>JASVEL010006217.1:0-385771 GCA_032618575.1 Nicotiana noctiflora
TCCATTATGCACCAAGATATCCCCCTCGGCTGACGCCGAGATACGAACCCCCAAACTGGCTAATTGGTAAACCTCTCGAGCCAGGGGTCTCCGATCCACACCCAAATGAGCCAAACTACCCATGGATTTTCGACTAAGAGCGTCGGCTACCACATTTGCCTTTCCTGGATGGTACAATATGTTCATATCATAGTCCTTGAGCAATTCTAACCACCGCCGTTGTCTCAGATTTAGCTCCTTCTGCTTGAACAAATACTGGAGGCTCTTGTGGTCTGAAAACACATCTACATGAACTCCATAAAGATAGTGCCGCCATATTTTCAAAGCAAACACAACAGCTGCAAGCTCCAAATCATGCGTCGGATAATTCTTCTTGTGATTCTTAAGTTGCCTGGAAGCGTAAGCTATGACTTTCCCGTGCTGCATCAATACACATCCCAAACCAACCCTGGAGGCATCACAATAAACCACAAATCCCTCTGTGCCTTCTGGCAAGGCCAATACCGGTGCCGAGGTCAATCTTGACTTCAATTCTTGGAAACTTTTCTCACATGCGTTGGACCACTGGAACTTAACAGCCTTCTGCGTCAGTTTTGTCAATGGGGAAGCGAGGGTTGAGAATCCCTCTACAAACCTCCGATAGTACCTTGCCAGACCCAAAAAGCTGCGAATCTCTGTCGGGGTCGTGGGTCTAGGCCAATCTTTCACTGCCGCAATCTTCTGAGGATCCACCATAATTCCCTCACTGGAAATAACATGCCCTAGAAAGGCTACGGACTCCAACCAAAACTCACATTTTGAGAACTTGGCATACAATTGATGCTGAAGAAGGGTCTGCAACGCTGCTCTGAGGTGAACGGCATGATCTTCTCTGCTCCGAGAGTAGATGAGGATGTCGTCGATGAATACAATCACAAAGGAATCTAGGAATGGCTTGAAAACACGATTCATAAGGTCCATGAAAGCTGCTGGGGCATTGGTTAGCCCAAAAGACATGACCAAAAACTCGAAGTGACCATAACGAGTTCGAACCATGACACCACAGCTACTGATTTTCAACTGGTGGTACCCAGACCGTAAATCAATCTTTGAGAAGAACTTCGCTCCCTGCAATTGGTCAAACAGATCATCCACTCGAGGCAATGGATATTTATTCTTGATGGTGACTTTGTTGAGCTGCTGATAATCAATACACATTCGAAGTGACCCATCCTTCTTTCTGACAAAGAGAACCGGAGCACCCCACGGCGACACACTCGGTCGTATGAACCCTTTCTCTAATAAATCCCTCAGCTGCTCCTTTAACTCCCTTAACTCTGCTGGCGCCATTCCGTATGGTGGAATGGATATTGGCTGAGTATCCGGCAATACATCGATCCCAAAGTCAATCTCCCTATCCGGCGGAATGCCTGGAAGCTCATCCGGAAACACTTCAGGAAATTCATTCACAATTGGCACGGACTCGAGGGTAGGCACATCTGAGGTGGTGTCCGTTACCCGAACCGGGTGATAGATACACCCTTTCTTAATCATCTTCGAAGCCTTAAGGTAGGAAATAAACCTACCCCTTGGCACTACACCATTTCCTCTCCATTCAATAACTGGCTCGTCAGGGAACTCGAGCCTCATAACTCTCGTTCGACAGTCCAAGTTTGGCAAAGCACGAATAGAGCCAATCCATCTCCATAATTACATCAAAATCAACCATCCCAAGCTCAATACGATCGGCTGTGGTATCACGACCACCCATCATAACAACACAATTCCTATAGACTCGTGAGGCTGTAATAGAATCATCGATTGGAGTCGACACAGAGAACGGCTCATGAAGCCGTTCGGGTTCTATCCCAAAACTTGAAGCAATGAATGGAGTAACATAAGACAAGGAGGACCCCGGATCAATAAGGGCATAGCAATCAATAGTCCGAACAGACAGGATACCTGTAACAATATCTGGAGAAGCCTCGGCATTTTGGCGGCCACTCAATGCATAGAATCGGCTAGGTCCACCCCTACCACGAGCTCCACCCCTAGCTGCACCACGCCCTGCTGATGCTGGAGTACGCGCCGATGATGTAGCAGCTGAAGAACTGGATGACTGAGCAGATCCCCTACTTATACCCTGACGGGGTGCACGACAGTCTCATTGAATGTGACCTCTCACCCCGCACCCGAAGCACACTGGAAGGTCAAGGTAGCAAGTCTCTGTATGAAATCTCCCATACTTGGGGCATGTAGGTCTCCCCTGCTACTGGGATCTCACCCCAGGACGACCAGACTGACGAGACCTCCTGCTGTCTGAAACATGTCTCGAGTAGCTGCCCTGCTGATGACTGTTCACGGATGGCGGTGCACTCGCGGAGGACTGAGCATATGACTGGGATGGCCCTGATGACCCTTTCCCTGGAAGTGATCTCCCTGAATGACCCATTGACTGGGCCCTACTGCTACTTTCTCTTTCTGCATGAATCTTCAATTTCCTGGCCTCTGTGGCCTGAGCAAACCCCACAATCCTCCCATAGTTCGTATCTGAGTGCAAAGTTGCTGTGGCGGCCTCATTCACTACCGAAGGGCTAAGGCCCTGAACAAACCGTCGAACCCGGGCATCCATGGTCGACACTAAATGAGGAGCGTACTTGGACAACCTTACGAACTCCATGTGATACTCCCAAACACTCATACCGCCCTGTTTGAGAACCTCGAACTCAGTGGCACGGGCTGCCATTGCCTCAGCAGGTAAGAAGTGGTCCATAAATGCATCCACGAACTCATCCCATCCGGCCGGAGGGCTCCCTTCCTCACGGGAATCCTCCCACATTTCGAACCATGAACGTGCCGCTCCCTTCAGCCTGTAAGAGGCCAACTCTACCCCCTACATATCTGTAGCCTTCATCACTCTGAGGGTCTTGTATATCTCATCAAGGAATTCCTGTGGGTCAGCCTCTGGATCGGTGCCTGAAAATTCTGGAGGGGCCAATCGCAAGAACTGGTGGACTCGGGAGCCAAAGGAATCTCCCTGTCCGCTGGAGGATGCAGGGGCATCATGGGATCTCTGGGCCTGGGCGGCTACTAACTGAGTTAACATATGAATGGCTCCCCTAAGATCTTCATTAGAGATACCGAAACCCGAAGCGGGAACTGTATCTGAGTCAGGAACACTGGCAGGAGGAATGGTGGCATCCTCTGCCGCAGCTGGAATAGGGATACTTGGGTTTTGAACAGATGGGCCAGGCAAATTCGGGACTGGTGGGTCATTCTCTCCCACGGCATCGGGTACATGATTAACAGCTGCACTTGGGCCGGCATTGGCCCTAAGGCCGAGTCTAGCCTTCTTCTTGGGTGCCATATTCTGAAAATTTGGGAACAAGGCGCGAATTAGACATAGATATTTCCACATTGCACTTTACCGCACGATATAGCTTAACAAAGAAATAGGTAAATTCCTAAATGCCCATGTAGCCCCCTACTTATATGATGTGGTCGACAATACACCTATAAGAAGGGCACTACTAGACACGGCTCCGAGACATCCTAGGACACTTTAAAAACCATAGGCTTTGATACCAAGTTTGTCACGCCCCAAATCGGGGAACATGACCGGCGCCTGACCGGGTTGCCCCAGTCAAGCGGACCTGGGTGCCTTTCATTCCCACGCGTTACCCCTGTGTTGATTGTTTCTCATTAAACAAATATCTTACTAACCATGAATGATTTCATATTAAACAAATAAAACCATACGAGTGATTCATTAACAAGTTGCAGTTTTTACAACGCCCGACATAACATAATATATACATAAGACTGGAGTCCCACAGTTTACATGTCTACAGAGCCTCTAGGATACAAAAAAAAGAATACAATACTTGCCGGTAACAAGGCTCCGGCTATACCTTACAAAACCAAAATGAAATCTAAACAAAAGTGGCATGAACCACACGGGGCCCCAAGGAAGAAAGGGGCTCACCAAAACGGGCAGTGGAAGGAGAAGGATACTACTGCCGATGAGCTGAAATGCCTGCTACTGATCCACCTACAATCATAACACGAATGTAGCGTCCCCGGCAAAAAGGGACGTCAGTACACTTGAATTGTACTGGTATGTATGGACAAACTTTGTCCCAAGTAAACTCAAGCCATTGAATTACATCAACAATTAATTAAGCCAGCCAACCATGTTTCCACATTTTTCCTCATTTCAAATAATTCTCAACACAAAGCACTTTCTATGATCAACCAATTTAACAATAACTAATCAATCACGTAAAGCACAAGTTGTCAAACAAAGGGGAAATCAGTGCCCCACAGGTTGCAAACTCTCCTGCGGTCTCCTTTCACAATTTCACATTTATTGATTTTTGTATCAATTTTCAATAGCGATTTCGATCGCTTTCCATCCTTATTGCCCCTGACCACCCTTATTACCTCGGCCATCCTTATCACCCCAACCCACACCTTATTTCCTCACGTTGCGGCACGCAACACGACCCCGCCTTACAGTTTAAAACACAACAAATTTCAAACAGCAGATAAGGTACTACACACAATTTCAACAAGTTCAAATAAGCAACTTGCACATCGTTTCATGTTCTCAATTATTTTTCAAACCAATATCACAACCATGTTACAATATTTCAACAATTCAAGTGTTTCATCTCTTTCTACAATAAACCAATTCTCAAGTGTTTCGTTTGTTTTCCACAAGGTGACATATAGGCCATCATAACCATTATTCATTATTCTTTACCCAATTCAACTCTTATTTACCTTTCGGTTCATATTCCATATTACATCACTCATAGTTCAACAAAAACTTTGAAATATCCAACAACAATATCAAGAATTTCACACAATTTGTCAAATTAACACGAACCAAACAAGTTTCACACATGTAGGCGATTTCACAAGAATCAAAATTAGCCATACATACCTGGTGATGAGTTTTCTTCCTACTTTATGCTTACCCAAGATATCCTACTCTTGCCAACCTTGTTCTTGAAGACTCTTACTTCTACTCACTTCTTTTTACTAGAAATCAAGTTCAATAATCATGCATGAGTGTAAAAATTCTATTTTCAAAAGCTATTATATGCAAACCTCTCTTTACCCAATTTAAAACTGAAAATCAAAGAAAATAGTTAGGGTTTTTACCTTGAAAAGATTTGGGGAAGTTGAATCTTTGCCCTAGAATCCTTTGAACTAAGATGGTTGGAACAATCTTCGAAGATGAAAGATTTCTCTCTCTAAAAACCCTCTCTTCTCTCTCTAATTTTGGTAAGATGATATGATAAAATGAAGAAGAAAGGTGTAATATTAAAGAAGAGATCGGGTCAAAATGTCACAAAAATCTGGGCCGGGGCGAATCTGCGGTGCACTTTGCGACCGCAGAATCAACATGCGGTCCGCATAGTGACCGCAAAATGGCCTCAAAATGACTCGAGTTCTGTTACAGAATGCGACCGATATGCGGTCCGCATTCTTGATCTGCGGTCGCAAAGTGCACCGCAGATTCACTATGCGATCGCATATCGACCGCATTTTCAACACAATTTTTGGGAGACTTTCTGGAATGTTTTGCGGCAAGAATGCGGTCCGCATATCAGGTTTGCGGTCGCATTCTTGACCGCATATTTGACACTTTTCGTAAAAATTAATCTCTACATTTTTGAAACTTAAATCACTACCAAGGGTCCGAAACTTAATTCCACGCATTCCTAACATATTATTCGGACCATGACACTATAGCTACTAGGTTTTATGCACAAAAATTTTACGGGGCCTTACAAAACTAGTCCATCTGTAAATTCTCAATGTGTTTCTTTTCCCCTTCATCCCAATTATATTGTGAATACTATGTCTTCACTTCCTACTGTAAATATTTCTTATTGCAATAAAACATACTGGGATTGTAATTTTGACTCCTTTTCAAATGATGTGAATGATATGAACATGTTATGACACTATAGACTTGGTCATGTACCTTTTGCAAAGATGAAAATGATATCA
The DNA here is from genome assembly GCA_032618575.1 of Nicotiana noctiflora. Taxonomy (NCBI): domain Eukaryota; kingdom Viridiplantae; phylum Streptophyta; class Magnoliopsida; order Solanales; family Solanaceae; genus Nicotiana; species Nicotiana noctiflora. The sequence continues at coordinate 6,004 of JASVEL010006217.1, forward strand.
AATATCCCAGCCGACTTTGCACCAAGACAACCCTTCCTTTGTACTATATGCCATATGGCCAGGCAAGTTAGACTTCCTTTTCCTACAAAGATTAGAAACACCATTGCCATATTCGACCTCCTACACATAGATTTGTGGAGACCTTATCATGTGCCTACTAATGACAATTTCAAGTGCTTTCTCACCATAGTAGATGACTTTAGTAGATCCACTTGGATTCATCTACTCAGTTGCAAAAGCAATGCACTACATACCCTCAGAAATTTCATATCCATAGTTGAAGCACAATTTTCCACCAAAATAAAGTGTATCAGATCAGACAATGTCTTGAAATTCACTAGTAATGAGGCCATTTCAGTTTTTCAGTCGAAAGACATTGAACACCAAAGAACCTTCCCCTACATACCCCAACAAAATGGCATAGTAGAGAGAAAATACAAATAATTATTGGAGACTAACAGAGCATTGTTCCAAGCCAAACTCCTATTGAGATACTGGGGAGAGTGTGTACCTACAACAACCTTTCTCATCAATCGATTACCTACTGCACCCTTGAAAAACAAGTGTCTTTTTAAGCTGTTGTATGGAAAGAAACCAAACTACGCACACTTAAGGAGTTTTAGTTGCCTATGTTATCCAACTGTCCCTAAGCCTCACAGAGACAAATTTGAACCAAGAACCTCTCCACATGTTTTTATAGGATATCCTTTTGGTGTAAAGGGGTACAAGGTACTGAACTTAACGACTAAAAAAATCTGTGTCCAGAGATGTTATTTTTCATGAATCAATCTTCCCCTTTTCACGCCCACCTGTACAAAATTCCTCTTTTCTCTTGCCTAATCCTATCACACATCAAGATCATTCTACTGATTGCAGTTCTTACTAGTCCACAATCCTTTAATTTCTTAGACAAACCACTCTACTGCACCACCACATAGTAGCACCATACACACAACTATCCTAATATCACCTAATCATACTACACATTCACCTTCTACACTTAATACCATATCACCGGACTTAATCCCTTCAATCACCTCTAGGGTAGACCAACCCTCATCTTCTGTTGTGAGGCCAATTCAAAGGGTGTCCAATAGAGTATCTAAGACCCCATCTTATTTGTCTGAATATGTTTTTAACATGCCTAACCTAAAACAATCTCAACATATGATAATAGGTGAATTTGACTATAATTATGCCCTAAATAATCACACTTTGTTGTTGAATTGATATTGTTTATGATGACAAAATGCTTTGATTAGTGTTTATTGGTGTGTTATAGGTACACATGAGCCATTGGATGCTAAAGGAGCTACTTTGGAGTCACAAGATGATGAAAAAGCCAAGTGAAGATTTGAAGCGAAGTTATCTTGAAAAATTGAAGAAGAAATCCAGAGTACTGTTCATCCGCGGTTCACTCGCGACCGCAGATGAACCGCGGAAAAACAAGCTCGGGTAACTTTTTAGAGAATCAGAGAACTGTTTTGTTCGCGGTTCGTCCGCGACCGCGGACGAACCGCGGAAGGCACCACAAATATTATTCCTAGTGTTGTACAAATTCAATTTTTAAGCCCTAAAGCCTCTATATAAACCTCTAGTTCGCCCAAAAGAAGCAAGCATTGTATTTTTGACTATTTTGCAAGATTATTAGTAAGAGAGAACTCTCTCAACTTATTCCTTTCTTTTATATCAATTATTTATTTATGAATTCAATTATTATTCTTGTTTCTTTGAGCATGAGTAGCTAAATCCTTTTCTAAGGTTTTGATGGAACCTATTGGGTGATGAACTTCTTGTTTATGTGATTACAAATTGTTAGCTAGATTTCTATTTGTTCAACTTTGTTCTTGTTGTAGTTAATTGGTAGACGTCCCGATTAGCTGTGCCTATTTAGTGTGCATAACTTGGAAAATAGTGCATATTTAGGTATATTGTTGAACAACACCACACCTAGGTTATTGGAGGAATCTATAACTTTAGGCGTAAAGACGAGATTAGGAATAACGAAGTCTTGGGTGAAATCTTAAGTGAACTATTCAAATTAAAGCTAGCTAGGGTAGCTCGGGAGAGTGCACTAGTAAATTATTGTAATTGCCCGGGAGAGGGTTACGGTACAAATAGCGTTCATGATTGATAGAATATATTGACAATTTGTATGAGCATAAACAGAAGGGATTCCATCAATAGGGAAAATCAATACCTTAGTCTTTCTCGATATTATTTACCCAATATTCAATTCTTTCTTTTCAGTCTTTTAATTCTGGCAAAGTAGTTATTCGAAAATCGCACAAAAAATATATTAAAAATTTGGGAACTTGATTCGGAAGTGTTCTTGGGTTGTGAAAGTTGCAATTGGTAGGTTAATTCTCTGTGGGATTGATTCTGGACTTATTAGACCAGGTTATATTGACTACGACCGTTGTTTGGATGTGAACCAATTTTGGCGCCGTTACCGGGGAATTAACGGAATTATCAATTGCCATTGACAGAACTTCAAGATTCTTGTGTAGTCAGGTTCTTTCTACACTTTACATTGAATATTTTGACGGTTGTTGATTTGGGTACTCAGGTGCATGCCTAGAAAATCGGCAAGGACTGGAGAACTAATTGAAGGACTCTCAGACCCCGAGCATACTTTCCGGACATGTAACAAGGCTATTAAACAAATTCAACAATCTCAACAACCAATCAAACTAGACTTCGACATGGGTAATGTAAACGAACCAAACCAGCAGGCCGGGTTAAATATCCAAGAGGCGCAGGAGGCACAGGAAGGTGCACTATATGACTGGGCACAACCCACAACGGATAATTTGGCAACTGCCATTGTTGTGCCAGCAATTCAAGTTGAGTCTTTCCAGATTACCAACAACATGCTACACTTGTTGCAAAACAAGGGATTATTCTCTGGTTCTCAGGTTGAAGATCCACAACAGCACCTGAAGAACTTTCTCTCAATATGCAAGACACAGAGGCAACCGAATGTGACTCCGAAAGCCATCAGACTATTGCTCTTTCCGTTCTCAATTACAGGGGATGCACAGGTATGGCTAAACTCACTCCCCATAAACTCTATTGCAACTTGGGATGCGTTAGTCAAGCAATTCCACAACAAGTTTCACCCACCTAACAAGACAGCTCAGCAAATTGATGAGATTGTGAGCTTCAAGCAGAAACCAATGGAGACATTACATGAAACTTAGGGCAGATTCAAGGGTATGCTTGTTATGTGTCCTCACCATGGGATTCCTGAGCGGATGTTGGGTCAACGGTTCTACATGGGGCTTTCAGATAGTATGAAGAATAATGTAGATGCTTCAGCAGGTGGTGCTTTTCTGAGCAAGACTTGGAGAGAGGGCCAAAATTTGCTAGACAAGATGGCTCAAAATTCCGGATGGATGACCAGGAATGCTCCTATCACTCCAGTGGCACACTCTGTACCTCTTAATCCATCTAGCACTATGGAGGAGAACATGGCAACCTTATTGACACAAATGAGCATCGTGACGAAGAAGGTGGAAGAATCTGGGGGCAAGCAGCAGGTTCACATTGTAGATAATACCAATGGTGGTTTATACACATCTTACATTAGCCAACCCATAGGTAATCCATGGGTTGCAGACCAAGAACATCATCATCAACATGAAGACATGAACTACACAGCAAATTATGGAGGTCAGCGACAGGGTAACCAGAGTTGGGGTCAGCAAGCTCCACAGCAGTACAGGCCTCCTCGGCCACAATATAATGCAGCAGGTATGAGGCCACAAATCAACATGGCTCCATATCCTAGACCTCAGAATTTCAGCAATCAGCAGCAGGGATATCATCCACCTCCACCATAGCATGGGGGTAGACATGACGATGGGTTCGCAAGGTTGGAAGCTATGATGCAGCAGGTAATTAGGTCAAATGCTAAAACCAATAAGAGGATAGATGCACATGATGCAGCCATCAATAATATTAAAGTACAGGTGGGCCAGATTGCTATGTCTCTTAATAATCGTCCTCAAGGGACATTGCTTGCAGATACACAAACAAACCCAAAAGATCAAGTCCCAAAGTAGCTGATGGCAGTGACTCTAAGAAGTTGTAGAGATCTTAATGCTGAGCAGGAAGGAGATAGAAGCAACACACAGGCTGAGACACTCACTCCAATGCCCATTGAACTGGATGAGTCCACCGGGTTGACAGAAGTTATAGTCCAGCCAGTTGCTGAAAATAAAGATGTGCAACAGGGAACGCAGAAAGTAGCTGAACATGTAGAGCAGCAGGTTGAAGAGAAAGTGATAGAAAAAGAAAAGTCCCAAGTTATTGGGAAGAAAAGGCCTCCACCACCTAACCCCCAAAGGTTGGCCAAGCACCAGAAAGAAGAGCAATACAAAAGGTTCTTCGATTTGCTCAACCAAATCCAGGTAAACATTCCTTTAATTGAAGCTTTGAAAGAAATGCCTGGGTATGCTATGATGATGAAAGACTTGATGTCGCAGAAATTTGATTTCCAAGACTTGGCCACCGTGACTCTTACTCGGACTTGTAGTGCAGTGGTCTCTAGACCCATTGCTGAGAAGCTATCTGATCTAGGTAGCTTCACCATTCCATGCACTATAGGAAATTATGCCTTTGTAAAGGCATTGTGTGATTTGGGGGCGAGCATTAATCTCATGCCCTTGGTGATTTATAAGAGGCTAGGCATTGGGAGAGCCAGGCCTACCTCCATGTTATTACAGCTTGCTGAGAGGACGGTTAATCGTCCATTTGGTATATTAGATGATGTGCTTATCCAGGTGGGGAAGTTCATGTTTCCCGCTGATTTTGTGATTCTTGACTGCAAGGTGGATGAGGAAATTCCTATGATCTTAGGAAGACCATTCGTAGCCACCAGGAGAGCTTTGATTGATTGTGAGACTGGGGAACTTAAGATGAGGTTGAATGATGAGGAGATCATATTCAATGTGCAAAAATCCATGAGGCGCCCTAGTGAGTTCGCGAATTGCTCTCTTATTGATGCGGTTGGTGTGATAGTGGAGACAGACGATGCATAGTTGACCATTGAAGATCCACTTCAAGCATGCCTAATGAACTTAGAAGAGGTAAATGGTGAAAGTCTAGTAGAATGGGTACTATCTCTGGAAGGCAAGGGGTTTTGGGAGAGAGAGCTTGAATTCGAGCCTCTACATTTAGAGAAAAGAGAGACCCCTCCTGCAAAGCCATCCATAGAAGAGCCACCAAAGATGGAACTTAAACCATTACCATCTCATCTCAGGTATGAATTTCTAGGTCCTAACTCCACTTTACCTGTTAATATCTCATCTGGTTTGTTAGATGTGCAGGCTCAAAAGCTTATACAGGTACTAAAAGAATGCAAGACTGCCATTGGGTGGACCATAGCATACATAAAAGGGATCAGCCCCGCATATTGCATGCATAAGATTCTCTTGGAAGAGGGACACAAACCTTCCAGGGAACATCAAAGAAGGCTGAACCCAAACATGAAGGAAGTGGTGAAGAAAGAGGTAATCAAGTGGCTAGATGCGGGAATCATTTTCCCAATCTCTGATAGTAGCTGGGTTAGCCCAGTTCAATGTGTGACAAATAAAGGTGGCATGATGGTGGTGAAAAATGAGAATAATGAGTTGATCTCAACTAGAACCGTCACCGGGTGGAGAATATGCATGGACTACAGGAAGCTGAATCTAGCCACCCGCAAAGATCGCTTTCCACTTCCTTTCATTAATCAGATGATTGACAGGTTGGCAGGGAGGTCACACTTATGCTTTCTGGATGGATACTCGGGTAAAATCAAATCTCCATAGCCCCCGAGGATAGAGACCTCCTTCACATGCCCATATGGCATTTTTGCCTTTAGGAGGATGCCATTCAGAGTATGCAATGCACCTGCCACATTCCAAAGGTGCATGATGACTATTTTCACCGACACGGTGGAAGACATTATGGAGGTGTTCATGGATGATTTCTCAGTGGTAGGGAATTCATTCGATGAATGCCTTGTCAATCCGACAAGAGTGCTGAAACGGTGCATGGAGACAAACTTAGTGCTAAACTGGGAGAAGTGCCATTTTATGGTAAAAGAAGGTATAGTATTGGGGCACCGGGTTTCAAGCAAAGGTATTGAGGTAGACCGACCTAAAGTTGATGTTATTGCAAAGTTTCCTCCACCAACATCCGTCAAGGCCATTAGAAGCTTTCTTGGACATGCCGGTTTTTACCGAAGGTTCATCAAAAACTTCTCCAAAATATCAAACCCTCTTTGTAAGTTACTTGAAAAAGACCACCCCTTTGTTTCTTCTGATGAATGCAAGATTGCTTTTGAGGAACTGAAGAAGAGATTGGTCACATCACCCATCATTATTGCCCCCGATTGGGAGCAACCATTTGAGATAATGTGCGATGCAAGTGACTATGCAGTGGGGGCAGTGCTTGGCCAAAGGAAAAACAAGCTGATGTATCCAATCTACTATGCTAGTAGGACCTTGAGTGGAGCACAACTAAACTACACAATGACGGAAAAGGAGATGCTTGCGGTCATTTTCGCGTTTGACAAATTCCGGTCCTATACACTAACCATGCAACTTTAAGATATTTAATTGATAAAAAGGACTCTAAGCCATGCCTAAGTCGTTGGGTGTTGCTTCTCCAAGAGTTTGACCTTGAAATACGTGATATAAAGGGCACCGAAAATCAAGTCGCTGATCATTTGTCACGACTTGAAGGAGCTGAAATTCTCAAAGAGAGTGGGGAAATTCTGGAAACCTTTCCAGACGAGCAGCTGCTCACCACCACTCTCCTTGAAGCGCCATGGTATGTAGATTATGCAAATTACCTGGCCAGTGGTATTGTTCCTCACGACCTCTCGTCGGTCCATAGGAAAAGAGTTTTTCGTGAAAGCCAGATTTATTATTGTGATGAACCCTATTTGTTTAGGATATGTCTTGATAACATGATCCGGAGACGCATCCCCGAGATAGAACAATCTTCCGTTTTGTTGGCATGTCACGCTTCAGCATATGGTGGTCACTTTGGAGGAGTGCCAACAACCGCCAAGATACTTGAGGCCGGTTTCTATTGGCCAACGGTGTTTAAAGATGCGCACTTGTGGGTGAAGGGTTGCAATGAATGTCAACGCACCGGGAACATCTCCCAGTGTCATGAAATGGCAATGAACCCTATTCAGCAAGTGGAAGTGTTCGACGTCTGGGGACAAGTTGACGTTTCCAACAGGGAATAGACTTTATGGGCTTACAGGACAGAATTCAAGACACCAATCGGCATGTCACCATACAAATTCGTGTTTGGGAAAGCTTGTCATCTACCTGTAGAACTAGAGCACAAATCATGGTGGGCACTGAAGCTATTGAATCTCAGCTGGGATGAAGCGGGGAAATCTAGAATGACCAGGTTGCACGAATTGGAAGAATTCTGGTATCTGGCCTTTGAGAGTACTAGACTGTATAAAGAGCGGATGAAGCGGATTCACGACCAGAATATCATTGAGCGTAACTTCAAAACCGAGGACAAGGTACTGTTATACAATTCGAGATTACGGTTGTTCTCGGGAAAATTAAAAGCAAGGTGGTCAGGACCCTTTCGGGTAGTTAAGGCATTAGATTCGGGCGCTGTGGAAATTCAAACCATTGATGGTTCACGCACATTCAAGGTAAATGGACAGCAGTTGAAACTTTATGTCGGCATGGATGACATCGAGAACAAAGTGGAACTACGGTTAGAGGAACCTCAAAGGTCTAGCGAGCCTTAAAATGCGCTAAGATGAGTCGTGCCGCGACGTTAAATCAGGCGCTACGTGGGAGGCAACCCACAAACTTGTTGTAAGTATACTCATTATAGTTAGTCTATATATAAAAAAAAATTTCTGCTAGCGAACAGAAAAATTCAGAGAAGGCCTCTGTTCGCGGTTCATTCGCGGTCGCGGAGGAATCGCGAAAAAAGGCCCTCTCCGAAGTTGGTGGTTCACGGTTCGTCCGCGACCGCGGTCAGTTCCGCGGTCGGCAGAAAATAATTTTTTTTTAATTCAAATATTTTCCCTCCCATCTTTAATAACCCTAAACATTATTCCCCCCTCTTCTTCACATATTCCAGCTGTGACGACCCGGCCCGTCGTCACGGGAATTACCACCCCGTTATATTGTAATTACATAATTCATGCTTTTATATCAGTGTTAGAGTCTATCGGGGGAGTTAGGAGTGAATTGAATTGGAAATGAGGCATATAGCCTTTTTGGAGGAAACTTGAATAAGGAAAGTCAACCCGGAGTTGACTATTTGGTTAGAGGGCTCGGAATCGGATTCTGATGATTCGGTTAGTTCCGGGAGGTGATTTGTGACTTTTGGTGCGCTTCTCGAAAAATTATAAAAGTTATATATTCGGAACCCTCGTCTCAATACGAGTCTAGGCATATCAAATTTACCAAATTCGGACTCCATTTGCCCACTCAAATCGATATTTTTCTAAAATTTTAGGCCTAGGGCTTAAACCCACACTTTAATCTTGCATTTACAGGGATTTAACCAAGGATTTCATGTTAAAATGATGTAATTAAGCCACAAAACTTACCTCCAACGAAACCCCGATGATTTCCCAGCAATCTCCCGTCAATTTCTTCTTTTGGAACTCAAAAATGGAGGTTTTGGGTATTAAACCCGCGACTGACCAGTTCTGGTATATTAATTCACTGACCAGCCTATTTCCTTTATCGCGACGCCTCTCACTGACCAGTTCGCGACGCCTCTCACGCGAACGCGATGCCTTTTTCCTCTTCTTCATCGCGAACGCGACACACCTTCACGCATCCGCGAAGGTCAACTTCCCAGCTCCGGATTTTTACTCTACGCGAACGCGTAGTCTCCCACGCGAACGCGTGGCCTCGCCAAAACCTTCTTCGCGATCGCGGCCTAGACCCACGCGAACGCGATGCGTTCCAACTCCCTCATACGCGAACGCGACCTTCACCCACGCGTTCGTGATGCTTCCTAGCCTTTCCAATACGCGAACGCGTTACCTCCCTCGCGAACGCGCAGCATGCTGAACCTGGCCTACGCGAACGCGGGCCTTGCCCTCGCGAACGCGAAGGCCAAATCACTGCCCAGTGATCTGCAGATTACAGCAGGTCACTTCTTGCTTCCAAATGCTGGATGATGGTCCGGATTCATCCCGAGGCCCCCGGGACCCCAACGAAAACCACCAACATACTCCATAACACAATTCAAACTTGTTCCAATCATAAAAACACCATCCTAAACATCGAAATCACCAATTACGCACGGATTCAAGCCTAAATATCTTCAAAACTTCTGAAATCGACATTCGATCAAAAACCCGACCAAACGACCTCCGAATGACCTGAAATTTTGCAAGCACATCCATAATCACCCTACGGAGCTACTGCAACTATCGGAATTCCATTCCGACTCCCGGATCAAAATCTCACCTATCGATCGGATTTCGCCAAAATTCAACCTTAGCCAATTCAAGCCTATTTCTACACCGGGCCTCCAAATTCAATTTCGATCGCTCCCCTAAGTCACAAATCACCTCCCGGAACTAACCGAATCATCAGAATCCGATTCCGAGCCCTCTAACCAAATAGTCAACTCCGGGTTGACTTTCCTTATTCAAGTTTCCTTCAAAAAGGCTATATGCCTCATTTTCAATCCAATTCACTCCTAACTCCCCCGATAGACTCTAACACTGATATAAAAGCATGAATTATGTCATTACAACATAACGGGGTGGTAATTCCCGTGACGACGGGCCGGGTCGTCACATTCTCCCCCTCTTAAGCAAACGCTCGTCCTCGAGCGAGTCAAGAAATATACATGAAGTCTCAAATAGCTGAGGGTATCTGCTCCGCATCTCTTGCTCGACCTCCCAAGTAGACTCCTCCACGGGCCGACCTCTCCACTGCACCTTAACTGCTGCAATCTCCTTCGACCTCAATTTTCTTACCTGGCGACCCAAAATAGCAATAGGCTCCACATCATAAGATAGATCACCATCAAGCTGAATGGTACTGAAGTCTAATACATGAGACGGATCCCCGATGTACTTCCGGAGCATAGATACATGGAATACTGGATGAACGCTGGATAAGCTGGGTGGCAAGGCTAACTCATATTCCACCTCTCCAACTCTCCTGAGTATCTCAAAAGGACCAATGTACCTGGGACTCAACTTCCCTTTCCTCCCGAACCTCATGACACCTTTCATGGGTGAAACCTTCAGCAATACTCTATCACCAACCATGAAAGACAACTCTCGAACCCTACGGTCTGCATAACTCTTCTGGCGAGACTGTGCTGTGCGAAGCCTCTCCTGGATCAACTTTGCTCTATCCGGAGCATCCTGAACTAACTCAGTCCCTATCAATCTATCCTCACCAGGCTCAAACCATCCGACGGGAGATCTACACCATCTGCCATACAATGCCTCGTACGGGGCCATCTGAATACTCGACTGGTAGCTGTTGTTGTATGCAAACTTAGCAAGTGGCAAAAACTCATCCCATGAACCACCAAAGTCGATCACACATGACCGCAACATATCCTCCAGGATCTGAATAGTGCGCTCAGACTGTCCGTCTGTCTGGGGGTGAAATGCGGTGCTCAACTCAACCCGCGTACACATCTCTCGCTGAAATGCTCTCCAAAACTGAGAAGTGAACTGGGTGCCTCTGTCAGATATGATAGACACTGGGACCCCATGCAACCTGACAATCTCCCGAATAAAGATCGCTGCCAACCGCTCCGATGAGTAAGTAGTACTAACTGGGATGAAATGTGCGGACTTAGTCAGCCGATCAACAATCACACATACAGAATCAAACTTCCTCGCTGTCCGAGGAAGCCCAGTAACAAAATCCATGCTGATCCTCTCCCATTTCCACTCGGGAATAACCATACGCTGAAGAACACCGCCCGGTCTCTGATGCTCATATTTGACCTGCTGGCAATTGAGGCACTTAGCTACATGCCTAACAATATCCATCTTCATTCTCCTCCACCGGTAGTGCTGTCTCAAGTCTTGGTACATCTTTGCGGCACCTGGGTGAATAGAGTACCGCGAACTGTGTGCCTCCTCAAGTATCAACTCCCGCAAACCATCAACATTGGGCACGCATATACGGCCCTGCATCCTCAGAACACCATCACTGTCGATAGTCACATCTCTAACATCATTATGCTGCACTTTGTCCTTAAGGACAAGCAAATGTGGGTCATCAAACCGTCGCTCCCTGATGCGATCATATAAGGAAAATCGAGAAACAACACAAGCCAACACCCGACTCGGCTCTGAAATATCTAATCTCCCTAGCCGATTGGCTAGGGCCTGAACATCATAAGCAAATGGCCTCTCCCCAACTGGGATGAAAGCTAGGCTGCCCATACTAACTGCCTTCCGACTCAAAGCATCGGCCACAACATTTGCCTTCCCGGATGATACAAAATAGTGATGTCATAATCCTTAAGCAACTCCAACCACCTCCGCTGTCTCAAATTAAGGTCCTTCTGTCTGAATAAGTGCTGAAGGCTGCGATGATCCGTGAACACCTCACGGGAGACACCATACAGGTAATGCCTCCAAATCTTCAAAGCATGAACTATGGCTGCTAGCTCCAAATCATGAACAGGGTAGTTCTTCTCGTGGGGCTTCAACCGACGAGAAGCATAAGCAATGACCCTACCCTCCTGCATCAACACACAACCAATGCCCACTCCCGAGGCATCACAATATACAGTATAAGACTCTGAAGTTGTCGGCAGAATCAAGACTGGTGCTGTGGTCAGTGCTATTTTGAGCTTCTGAAAGCTCTCCTCGCACTCCTCGGACCATAAGAAGGGAACACCCTTCTGAGTCAATCTAGTCAAGGGTGAAGCAATAGAAGAGAATCCATGAACAAATCGGCGATAATACCCTGCCAATCCTAGAAAGCTACGGATCTCAGTAACTGAGGTCGGTCTGGGCCAACTCTGCACTGCCTCGACCTTCCTCGGATCTACCTGAATACCATCACAGGACACCACGTGCCCTAAGAATGCCACGGACTCAAGCCAGAACTCACATTTGGAGAACTTGGCATACAACTTCTCCTTTCTCAACCTCTGCATCACAATACTCAAGTGTCGAGCATGCTCCTCCTGGCTACGAGAGTAGACTAGTATGTCATCAATGAATACGATCACAAATCCGACAGTTGCAGTATATCCGTAGGGTGATTTTGGATGTGCTTGCAAAATTTCAGGTCATTCGGAGGCCGTTTGGTCGGGTTTTTGATCGAATGTCGATTTTGGAAGTTTTGAAGAAACTTAGGCTTGAATCCGTGCGTAATTGGTAATTTCGATGTTTAGGATGGTGTTTTTATGATTGGAACAAGTTTGAATTGTGTTATGGAGTATGTTGGTGGTTTTCGTTGGGGTCCCGGGGGCCTCGGGGTGAATCCGGACCATCATCCGGCATTTGGAAGCAAGAAGTGACCTGCTGTAATCTGCAGATCACTGCATTATTTTTAGCCTTCGCGTTCGCGAGGCAAGGCCCGCGTTCGCGTAGGCCAGGTTCAGCATGCTGCGCGTTCGCGAGGGAGGTAACGCGTTCGCGTATTGGAAAGGCTGGGAAGCATCGCGAACGCATGGGTGAAGGTCGCATTTGCCTATGAGGGAGTTGGAACGCATCGCGTTCGCGTGGGTCTAGGCCGCGATCGCGAAGAAGGATTTGGCGAGGCCACGCGTTCGCGTGGGAGACTATGCGTTCGCATAGAGTAAAAATCCGGAGCTGGGAAGTTGACCTTCGCGGACGCGTGAAGGTGTGCCGCGTTCGCGATGAAGAAGAGGAAAAAGGCATCGCGTTCGCGTGAGAGGCGTCGCGAACACGATGAAGGAAATAGGCTGGCAGTGAATTAAAAACCAGAACTGGTCAGTCGCGGGTTTAATACCCAAAACCTCCATTTTTGAGTTCCAAGAGAAGAAATTGACGGGAGATTGCTGGGAAATCATCGGGGTTTCGTTGGAGGTAAGTTTTGTGGCTTAATTACATCATTTTAACATGAAATCCTTGGTTAAATCCCCGTAAATGGAATATTAAAGGTGGGTTTGAGCCCTAGGCCTAAAAGTTTAGAAAAATATCGATTTGAGTGGGCAAATGGAGTCCAAATTTGGTAAATTTGATATGCCTAGACTCGTATTAAGATGAGGGTTCCGAATATATAACTTTTATAATTTTTCGAGAAGCACACCAAAAGTCGGGTTTTGACAAGTTGTGGGTTTTGATATAATTTGGGTTATTTCGAATGAATTACGTGAAATTAGCATATATTGATGCATTCTCTATGATTTTGAGCAGATTTGGCACCCGAGGAGATTGATTTGCGAGGCAAGTGCAAGGCGGATTGAAGCTTCTACCGGTTCGAGGTGAGTGGTGATAGTAAATAATGTACTGAGGGTTTGAAACCCCGTACTAGCACTTCACAGTGCTATGTTGAGATGAGACACACGTCTTGAGACGAGTGTGGTGACATTGTGATTGGGGACTTGGACTTGGTCCTTCCCGGCTATTAGAATACTGTGTTGTATGACTGCTAATGAGATTATAACTGTATAATTGGGCTAATAGCCATGTTTGTGGCCTTGTGCTGATCTGTAGAGCATTAGGGAACCTATAGAGCTAGGTGACCCGTATACTGTGTTGGAAACATTTACTCAGCCGTAGCTCTAGCTATATAGCATAATATGAGCTAGTACTAGATGTGTACAATGAGAGAGATTATCTAGGGTGGGATTCCCTGTTCTAGCTGAGTGGGCCTGAAAGGCCAAGTCTATATTGACCGAGACAGGGTCCAGGACCCACTGTGATATATTATATTGGGCCTGAGAGGCCAAGTACATACTGACTAGGATAGGGTCGAGGACCCATTATGAGGTATTATATATATATATACCTATATTGGATCGGGCTACACGCCGCAGCAGTATATATATTGGATCGGACTGCACACCGCAGTAATATACATGTAATATACATGTGGGACGGATTGCACGCCGCAGTGTTATTGCGCTTGGGCTGTAGGAGACCCTTCGGAGTCCGAGTGCTGCACACATTCTCGGTGAGCAATGGTGTATATTATGGGATCGGGCTGCGCGCCGCAGCAGTATAAATATATATACATATAAATATTGGATCGGACTGCACGCCGCAGTAATACATGTATGGATCGGGCTGCACACCGCAGTATAATAGTGCTTGGGCCTAGGGAGCCCCTCCGAAGTCTGTATACACCCCCAGTGAGCACCGTCGACGTTAAACGGAGCGGGCTGCACGCCGCAGCGGTATATATATTGGAGCGGGCTGCACGCCGCAGCATTATACTTAATCATATCCTACTATCTACTTAAATACTTATACATTATAGACATAGGTATGTGTCTTTATATGTTGAGATGGCCGTACACCGTAGGGGTACAAGTGAGGGTTGGATCGGTGTAGAATCTTGTAGAGATAAACGTGGATTGGAGATTAGAGTACTACTATAGTGATGACGTACCTGTGAGGGTTGCCTTAGAACTGCTAAGTGATAGCACAAGAGTTCTTACCTTCAGTTATTATTTATTATTGTTACTCACTGAGTTGAAATATACTCACTCCACTCCCCTGCACTTTCTGTGCAGATCCACAGGTGCCCGAGAGCAGTTGAGACATTGTAGCTGCTGATCCTTGTCTACTTTTGCGGAGATTTCGAGGTAGCTGCCAGCGTCCGCAGAGCTTGTTTTCTCCTTCTTTATCATCTTGTTGATTTCCTATTTGCCTAGACTTGGTTGTATTAGGATGCTATTCTGTAGAGGCTCGGTCTCGTGACACCACGATATGGTTGGGACCGTATTTTGTATGTTTTACATTTCGTTTATCACCTGATATGATCATTTACTGTTTAAGTTTAATTTGATTAATAACTGGCTGTTTTAAGGGATAATATGGTCGGGCTTGCCTAGCATTGTGTTGGGCGCCATCACGACCAGGGTTTGGGTCGTGACACTAGCCGCCACTCCCCCCCCCCCAATTCCCTCCCTCTCTCTAAATTCTCTCCTCCTTCTCTCTATAATCTCTCTTCCATTCTTCTCCAAACAATTCCTCTACTTCAATCTTATTCCTCTACTACACTCCATAGTAAGTCTTCTTCTTTTGTTTTTCTTTCTTTCTTTTTTTAGTTCTTTAATTTTTATTATTAGTTTGGTAGATTTAATTAGTTAATTGTAGTTTGACTTGTAAAATATGTATTATATATTGCTAGTATTAGTAGAATCCATATATATTACTTGGTTTGTGCAGTAGAATGTTATATGATTTTTTTGGAACCTTGTTGGTATTGATGGGATTATGGTAGAGATTGTGTTGTTGGATCTCCAATTTAGTTAATAATGTTAATTTTATTGTTTTGGAGACCCAATGTGTTAGTTAATATAATTGATGGGTGGTTGGCCAAGGTGGGCATTTGTTGTTGTAGTATTTGGTTATTGAACTTTTAGGGGAGATATTTGCCAACTAGTGAGTTGTTTTTGTTGTATATGATTGGAGATAGTTTAGGTTTAATTGGGTCATGTTAGATTGCCAAAATAAATAAGTGTGGGGTTCTTGAGGTGAGTTGGTGAAATTGTTAGATAAGTGGTTAAGTATAGGAGGTGAGTTGGGATGATAGCACTAAAGAGATGATTGTGGTAATCCACGGATGGTGAAGTCTGAGTAGCCAACCGATGTTCTAACATTATGCAAATTTTTGGTTGTTCTCTTTTGGGCAGGATCATGGCCCCTAAAAGATCAAGGTAGGGAGCTAGCTCGTCTAGGCAACCAACATATGACGAGTCGAGGTTTGCCAGCGAGGAGGCGGAAGCTGACTTCCACGCCAAGACGGCTAAGGCCTGGCTCCAGGAAGTTGAAATTGACAGGGTAGCCCTTCGGTCTAAAAAGCCCGAGATATATGATGAAATTCGCCGCCGCAAATAAAGTTCCTATTCGACACACCGGCCCTCGTGAACAAGATGCTGGTTAGGGAGTTTTATGCCAATGCTCCCTACGGGATGGCTAAGAGGGTATTTGTCCGAGGTAAGTACGTCTACGCCCATGCACATGCTATTAGGCAGGCTCTTAGACTGCCAAATCATACTAGTGACGTGGACTACTACCACGATAGGCCTGGTGTCACCTGGGACATGCTAATTCAGGCCTTATGTGTTGATGGCATCCCTGTTTGGATAAGAAACAAAACACTCCACTCTAACTGCTTCACACACACTGCTAAATGTTGGTTTTCAATAATATGTTACCGGCTATTGCCCTCCAGCAACACCACTGACGTAAACTTCAATAGGGCACTTCTAACATGGTGTTTTCTCACACAGCGGGACGTGGACATCGCCCGCTTGATTAGTAACGAGATGGTGATGAGGGGATCCCTCAAAGCCAAGGGTTTTTATTACCCATCTCTCGTCACTACTTTGTGTCTCGGCCATCAGACTCCGGTCCTTGCCACAGATGGTGATCTCCCACCAAAAGCTCCATTCAGAGCTTCTCAAATCCGGGTGGGCCGAGACAATGACCTAATAGACTTGGATGCTGAGGTTGACCCTGTGCCGGTTGCCCGGGCCAGGCATTCCTCTGACTCAGCCGGACCTTCCAGGCATGCTCACCATGGAGTGAGTAAGTCTAGGTCCGAATCTACCAGACCTATGATTAGGTCTATGGAGGAGGGGGTTGCAGACTTACGCACCTCCGTAAATGGCCTACACACGCGCTTAGACGTGATGTAAGAGAGGCAAGCTCGGTCGGAAAGCAGATTCATGGCATGGTTCCGAGCACTTGGTCAAGCATGTCACGTCGACCCATCCACCGTCTCCGCCTCCGAGTGATTCATAGGTATGTTTTCTCGCCCTTATTGAGCTATATTTTTATTATTATGTCATGAGGACATGAGATGATTTTAAGTGTGGGGTGGGTAACTTATCTTGTATATGTTGTACATAGTAGTTGTAGTTGTAACTAATAATAGCTGGCTTGGCCCGATGATGGATACTTGGCGACGGGTTTCTTAAGGGTCCAAGTCGGAATAAAAACACAAAAAAAAAATCAGAAAATTTGAAAAATCCAAAAATATGAGTAGAGGACCCTTCCTGATGACGGACTATTTAGGACAAGTACTCTTGAGGGAAGTAGTCCATGTATGAATTTTTCTTTCTTTTATTTTCTTTTTCTAGGTAGTTTATCATCTCCACCTTGGTTTTTCTTTTGACCACGGTTCTTTTCCAAGGTTTTTTATTGAACTGGGTTAGGTATATTTTTTTTCTTTAGGATTAGAGGGCAAAGGGTAACATGTAACCCCAAGTATGCACATTAGCAAAGCTTAATTAAACTTGAGAATGTATTATCTAAGTTTGACTGTAGATTCTAAAATATGCCTTAAATTGCACAATACAACTCGCTTGAAAATTGATAGGACTTTGTAGAAGAACCAGATTCTAAATGAGTTGCATGCTATGTGTGTGTGAGAGTTTACTTACATTATATTCTTTACATGATACCTAGAGCTTGCCCTGTGTGTTTGCAAAGCGAAAGAGAAGTTGTTTGGTTGTAGAAAGGATAGAGGCATTTCTTTGTGTAACCCCATAAATCAATAGACATGAATTCACCCACACATAATATCCTAGTTAAACCCTTTGAGGTTAAAGCCTATTCTTTGATAACCATTGAATGTTCATGAAAAATTGAAATCTTACATTGTTATACTTTACCTCCTAGAAGCACTTGTGTTGTAATGAATATGCAAAATTCTAAGTCTCGGGTGATGGGAAATTGAAAAAGGGAAAATCAAGAATGAATGGTAGAAAATAGTGAACTGGCCAAAATAATTTAAATGCGTTGCAAAGCAATGAGAAAAAAAAATTATTTTGAGAAAAAGAGCTATATCAATGTATATATGAAAATTAGAAAGGTCAGTTACACCAACAAAAGAAAAGTGGGGATTAAAAGTAAATAAAGGTGAAGGAATGTTTAGGGGAGACATAAGGAAGAAAACGAAAAGGGAAGTTGTGAAAAAGAGAAGAAAAGTGCTTAGGGAGGTTAGCCACTATAACCAAAAGTATCCTACCCGTCCCGTAGCCAACATTACAACCCTTAAAGACCTCTTGATCTATGATTGAATAACTCGATTAGTGGAGTATTACACTAAGGGAAAGCCTATGGTATGTGAATTTTTCCGATACATATGAATGTTCTTTGTTGAGAGTGAGTGAATTTTTCCGATATATATAAGTTCCATGTTCTAAATTGTTTATGTGTGGGAACTTCTCTAAATAAATTGTGCGAGGGCATGAAACTCAAGAGGAAAATGGTAAATTTGAAAGTTTTTGAGAAGAACTAGAGTAAGCAATAATGTGAGGGCATGAGAGTTTACGGTGAGGTAACAATTGTGCATATCTTAGGTTAATCATGAAAGATAGCTTTTGTGACATATTTTGGGGGAGACATTAATAAAATTGACCTAAGGTGTAATTAAGGCTGCTCGAGGACGAGCAAAGGTTTAAGTGTGAGGTATTAATAATCGGTGAATTTGACTATAATTATTCCCTAAATAATCACACTTTGTTGTTGAATTGATATTGTTTATGATGACAAAATGCTTTGATTAGTGTTTATTGGTGTGTTACAGGTACACATGAGCCATTGGATGCTAAAAGAGCTATTTTGGAGTCACACGATGATGAAAAGGCCAAGTGAAGAGTTGAAGTGAAGTTAGCTTGAAAAATTGAAGAAGAAATCCAGAGTACTGTTCATCCGCGGTTCACTCGCGATCGCAGATGAACCACGGAAAAACAAGCTCATGGAAATTTTTGGAGAATCAGAGAACTGTTCTGTTCGCGGTTCGTCCGCGACCGCGGACGAACTGCGAAAGGCGCCGCAAATATTATTCCTAGTTTTGTACAAATTCAGTTTTTAAGCCCTAAACCCTCTATATAAACCTCTAGTTCACTCAAAAGAGGCAAGAATTGTATTTTTGACTACTTTTTCAAGATTATTAGTAAGAGAGAACTCTCTCAACTTATTCATTTCTTTTATATCAATTATTTATTTATGAATTCAATTATTATTCTTGTTTCTTTGAGCATGAGTAGCTAAATCCTTTTCTAAGGTTTTGATAGAACCTATTGGGTGCTGAACTTCTTGTTTATGTGATTACAAATTGTTAGCTAGATTTCTATTTGTTCAACTTTGTTCTTGTTGTAGTTAATTGGTAGACGTCCCGATTAGCTGTGCCTATTTAGTGTGCATAACTTGGAAAAGATTGCATATTTAGGTATATTGTTGAACAACACCACACCTAGGCTATTGGAGGAATCTATAACTTTAGGCGTGAAGACGGGATTAGGAATAACGAAGTCTTGGGTGCAATCTTAAGTGAACTATTCAAATTAAAGCTAGCTAAGGTAGCTCTGGAGAGCGCACTAGTAAATTATTGTAATTTCTCGGGAGAGGGTTACGGTACAAATAGCGTTCATGATTGATAGAATATATTGACAATTTGTATGAGCATAAACAGAAGGGATTCCATCAATAGGGGAAATCAATACCTTAGTCTTTCTCCATATTATTTACCCAATATTCAATTCCTTCTTTTCAGTCTTTTAATTCTTGCAAAGTAGTTATTCGAAAATCTCACAAAAATATATTCAAAATTTGGGAAATTGATTTGGAAGTGTTCTTGGGTTGTGAAAGTTGCAATTTATAGGTTAATTCTTTGTGGGATCGATTTTAGACTTATTAGACCAGGTTATTTTGACTACGACCGTTGTTTGGTCGTGAATCAACATACTAAAGCCACTCAGATCAACCCTTCCTTTTCTCTCAATGCTATCTTTATTCAAATCAACCATATTGCTCATGATGTCCTTAATGTTGTGAGTCACCAGGTTGTGAAAAGAATCTATAATGATAGGGGGCCCTCATCTTATAAAGAAGCAACATACAATCCTACTTGGCAGCATGCAATGATTCAGGAATTTGAAGCACTTCATGCAAATAACATTTGGACTTTAGTCCCTTTACCTGCTGGGAAACAAGCCATAGGTTGCAAATAGGTCTTCAAGGTAAAGTATAAAATAGATGGGAGTGTGGAAAGATACAAAGCCTGATTAGTTGTAAAAGGATATACAATAAAAGCTAGCATAGATGACACAAAAACTTTTTCTCCAGTAGTAAAGATTACCATTGTTAGAGCTTCAACTACTACTGACTGGGAGATATTTCAATTAGAAGTGAACAATGCTTTTCTCCATGGCGATTTTCATGAAGAGGTATACATGAAGCTGCCCAAGGGATTGTAGTTTCTTCTCCAGAACTGGTCTTCAAATTGAACAAATCCCCCTTTGGTCTAAAGCAAGCTAACATGCAATGGTATGCTAAAATTACCGAAGCTTTGTATTTCAGTGGCTACATTCACTCTATGCATGATTATTCTCTCTTTTACAAAAGAACATCTAATCGTGTGGTATTTGTGGGGGTTATGTAGATTATGTTCTACTAACTGGAAATGATCTTACTAAAATTCAACTGCTAAAAATATTCTTACACGACCAATTCAAGATCAAAGACTTGGGAAAATTACACTACTTCCGGGGAATTAAGGTGCTCTATAGAAAATGTGGAATCTTGATCTCACAAAGAAAATTTACTCTCGATCTCCTCAAAGAATATGACTGCCTCCATGCTACCAGTTTGTCCTCTCCACTTAATCCTACAACAAAGTTGAAAGCTAAGGAAGGAGTGCCTCTATCTAATCATGCTTTCTACTTGCAACTAGTTGTGAAGTTAAACTTTCTCACCAACACTAGACTAGACATAGCTTATGGGGTAAAACATCTAAGCCAATATTTACAGGACCCTAGTGAACCTTATCTTCAGGTAGAATACCATATACTTAGATACCTACTCAAGGATCCCACCCTGGATCTCTTTATATCCAGTGATAATGATTTCTCAATAAAAGCCTACTATAATTCTGATTGGGTTGCATGCCCTGACTCTAGGAGGTCACTATCAGGATATCTTGCTCTTTTGAGAAACAATCCTTTCTATTGGAAATCTAAGAAGAAGAAAACCATCTCATTTTCTTCAGCAGAAGCATAGTACAGATCCATTAGAAAGGTCATTGGTGAACTTGTTTGGCTACATCGTGTGCTCACAGAATTGACTGCCCCTCATGTACTACATGTCTCTGTATTTTTTGACAGTCAGTTTGCTCTCCACATTTCCAGGAATCCAGTTTTTCACGAACGTACCAAACACAATGAATTTAGTTGTCACTTTTTCAGGACAAAACTCACAGAAGGCCTCATCCTACTTCAACATATTAGAACTAGTGATCAACTCGCTGATATTCTCACCAAATTCCTCACTCGGATAAAGCATTCCATTGTCTTGGACAAGTTGGCAGTGTGTTCTCCACCTCTAACTTGAGGGGGCTATTAAGATTATAAGAGAATAGAAAGAATCTATATTTTATTTTGTTTTTCGATAGTTAGTTAAATATTAGTTAGCGGTTGCACTGTTCCTTATGATAGTTAGTTGTAGCTTTTAGTTAGAGGTCAGCTAGTTATATTGGTTAGAGATTGATTAACTATTTCTTAGCTGTCATTAGCTAATCTGATTGTATATATGTTCCAGCTTATGCATAATTGAAAAGTGATTCTCTTCTCACTCATTTGAGAATTCCACTTTTGTCTTAGCTTCGATTCTTTGGAAGCTTCTAAGTGCTTCTGCCATTGTAGGCTATGAAGCTCGTGCTTCTTCAAGCTTTAACACTTTTAATACAATATTTGTTTTGATTGTTATTTAAATTTTATTATATCGTATTGTTAAATATGTCGTTATGTAATGATGAAAAGTGTTACTTTATGAATGGCAGATTTAGTGTGGCTGTTGTTACCTTATTTTTCTCTCTCATCCTGCCCTTATTTATTATGAAATAATTATGTTTTATCCTTTACTCTACTCTTCTATATAATAATTTTACTCTAAATCTTATATTTTTTCTTAGTAATATTGCAATTTTATTCTTCATGTTATTGGTGCATGATATCATGATGATGATAAATATTATAATCTAATCCAACTATTATATTCATCAAATAATACAATACAATACAATACAATACAATACGATAAATTATGAATGACATGTAATAACAATCCAAACAAGGTGAAAAGGAAATTCTTTTTGAAGTTACCTAGAAAAGTGAAAACGCTGTTTAAAAATGTAATTGTCTTCTGTATGTTCCCAAATTATGCAAATAAGGCAATAAACCTATAAAATTCTCACCATTATTAAGGTATCATGTTGGTCTGACAAAAAAGAAAGAAGTACAAAACTGATTCACAAAAAATAATATACATAACAATATATGATGGATCCTTGGTGGGATGAATACCGTTTTCCCTTTTAATCAACTGTACAAAACATAAAACTGAATTAATTAGGGTCTAATACCAAAATAATAGTGTAGTAAATAAGTAAAAGTAAAAATATTGTTAATATGATGGACAAGTAAAAGTGAACGAAGGATAATAATATATGATGGATCCTTGATCAAAGGCGGATCTAGTTATAAACTATATGGCTCAGCCTGTAAGATCCTTAGTATTGAACCAATTATATTTTTAAAGTTATGTGTCACATCCTTAGTCTTCTACTATGCGTGCATGCGACACTTGACAACTCGCTTATGATCTATCAAAACTTGTTCATGATCTTGTGATATGCCAAGTCAGTCTAAACACTAGGATTCGCTAAGAGAATGAAAGAAAGAACTCAAGAAAATTGCCGAAGGAAGATTTGTATTAGAGAATATCAAAATTATAATTCATGGTGAATTTTTAAATAAATGACCCCCTTTATATACTTATCTCGGAGAGGCTAGTGTGTAAATATTAATTGTTTCACAAGTCCCTAACTATTTACCAGAAAGTCCCATCTCTAGAATTCTCTACATAACTAGAATATTCCATTGACTTTCCTAGAAAAACAATTCATAGGGTTCTAGGGTCTTCCAAAGGAAACCTATATATTTCTCTAGAACCTTTTCACAAGAGCTATCCACTTTCCTATGTAAGCTTTCCATATAAAAATAATATATGCTAAGTGGAATCTACATGGCATGATGATGTGCGGGTCATGATACTCTCCCCTATTCAATTTTATGTTGCCATCACCACAAAGCATTGACACATACGCGCGCACCTCGCCATGGGGTTTTTGCATATATTTGTCCATTAACAATGATGCATGATAATAGGTGAATTTAACTATGATCAAGCCCAATAGAACCACTTTCTTATAGAGTTATTATTGTAAAAGTAATAGCAAAATGCTCTTATGAGTGCTTTTCATGTTTTCCAGGTTTCATGCATTAGAAGAATGCTATAGAGTGGTTTTGTATCACTTATGGAAGAAAAAGAAGCCAATCGCATCAAAGTCTCCAAGTGAACCATTAGAAATACACAAACGAGGTTTGGAGGTGGATTGCCGCGGTCCTAGCGTGGGCACGGCCGGACAGTGGTGAGTTGCTATTCATGATTCAGAGAAGTCTTTTGACCGCGATCCCAGCGTGGGTGCGGCCGGACCACGGTGAGATGAGATTCAGAGAGGCCTTTTGGCCGCGGTCGCAACATGGGCACGGTAGGACCGCGACAGGCGACAAAAACTTAAGGGACTGAACTGCAAATTGCAGAATTCTTAGCCCAAAACCCTATTTAAATACTAGGATTCACCAAGAGGAGGCATGTAACATATTTTTAGAGTACTTTGGCAAGAAAAACAATTGTGAGTGATCACCCAAAACATCTTTATTTCTTTTCTTTTTTATTTCCTTGAAATTCATGATTATGAATCGTTTAGTTTTTGATTTACCCATAGTTATGAGTAGATAAATCTTTTGTCTAAGGTTTTTATGGAACCTATTGAAGGATGAACTTCTTATTTATGTGAATACAGTTTGCTAGTTTTAATTTCTATTTGTTCAACTATATGTTTATTATAGTTAATTGACATGATACTCAATTAACTGTGCCTATTTAGTGTGCATAACTCGGGAGAGAGTGCATATTTAGGTGAATATTGAAAAACATCACTCCCAAAGTATAAGAGTGATCTATAATTGCGGATTTAAAGGTGGGATTAGGAATAATAAAGCCTTGGTTGCAATCTTAAGTAAACTGTGATAAACAAAGCTAGCTAGTGTATCTCGGAAGAGTGTATTTAATACATTACTGTGATTATTGGGGAGAGATTTATGGTAAGAAGAGCGTTCATGATTGATAGGAATGTGTTGGTGAAATTTATGAAACATAAATAGAAGGAATTCCATCAATAGGGGAAATCATCACCTTAGCGCTTTATCATTATTGTTTACAACTTAGCATCTTAGTTTACAGTTATTTAGTTACGATAAATCTTAGTTATTAAAAACACCATCAACTGTGATTCTCAATATTTGATGAAATTGATTATAAAGAGTTTAGTAGGTCTAAGGATAGTGATTGATAGGTTAATTCTCTGTGGATTCGACTCTGGGAAGAATACTCAGGTTATATTTGCAACATCCGCATAGTCCTTTTTATAAGGCATAGTTGGGCGTGATAAAATTTTGGCGCCGTTGCCGGGGAATTAACAGAATTATCAATCACCATTGATAGAAATACAAAAATTCTTAGTGTAGTCAGTTTTCTCTCTACCCAATTTTTCATTGCAGCTATGACGGTTGTTGATTTGATTGCACAGGTGTATGCCTAGAAATTCTAAGAGGACTGGAGAACTACTTGAAGGACTCTCAGACCCCGAGAAAACATTTCGGATATTGAACCGTACCAACAAAAGACTTCAATAAATCCAACAAACACACAAACTCGAAATTGATATGGGTGACATAGACAACGTCAACGGAAACATCAGAGAAGTGGTACCTCCTGTGCCTGAGGCTGCACTATATGACTGGACACAACCCACAACTAACAATCTGGCCACTGTCATTGTTGTGCCCGCGATACAAGCTGAATCATTCTAGATCATGAATAACACGATGCACTTGTTGCAAAAAAATGGACTCTTTTCGGGGACACAAAGCGAAGATCCTCAGCAGCACTTGAAGAACTTCCTATATATTTACAAAACCCAAAGGCAGCCCAACGTAACCCTGGAAGCAATTAGGCTGTTACTATTCCCATTCTCGGTGATAGGAGCTGCTCAGGTTTGGCTAAACTCACTTCCCATAAACTCTATAGAAACCTGGGATGAGTTAGTCAAGCAATTTCACATCAAGTTCCACCCACCCAACAAAACGGCTCAACAAATTGATGAGATCGTGAGCTTTAAACAGAAACCAATGGAGACACTGCATGAGACATGGAGCCGATTTAAAGGAATGTTGGTTTTATTTCCACATCATGGTATTCCAGATCAGATGTTGGGACAACGGTATTATATGGGATTGTTAGATAGCATGAAGAACATTGTAGATTCCTGAGTTGGTAGGGCACTTTTGAGTAAAACCTGGAGAGAAGTTCAGAGTCTATTTGACAAAATGGCACAGAATTTGGGGTGGATGACCAGGAATGCACCTATCACTCCAGTGGTACACTCAGTGCCTTTTGATCCATCCAATTCCATGGCTGAAAATGTGGCGACCCTATTGACAAAGATGAGAATACTCACCAAAAAGGTGGAGGAATCAGGGCAGAAACAACAAGTGCATATTGTAGATACTACCAATGGGAGCTAGTGTATATCTTGCATTAGTCAGCCAATTGGTAATACTTGGAACGCGGAACATGATCATTATCACTAGCACCTGAAGATATTAACTATATGTCAAATTATGGGGGCCAAAAACAAACTGGGGTCAGCAGAATCAATAGTAATACAAGCCAGCTCAGCCACAGTTTAATACTGGAAACATGGGAGGTGTGAGACCCCCCAATAATACGGCACCTTATCCAAGACCACAGGGATATAATAATCACAATCAGCAGCAAGGGTATCCCCCACCTCAGCAGCAACATAGTGGGATGCAAGAAGATGGGTTCGCTAGACTTGAAGCAATGATGCAACAGGTTATTGGGTCCAATGCAAAAATAAATGAAAGAGTAGATACACATGATGCAGCAATCAAAAATATTGAAGTGAAAATGGGCCAGATTTCAATGTCTCTGAACAACCATCCTCAGGGGACATTACCTACAGACACCCAAATAAATCTGAAAGATTAGGTCCCAAAGTAGCTGATGGCGGCGAGTCTACGAAATGGCAGAGATTTGGATGTAGAGCAAGAGAGAGATAGAGAAACTAGACAGGCTGAGACACTCATACCAGTGCCCATTGAGCTGGATGAGTCAACTAAACTAACAGAGGTGACAGTATATCCTGCACAAGAAGAAGAGAGCATTTAGCAAGAGACCGAGAAAGCAGCTGACCCAGTTCAGGAGCCAGTAATTGAGATAGTAGATGGTAAAGATTAGTCCCAAGTGATTGGGAAGAAAAGACCTCCTGCACCTTTTCCACAGAGGTTGTCCAAACATCAAAAGAAAGAGCAATATATAAAGTTCTTTGATATGCTTAAACAAATCCAGGTGAATATATCATTGATCGAAACTTTAAAGGAGATGCCTGGATATGCAAAAATGATGAAGGACTTGATGTCCAGGAAGTTTGACTTTCAAGATTTGGCCACGGTTGCACTTACACTGACCAGTAGTGCAGTCGTGTCCAGACCAATTGCAGAAAAGTTGTCCGATCCAGGGAGCTTTACAATTCCATGCACTATTGGCAATTTTGCCTTTGCTAAGGCACTTTGTGATTTAGGAGCCAACATTAATCTTATGCCCCTGGCTATTTATAAGAGATTGGGCATTGGGAGAGCTACACCCACCTCCATGTTGTTGTAGTTGGCCGACAAGACCGTGAAACGACCGTCTTGGATCCTAGATGATGTGCTGATTCAGGCAAAAACATTTGTGTTCCCTGCAGAATTTGTGATCCTGGATTGCAAAGTGAATGAAGAGATTCCTATAATCTTAGGAAGACCATTCCTAGCTACGGGGAGAGCTCTAATTGATTATGAGATCGGGGAGCTCAAGATAAGACTCAATGATGAAGAAATAACATTTAATGTGCAGAAGTCTATGAGGCGACCAAACGAAATCGCCAATTGCTCTCTTATTGATGCCGTAGACATAATAGTAGAGTCTGATGATGAGGTGTTGACTATTAAGGACCCCTTTTCTGCATGTTTGATGAACTTAGATAAAGTGAATGGTAAGGATTTGGCGAAATGGGTGTTGGCATTATAAGGTAGAGGGTTCTAGGACAGAAATCTAGAATTTGAGCCCTTGCACTTAGAAAAGATGGAAACTCCTCCAGCCAAGCCATTTATCAAAGAACCACCAAAACTGGAGTTAAAGCCTTTGCCCGCCTACCTCAAGCATGAATTTCTGGGTCCTGACTCCACATTACCTGCTATTATCTCATATAGTTTGTTAGATGTGCATGCTCAACAAATCTTACAGGTACTAAAGGAGTGCAAGACTGCCATTGGGTGGACCATGGCAGACATCAAGGGGATCATCCCCCTACTGCATGCACAATATTCTACTGGAAGAGGTCCACAAACCTTCCAGGGAACACCATAGGAGGTTGAACCCCAACATGAAGGAAGTGGTGAAGAAGGAGGTGATACAGTGGCTAGATGCAGGAATTATTTTCCCAATCTCTGATAGCAGCTGGTTGAGCCCAGTTCAATGTGTTCCTAAAAAGGGTGGCATGACGGTTGTGAAAAATGACAACAATAGATTGATCTCTACAAGAACCGTCACAGGCTAGAGAATCTGCATGGACTATCGGAAGTTAAATCTAGCCACTCGGAAAGACCACTTCCCACTTCCCTTTATTGATCAGATGTTGGACAGACTGGCAGGGAGGTCACATTTCTATTTTTTGGATGGATACTCAGGGTACAATCAGATCTACATTGCATCGAAGGACAGAGAGAATACCTCCTTCACCTGCCCGTATGGCATTTATGCCTTTAGACGGATGCCCTTTGGCCTATGCAATGCACCCACCACATTCCAATGGTGCATGATGGCGATATTCACTGACACGGTAGAGGACATAATGGAGGTGTTCATGGATGACTTCTCAGTGGTGTGGAATTATTTTGATAAGTGCCTGATAAATCTAACATGAGTGCTAAAACGGTGCATCGAGACTAACTTGGTTCTGAACTGGGAGAAGTTCCACATTATGATACAAGAAGGCATAGTCTTGGGGCACCGAATGTCAAGCAAGGGAATTGAGGTGGATAGTGAAAAAGTGGATGTAATAGCAAAGCTACCTCCCCCAACGTTAGTCAAAGCAATTAGAAGCTTCCTTGGGCATGCCGATTTTTACCATAGGTTCATAAAGACTTTTCCAAGATTGCCAAATCTCTCTGTAAGTTGTTAGAAAAAGATCACTCGTTCTTGTTTTCTGATGATTAAAGGGTAGCATTTGAGGAGTTGAAAAATAGACTGGTCACAACACCCATCATTATTTCCCGCAGCTGGGAGCAACCGTTCGAACTAATGTGTGATTCCAGTGAAGTGGGGGCAGTGCTGGGCCAGCGGAAAGACAAACTGATGCACAAAATCTACTATGCCAACAGAATGCTGAGTGGAGCCCAGTTAAACTACACTGTGACTAAGAAGGAGATGTTGGTTGTGGTGTTCGCGTTTGACAAGTGTCGATTCTACCTAATAGGGTCCAAGGTAATTGTATATACTGACCATGCAACTCTCAGGTACTTAATCAAAAAGAAAGAATCTAAGCCACGCGAAATTCGTTGGGTGTTGCTACTGCAAGAATTCGATCTTGAAATTTATTGCCGTCAGGGCACGGAAAATCAAGTCATTGATGATCTATCACGACTTGAGGTGGCTGAAAAGGTAGTTGAGGTTGAGGAAATTCTGGAAACTTTTCTAGACGAGCAGCTGCTCGCCATCACTCTTAAGAAGCACCATGGTATGCAGACATTGCTAATTACCTCGCCAGTTGTATAGTTCCTTACGACCTTTTACCGGTCCAAAGGAAAAGTTTTTATCGTGTAAGCCGCCAGTATTACTGGGACGAGCCTTATCTGTTTAAAATATGCCTTGATAAAATGATCTGGAGATGCATCCCCGAGATAGAGAAATCTTGTGTTTTGTAGGCTTTTCATGCATCAACGTATGGTGGACACTTTGGAGGGGTCAAATTAGCGGCAAAGTTGCTAGAGGCTAGACTCTTATGGCCAAAAGTGTTTAATGATGCGCACCTATGGGTGAAGGGTTGCAATGAATGTCAACGGACGGGGAACATTTCCCAGTGCCACGAGATGCCCATGAATCCAATTCAAGAGGTAGAAGTGTTTGACTTTTGGGGTATTGGTTTCATGGGTCCCTTCGTTAGTTCCTATGGCAATAAGTACACTTTTATTGCTGTAGACTATGTGTCCAAATGGGTGGAAGCTGCTGCATTGCCTACCAACGATGCAAAAGTGGTAGTGGGATTTTTAAAGAAGAACATATTCACCAGCTTTGGGACACCACGAGCAATTATCAGTGATAGATGAACTCACTTTTGCAACAGATCCTTTGAAAAGTTGCGTGCTAAATACGATGTGCGCCACAAGGTGGCTACTCCGTACCACCCGCAGACTAGTAGACAAGTTGAAGTGTCCAGTAGAGAAATCAAGAGTGTATTAACCAAAAATGTGAATGCCACATGAACTGATTGGGCGAAGAAGCTAGATGATGCACTATGGGCTTCTAGAACTGCCTTCAAGACACCAATTGGTATGTCACCATACAAGTTGGTGTTTGGGAAGGCATGTCACCTGCCACTGGAACTTGAACATAAAGCGTGGTAGGCGTTAAAATAGCTGAACTTAGATATGGACGCTACGGGCATAACAAGAATCACTGAACTGCATGAGGTCGAGGAGTTCTGATATATTGCTTTCGAGAGCACAAAGTTGTACAAGGAGAGAATGAAGAGGCTGCACGAACTGAACATTGTTGAGAGAAATTTCAAATCCGAGGACATGGTATTACTCTACAACTCAAGACTACATCTATTCCCAGGTATACTTAAGTCACGATGGTCTGGACAATTTCGAGTAGTTGAAGTTTTCCCTCCAGGGGCTGTTGAAATTGCCACATAGAATGAATCTCGTATATTTAGAGTAAATGGTCAAAGATTGAAGCCATATGTAGGCATGAGTGAGCCAAAGGAAGTGTCTGAGTTGCACCTAACTGAACCACAGAGGTCAAGCGAGCCGTAAATGCGCTCATCCTGTATCGTGCCACGACGTTAAATCAGACGTTGTGTGGGAGGCAACACACGAATTATTGTAAGTGTAATGTATAATTGTATAAAAAAATAAAATAAAATAAAATAAAATTAGTACCAAAAAAATGCCTCTATCGTTGTCCCAGTGTGGCCGCGGTGAGACGGTGGTGAAAGAGGATCTTTGAAGTTTGTCACCACGGTCCAAGCATAACCGCGGTGAGACCGCGGTAAAATAGGCTCTTTAAACCTGATCCACTGTGTTCCCAACGTGAGCGTGGTAGGACCGTAGTGGTACGCAGATGGGCCAACCAGGTATTATGGCACGCAAAAGGCAAATAGGCTCGACTAGTATGTCCCAGGGACCTACGTATGATTAAACGAGGTTCCAGTCTCAAGGGCGGAGGATGCATTCCATAAAAATGCCACAAAGACCTTCATCCAGGTAATTGCTGTGGATCGGGCTACCCTCCGCATGGAAAGCCCTACTATGTATGAGGAGATACAACAGAGGGAAATGGAATTTTCGTTTGAGGAGCCCGAGATAATGGATCGAATGCTAGTCCGATAATTTTATGCGAATCGCCCGGAGCATTTGGGCCGGGGAGTAATTGTGCGGGGCAAGGTGGTGGATGCTTTCATCCTTAAGATTTGGAAGGTTTTGTAGTTGCCCCAATTCAGAGGTGGTGTTGATCATTACCACGATGCTCATGGGGTTAATTGGGATACCTTGATTGAAGCAATCTGCCAGAATGGCCAACCTACTTGGATTCAGGAGAACATCACTCTCCACTCTAAGTCCTTCACTCACGAGGCCAAGTGCTGGTTTAATATCATCTGCAACTGCTTCCTGCCTACAAGCAACTTCACTAATGTCAACGACCTCAGGGCTCTACTGGTATGATGTTTTGTCACTAAATGTGACTTTAATGCGGCACGACTTATTGGTGATGAAATTATCCTCAGATCTTTGCTGCAGTCTATGGGATTTTATTTGCCCTCATTTTTTACTCAACTATGTCTGCTTAACGGAGTGCCCACTCTGCCTACTGATGGCACATTGCCCGCAAAGATACCCTTAATAACTTCAAGGATCAATGTGGGCAGAGATTTGCCCACAACCATAGATATTGATGATGTGAAAGATGCCCCAGCACCAATGGCACCCTCTAGGAGGTCATCTAACAGAGCCGGATCTTCCTGTCGACCTCACACTAGAGCCAGGCTCTCTAGGTCAGAATCCACCTCGCGAATGCTATGTTTAGTGGAGGAGGAGCTCAAGGACCTTCGTAACTTGGTGGATGGCCTGCATGTGAGGATGTATGCTATGTCTCAGCGCCATGCCAGGTCAGAGAACTGCATGATGGCGTGGTTTCGTGCACTGGGATGGGCTTGTCATATGGACCTTAGCACGGTCTCCGACTCTGAGTGATACTTAGGACTGCTCTTTATTTTTGTATGACATGGGGACATGCCATGATTTTAAGTGTGGGGTGGGAGACTTGTTGTTGTATGTGTTGTGTTATATATATTAAGCATGTTGTAAATTTTATAGTTAAAATGTTGTATGACCCTATATATAACTGAATTGGCCCAATGACAGACACTTGTCGACGGGTCTCTTGAGGTCAAAGTCGGTTGTTAAAAAATATAGATAGAGGGTAAAGGACCCTTCCTGAGGACGGACTACTTGGACAATACTCTTAAGGGAAGTAGTCCACGTAGATAATTGTTTTTTTCCTTTTTAGGTAGTGTAGTAATTCTCCCTTGGGTTTTCTTTTGACCGCGGTTCTTTTCCAAGGGCTTTTTCTTGAACCAGGTTAGGTAGATTTTTTTAGGACTCTGAAGACTCTCATAGAATAGGAGGGGTATGGGCAGGAATCCACCTTTTGATGCATACACCTTCTAACAACTAAACAAACTTGAGAGCGCGACATCTCGGCTCATGTGTAGACTCATAAAGTGTGCCTTAATTGTGTACACCTTGTCTTGCTTGAATGCTCATGTGAGTGTGTTGACGAACTTGTTTTGAATGAGTTACTTGCCATGTGCGTGTGAGAACTACTTACATTCTGTGCTTGCATATGATACCTAGAACTTGCCTGGTGTGTTTGCAAAGCGAAATAGTAGTCTTGTTCAGTCTTGGAAGTGATATAGGCATTTCTTGTTGAGCCACATATAAAAATATTTTACCCACCTAATTATTATGTATCATAGTTAACCCCTTTGAGCCTGTAATCCTATTTCTTTGGCAACCACATTACAAGCCTTACCATTTGTTTGAATTAACCATCTAGTTGAACTTTTTCACCTCTCATGAGCACTTGAATGGATGAACTTTGTAAAAGTCAAAGTGTGGGGTGGGTGGTTTGGCTTTTGTGTGGAACTTATTGAATAAGGAGAAAGGCGCAACGTTTGAAAAAGGAAGAGCCACTTAAATTGAAAAAAAAATTAAATAATAATCCTTGATAAATGGTGGCTCTTGATGTACGTGCTTCAAGAAGTAAGGGGTAATATAAATTGATATGAAGGTGGCGTTTGGTTTGACATACGTATAAGGCTTAATTGTTAAAATGTATGTATTAAAGTGCTTAGGGAGGTGTAGTCACTATTACATTTAAATGTATCCTACCCATCCCGTAACCTACATTACAACCAATTAAAGTCCTAATTGATCCAAGACTGAATGAACTCAATTAGTATAGTATTATACTAAGGGCAAGCTTATGGTATATCTGTGTGGCATATGAATGTTCTTGCCGAGAGTGAGTGAATTGTTTCTATCTATAGTTCTTGGTGCTTGATTCTATATGTGTGGAATTTCTCTCAAGTTATTGATGTGAGGGCATGTCACACAGGAAGAAATAACAAGTTTTCTCTCCACTAGAGTAACTAGAGTGAGCATGTGTTTAACATGGCATTAGAGTCTGCATCTGAGGGGTGACAAGTGCACTTCTTGGGTTGTTCCTTCATAATGGCAGGTGTGACATAAATTGGGTAATTTGTTGAGCGATTAAGCATAGAAGTGTGGTTTAAGTTGCTCGAGGACAAGCAAAACTTTAAGTGTAGGGTGTTGATAATAGGTGAATTTAACTATGATCAAACCCAATAGAACCACTTTCTTATAGAGTTTTTATTGTAAAAGCGATAGCAAAATGCTCTTATGAGTGCTTTTAATGTTTTCCAGGTTTCATGCATTAGAAGAAGGCTATGGAGTGGTTTTGTATCACTTATGGAAGAAAAAGAATCCAATCGCATCAATTTTGCCAAGTGAACCATTTAAAATACACAAACGAGGTCTGGAGGTGGATTGCCACGGTCCTAGCGTGGGCGCAACCGGACATCGGTGAGTTGTTATTCAAGATTCAGAGAAGCCTTTTAGCTGCGATCCCAGCATGGGCACGGCTGGACCGCGATGAGATGAGATTCAGAAAGGCCTTTTGGTTGTGGTCCCAGCGTGTGCGCGGTAGGACCGCGACATGCGACGAAAACATAAGGGACTGAAGTGCAAATTCCGAAATTCTTAGCCCAAAGCCCTATTTAAATACTAGTATTCGCCCAAAGCAGGCATGTTATTTTGAGAGTACTTTGGAAAGAAAAATAATTGTGAAAGATCACCCAAAACATCTTTGTTTCTTTTCTTCTTTAGTTTCTTCAAATTCATGATTATGAATCCTTTAGTTTTTTATTTACCCATAGTTATGAGTAGCTAAATGTTTTGTCTAAGGTTTTGATGGAACCTATTGAAGGATGAACTTCTTGTTTATATGAATACATTTTGCTAGTTTTAATTTCCATTTATTCAACTATGTGTTTGTTGTAGTTAATTGACAGGATCCTGAATTAGATGTGCCTATTTAGTGTGCATAACCCGGGAGAGAGTACATATTTAGGTGAATGTTGAACAACACCACTCTCAAAGTATAAGAGGGTCTATGCCTGCGGGTTTAAAGGAGGGATTAGGAATAACAAAGCCTTGGGTGCAATCTTAAGTGAATTGTGATAAATAAAGCTAGCTAGTGTATCTCGAAAGAGTGCATTTGGTACATTATTGTGTTTACTCGGGAGAGATTTATGGTAAGAAGAGCGTTCATAATTGATAGGAATGTGTTGGTGAAATTATATGAAACATAAACAGAAGGAATTCCATCAATAGGGGAAATGATCACCTTAGCACTTTCTCATTATTGTTTACAACTTAGCATATGAGTTTATACTTATTTAGTTACGATTAATCTTAGTTAATAAAAACACCATCAATTGTGATTCTCAACGTTTGGGGAAATTGATTCTAAAGAGTATAGTAGGTCTAAGGATAGTGATTTATAGGTTAATTCTCTGTGGATTCGACTCTGGGCACAATAATCAGGTTATATTTGCAATGTCCGCATAGTCCTTTTTACAAGGCATAGTTGTGCGTGATCAATGCATTACAGATTTGTTTGTCTTCCCATGTTGCAAGGTATGGATTACCTTTCTTCTTGCCCGATTTGTACTTTGGACGGCTAGCAATGATAGACACGATCCTCTACCCATTAGATGCTACCCCTTGCTCTTGGCTTGAATCTCCCTATGACTCAACTAAGTCAAGCAGCTTCTATAGTATCGGGTCCATGCTTCCACTCTCTACTTGGCTGTCCTCCGTAGTGCCAACCTTGCTAGTGCTACACCTCATTTTTTCCCTTTCCTAACATGGGGAAGAAGTCTGGGTTTTGACATTCAAATGGTGCATTAGGGCACCTAGAGTAATTAACTCTTGGGTTGGTTTGCATTACAAGAGATTAGGATATGGGCTCGAGATAACCTCGAGGGGAAGATGTTAGGAACCCCTCTTGGTCCACAACTTTGGATCCCAACTGAACTTACATTTACAAATTAGTCCATACAAATAGTTGAATCAAATAAGTTGTAAAGATCATTGAACAAGTCAAGTAGTGAAATAAAAGTTTGAACAAATTACATAAAACAAAATTTTAAATAAGGAAAGGATTTGGGGTAAGGAGGGATCCTACGGTGTTTATTCTATAATGAAATGTCTAGTAGACACTTCTCAATGAGAGTCTACATGTGACATTAATGCGTAGTCATCATATCCCATGTCTAACTATCACGACCCAAACCCGGTCGTGGTGGCGCCCAACCCAAAAGCTAGGCAAGCCTGACCAACAGTCGCTCCCAAATTAACCGTAAATCTATATAAAACTGACAATTTAAGGAGAATGTAATAGTTTTCGAATAATAATCCAATATTTATAAAAGGATAATACCGAGACATGCAAAGTCTGATAAAAACACTCCCAAAAGATCTGGGGTCACGAGTCTAGAGCCTCTAAAACAAACTAGATAACAATATCTGAACGAAAATATACAAGGCTGGGAATGCATATATAATAAAATTGAAATAGGAAGAGTAGCTAGGTCCTATGAATGTCAAACAGCTACCACAACAAATTTGATAAGCTCTGGAAACAAAGACTACACGGCTAAGCCTCCGGTGGAACTGAATCTGCACACAATGTGCAGGAAGTAGGGGTGAGTACTAAGTACTCAGTGAGTAATAAGCATAAAAATGTCCGAAGATAAGAAATCCACGAAATGCCACAAAGTAAAGCTAAATCTAACAGTTCGACACCTTACTACGAACCAACAACAACATCTAATAATAGCTAGTATAATGCAAGGATGCAATGCAATGCACATGAAGACACTGCATCATATAGCCCAATCAATTTAACGTGAATGTCGCTCACTGGGGGTGTGTACAGACTCCGGAGGGGCTCCTACAGCCCAAGCGCAATATCATCATATCATTACTGCGGCGTGCAACCCGATCCATACTCAGTCCACAATGCATTTAAGTCACGTAACAAATTCAATTAATTTCCCAGTTTCCAATTTATTAAGAAGAATATACTTTAGATATTTAACTTCAGGAAAAGTGACTTAGCATTTCATAATAGTGATTAAACACATGACTGAGACCAACGATTATACAAAGCATGCTATCACAATTATATTTATCCTCCGAGGATGCTACTGATCTGCACAAGGTCCCAAACATGGAAATACACTCAGATACATTCAATACAAGGTGCGTATGAGTCGCCAATATAGAAACATTCTTGTTAGGGATGTACCAAGTCACAATCCCCAGTCATAAACAATCCTGCACCTGCCATGGGGTGAGAGTCACGCCCTAATATAACGTCACAATGTGATAAACCGGGGTTTCAAACCCTCAGGCCATCATCCATACAAACTACTCACCTCTAACCGGCCGTAGACTAGTCCGCAATACCCTTTTGTTTCCTATCGACCTCCTCGCATGTCGAATCTAGTCAAAATCGCAATGAATACATAAATATGGGTTAAAGAAACATAACCCAATCATATATACTCGAAAAGTACTAAAATTCATGAAGTTGGTAAAACCCGAGCCTCGAGCCCACTTCTCAATAAATTCCAAAAATCACACCAACGGGTTCCTCGTCTCGCCACGAGTCCGTACATATAAAGTTTATCAAAAAGCTCTCTTGGCAGAGTAAAAATGATGGAAAAATAATGTGGGTCACAGACTAAAGGGTTTTAGACATTTTGTCCGACTACTATAGCGACCCCTATGCGATCGCATCACTACCCCTACGATCGCATTGGCCAAAAATCCAGGCCCTCAAATTCCTCTTACGTGATCCAAGGATAGGCCATGCGATCGCATAGCATTGCTTTCCACTTTTACGCGATCGTATGAGTCCCCATGCGACCGCACTACCCAATCACCTCAAGCCTATGCTATCGTAGAACCCTTTACACGATCGCATAGATCAAATCTTTATCCCGCTTAGAACCTTCTATGCGATCGCATGCATACCTACGCGATCGTATAGAGGAAAATTCCTCATCAATTTTCTGCTGTACTTTTCATGTTCAAAACTCCCCGTTAGCCATCCGAAATCATCCCGAGGCCCTCGGGACCTCAACCAACACACAAATATGATCTATTACTTCATTCAAACTTGCTCGTAACATAGAAAACACTATCATAGTCATCAAAATAATCGAATTACCACGGATTCAAGCCTAAGTTAAACTAAAACTTCCAAAACTTGCATTTGATCTAAAACCCGATCTGAACACCTCTGAATGACCTGAAACTTTGTATGCATATCCAAAATCACCTAATGGAGCTACTGCAACTCTCGGAATTCCATTCTGACCCTCGAATCAAAATCTCTCCTACCAACCGGAATTTACCAATCCACCTTAGCCAATTCAAGCCTAATTCTACACCGGACCTCCAAATTCAATTCCAATTGTGCTCCTAAGTCACAAATCATCCCCCGAAACTAGTCGAATCATCGGAAATCCATTCCAAGCCTTCTAACTCATAAGTCAATATTTGGTTGAATTTTCCAAACTAACCTTCTCATGAAGAGACTAATTATCTTATTTCTAATCGAACACTATCCGAATTACTTCAAATTCACCAAACACATATAATGACACATATAGAAGCATAAAACAGGGAAAATGGGGTGGTAACTCCTATAACGACGGGTCAGGTCGTTACACTAACCTTCATATCCCCTTATTGGTCATGCAAAATGAGTTTTGGTCATTGATTCATATTGCGTGCTGTTACTTGTCCCTTCTTAATAGTCTTGGGAGGAGTTAGGACCTCTGACTATAGGTGGTTCTAGACGTACCCTTAGGTTTTAAAGGCGAAAATCTAAGGCGACATTCAAAAAAGCATCTAAGACTTTCACATAATGGCAGCAAGTAAAAGGCTCATAATTCCTTCTCAAACAAACATACAGGTAGCATGAATCAGATATAATTTATTAATCAAAGTCCTAAGGCAGGATTTCTAAGTGATTATGCAGAAATAAACCACTTTTAGATACAGAAGTCCTAATCTATTAGTTGGATAGGGCCTCTTCTTTAAAGCTTATTAGAATCAAAGACGTTGAATGATAGAAATAGCTTTAAAGAAATGAATGTTTTGAAAATGCCCTAAGGCTTGCCTATATGTAGTATTGTGTCCATGTTAATGCAGAAACAAACAAGTTTCAAAATAGACTCTTTCAGTACCTATAGGCAGGATATCTAATGAGATTACAATAATTTTGAAAGGAATAGTTTTAGAAATGGTATAGCCTAATAAGGTAGTTTTAAGAAGTAAACTAAGCAAAATCAGATCGACTTATTAGGCTAATTAGATTTTCAGACATAATTGCGAATAGAAATCCCTATAGGCATGACATCTAGGTGTATCACTGGTTTTAATCAATTGGCAGTAACATGTAAAAAACTTACTGAATCGAAATATGTCCTATAGGCATGGTATCTATACTTGAAGTGATTTAAAACATGATGGCTTGAAACATGGAAACATGGTTTCTAACATGAAAATGCAAGATTTCTAAACATGGTTTCCATCTGATGCAAACAATATTAAAAGGGAAAACCTATTATCATGATTTCTATTTAATGCATGGTAAATTAAAGGTGGAACCCTATAGGCATGATTCTTTTATGAAAAAGCAATCAGATCCAACAAGAATAAGACACTATGGATATGTTTTCTATTGAGTGAAGCAGGCAGACTTGAAAATAAATCCTAAGAGTAGGATTTATACCTATATTACCCCAAAAAGCATACATCTACCCACCTGTTTAATAAATACCCCAAATATCTGTTTACAAATTATTACAGGCCAATAGCTGAATTACATAAGCGAAAAATAGAAAATCAAGAAGCTATTCTATAGAGAGCCTGCAATCAGGCCCAAGTTTCTCAAAGCCTCTAGTGGTCTTTCAACCCCTATTTCCATAGACAAATAATATTCTAGGTGCATCAAAGTTCCCTAAGGGTCTCAAAGACCCTGGGCAATGCTTATACCTAGAGTTAGTAGTCAAGCATCGAACTAGTGCAGTATGGACATACCAACCTCAATATGCCAAGTTTAGAGGGTTCTCAAGAGGATCTCAAGGTAGTACACATGCTAGAGGGTTCACAACTTATTAACTAAGGGTAGAGTGAAAGTACATGATACAGATTGAAGGTAGTTTCTTAAAAACTGAACTTAAAAGTCTATTTGTGTAACAACCCGGCCGGTTGTTTTTGAAATTTACTCCCCGATCCCCAATTAACTGCTTCCCCCAAGTTCACTTCTACTATTGTGGTTTGTCGGGATGTTCGGTTCTAGGATTTGGAGTGTTTTGGGACACTTAGTCCCTAAATGAGAGCTTAATAGTTGAAAAATGGCCCGTATTTGGAACAGTATTAAGACGACCTCAGAACGGAAATCCGGTGATTTCGTTAGCTCAGTTAGGTAATTTTGGGGTTGGGAGCGTGTTCAAAATGTATTTTGAAGGTCCGTAGCTCATTTAGGCTTGAAATGCCGAAGTTTGGAATTTTTGAAAATTCGGTGGATAGGCGAGATTTTGATCCGAGAGTCGAAATGGAATTCTGACAGTTGCAATAGCTTTGTTAGGTGATTTTGGATATGTCTCCAAATTTTTAGGTCATTCAGACATCGTTTGGTTGGGGTTTTGATAGTATGTAGGTTTCAGAAGTTTTGGTTGAAACTTAGGCTTGAATCCGCCATAATTTGATGATCTTTGTGTTTAATGATATGTTTTTATGATCGGAACAAGTTCGTATCGTGATTTAGAGTGGGTTGGTGGTTTTGGTTGAGGTCCCGAGGGCCTCGGGGGTGTTTCCGGGGGTCAAGTTCGTTTCGTATCCTATATTTTGTTCTATGCGATCGCGGAGTTGGGAGTGCGATCGCATAAGGCTGTTTTGTTAAGCAATGCGATCTCAATGTGGTCTATGCGATCGCATAAGGTAAAAATGTGAGGCAAAAAAGTTGTTCTATCCGATCGCAATAAGGGTCATGCAATCGCATAGAGTATTTCACTGGGTAGATAGAAACATAATATAACATTTCATCTCCAAGGGTTTCACTATTTTTGCAAAAACTCAAGCTAGGGAGCTCGATTTTGAGTGATTT
The DNA here is from genome assembly GCA_032618575.1 of Nicotiana noctiflora. NCBI lineage: Eukaryota > Viridiplantae > Streptophyta > Magnoliopsida > Solanales > Solanaceae > Nicotiana > Nicotiana noctiflora. The sequence goes on from JASVEL010006217.1 coordinate 46,439, forward strand.
TTCGAGTGCTTTTCAGAGACAATTGTTGGGTAACAATTTCTTAGTCCCTTGTGATCATTATTCACTAATCTAAACACAAATTCTTCCTTTAATTTTAGAGTTGGGGTGTAAATTGGGGTAAGTTTCTTAGAACAAACATTGATGAATTGGAGGGGAAAACGAACTCCGATTTCGATAAATATTATATGGTTAGGCTCGTGAGAGTACGGGTGTTCTGAAAACGTAAAAAAATTTCGATTACGAGTCGATGGATGGAGGGGTATTTTGGTCATTTCACCCATTTTCGCACTGTAGCTTTAATTTTATTAGTGTAATTAGTTATTTGCGATGTTATTTACACTATGTAATTGGTTGGAATAGATTTGGGCCACTCGAAGTTGGATACTCGTGGCAACGGAGTCATTTCTTAGCGGTTTTGTATCGGGATTGAGGTAAGTGACTTGTCTAAACTTGTGTGGGGTATTTTTCCCCTAGGATATATATGTGTTGATTTAAATGCCTTGTACGTGAGGTGACGGGCGTGTACTTATGCAAATTGTTGAAAAACCACTTTACTTGAATTGCTTAATCAGTGTTATCTCTGTTATTTGATTGGTTTAATTGTAAGAATTATCCTGTGTTATCTAAGGAAGCATGATTAGATAGGATTGACTGTCTAAATGCCTACTTGTGTTAATTGGATTCCCTAGAACATGTTGAGATTGGATTTAGTTGTTAATTGTAGCAGTGTACTTCATATCTCTCTGTGTTTTCTCTTATTGAATTGTGTTTGTGTTTTGTGGACTGCGGGTTTGATTCCCGGTGATCCGGTGCTACTAAGGTAAAGGACTGCAGGTTCAATTCTCGGAGATCCTGTGATACTAATATAAAGGACTGCAAGTTTAATTCCTGGAGATCCTGTGATACTGATATGAAGGACTGCGGGTTCAATTCCCGGATATCCCGTGATACTGATATATGCACTGCAGGTTCAATTCCCGAAGATCCTGAGCTACTGAGTATGAATGGACTGCAGGTTCAAGTCCCGGAGATCCCGAGTTATTGATTTGTACTTGTTGGTGTTGTTTCCTCTTTGCTGGGTTAACTGTAGATGACTTGTAGTTTTTATCTCGCTTTGCTGTTATTTCAGATTTACTCCTACCTTGCACTGTTCGATATTATTATCATTTTTTTCTATTATTCTCGGTAGGGCCCTGACCTTCCTCGTCACTACTCCATCGAGGTTAGGCTTGGCACTTACTGAGTATCATCGTGGTGTACTCATGCTACTCTTTTACACATTTTTGTTGTGCATATCCATGTCCATCTGATCAGACACACTACCGGTGATCTAAGAGTATTTTTAGGAGACTCGAGGATTGCATCTGCTACGTCCGCAGATCCGGAGGGTCATCTTCTGTTCTCCCCTAGTGATGCTAGTTATTTTTTTTATTTCGGTTGTATAGATATTCTTGGCATATAGAGCCACAATTATACTCTCTTAGCCTGTGTTTGTCCGTGAGTTTCAGTGTCTTGGTGGTATATATATTCTCGTACTTTGGTAAAGTGTATGTGCTAAGCGGTACCTATTACATTTGTCTTTGTCATTCTGCTGTTATTCCAACTGTTGTTCATAAAAGTTGTATATTCCGCATTGTGTTAAGCTTACCTAGTCGCGTAGACTGGGTGCCGTCATGACATGTTCACGATTGGTGAACTAGGGTCGTGGCAAGTTGGTATCGGAGCTCTAGGTTCATAGGAGTCATGTGACACATGCCAGTTATTTAGAGCCTCGCTGATCGATAACGTCCGTATTTATCTACGAGGGGCTATGTAACTGTTTAGGAAACTCTTCATTTCTTTTGAATTCCTTGTCGTGCGATATTTTGACGCTAAATCTAAACTTCTATCTTCTATTCTCTCACAGATGGTGAGAACATGTGCCACTCGTGAGGATCAGGACACCTGCGCCCCCCACTATAGCTATCAGAGGCGGGGGCCGAGGTAGAGGTCGAGGACGCGCATGTAGTGCAGCCAGAGCACCTGTGCGAGCTGCAACCGAGGCACCACCAGTAGATTTAGGCATGCCTACTACTGCCACTACTACTCCAGCCTTTTAGGAGACTTTGGCCCAGTTTATGAGCATGTACACTACTCTGGCTCAGGCGGGGTTACTTTCTCTTGCTACAACTATATCTCAGGCCGGGGGAGGGGTCCAGACTCCCACAGCCTGCACTCCTGAGCAGCGAGTGCCCGTGGAGCAGGTTCCAGAGTTTAATACTGCCTGCCGCACTAGCACATCCCGGAGGTGGGTCAGCTACTTCCGAGAACGAGCACCGCAGGTTGGAGAGGTTCAAGAAGTATGATCCCCTAGTGTTCAATGGTTTAGCTTCAGATGATGCCTTGGGATTTTTGGAGGAGTGTTACCGCATCCTCCGTACTATGGTTATAGTGGAGACCAGTGGGATTTCTTTTACTGCTTTTCAGCTTCGAGGGGCCGCTTATGATTGGTGGCACACATATGAGTTGGATAGTCTAGACGAGTCTGCCTCGCTGACTTGGACACAGTTTCCTGATATGTTTTTGAGGGTGTTTATTCCCCAAAGCCTTAGGGATGTTTGGCGAGCAGAGTTTGAGCTGTTGCACCAGGGCTCTATGTCAGTATCTGTGTATGCCATAAGTTTCACCCGGTTAGCCAAACATGCACCGTTTGGTCACTACGGTTTGGGAGAGACTGCAGAGGTTTATTGAGGGTCTTATTCCGTATATCCGGTCTAGCATGGCTAGAGAGCTGGAGACGAATGTGCCGTATCAGCAGGCGGTGAGTATTTCCAAATAGATCGAGGGTACGCTTACTAGAGAGCGATGATAGAGGGAGGCCAAGAGGTCTTATGAGTCGGGTCATTTCTATGGTGCCCGGACTGCAGCAGCTGGTCGATTTGGCAGGGGTTATTTTGGTCGTCCAGTTCATTCAACATTGCCAGCAGCTGGTGGTACTCCAGCTCCACCAGCACCTCAGGAGCCTTACTATGCTCCCCAGTTTCTAGTGCGCCTTCTGCGTGGGGTACCTCCAGGGGTCAATCTAGCGAGAGCATGGCTGGTCAGTCACAACCACCGCGTCCTCCCTGGGCTTGTTATGGATCCAGGGATACTCGCCATCTGGTTAGGGAGTGTCCTAGGTGTAAGAGAGGAGCGCCTCCATAGACTTCACAGCCTCAGCATGGTTCACAGGGATAGCAGGCCATCGTTCCAGCCCCGGCTGCCACCCTACCTGCCTAGCCAACTAGGGGCGGAGATTAGGGTGATACAGGCAACTCTTGAGCGAGAGGTCAGGCTAGATTTTATGCAATTCCTAGTCGCGCCTCAGCTGTCGCCTCTGATTCTGTTATCACAGGTATTATCTTGGTTAGTCACAGAGAGGCATCAGTTCTATTTGATCCTGGTTCTACTTTTTCATATGTGTCCTCTTATTTTGCTTCGTATCTGGGTGTGTCTCGGGATTCTTTGAGTGCCCCCATTTATGTTTCTACTCCGGTGGGAGATTCTTAAGTTGTGGACCGTGTGTATTGGTCGTGTGTGGTCACTATTTGTGGTTTTGAGACCAGAGCTAATCTTTTACTGCACAGTATGGTTGATTTCGATATTATTTTGGGCATGAAAAGATTGTCGTCCCATCATGCTATTCTTGATTGTCACGCCAAGACCGTGACGCTGGCTATGCCAGTCATTCGACGTATTGAGTGGAGTGGTACTCTAGATCACACCCCCAACCGTGTTATTTCCTTTCTCAAAGCTCAACGTATGGTTGAGAAGGGGTACGCTGCTTATCTAGCTTATGTGAGGGATGTCAGTGTTGACACTCCTTCTATTGATTCAGTCCTAGTGGTATGTGATTTCTCTGATGTGTTTCCAGCTGATCTCTCGGGCATGCCGCCTGATGGAGATATCAATTTTGGTACTGACTTATTGCCGGGCACTCAGCCCATTTCTATTCCTCCGTACCGTATGGTTCCTCCTGAGTTGAAGGAGTTTAAGGATCAATTACAGGAGTTGTTGGGTAAGGGTTTTATTCGACCCAGTGTTTCGCCTTGGGGTGCTCATGTGTTGTTTATGAAGAAGAAGGACGGTTCAATGCGTATGTGCATTGACTATCGCCAGTTGAACAAAGTTACAGTGAAGAACTGGTATCCTTTGCCGCGTATTGATGACTTATTTGATCAACTACAAGGCGCACAGGTGTTCTCCAAGATTGATTTGCACTCTGGTTATCATCAGCTGAAGATTCGGGAGCCAGATATCCCGAAGACTGCCTTCAGTACTCGGTATGGTCACTACGAGTTCCTAGTTATGTCTTTCGGGCTAACTAATGCCCCAACAACTTTCATGCATTTGATGCATAGTGTATTCAGGCCATATCTTGACTCATTCGTGATTGTTTTCATTGATGATATTTTGGTATATTCCAGGAGTAAGGAAGAGCATGAGCAGCACTTGAGGATAGTGCTTCAGACTCTAAGGGAGAAGCAATTATATGCAAAGTTCTCTAAATATGAGTTTTGGCTGAGTTCGGTGGCATTTCTAGGCCACGTGGTGTCGAGCGAGGGTATTCGAGTGGATCTGAGGAAGGTGGAGGCCGTGCAGGGTTGGACCAGGACCTTCTCAGCTACTGAGATTCGTAACTTCCTTGGTTTGGCGGGTTATTACCGTCGCTTTGTGTAGGCTTCGATCGCAGCACCTATGACCAGATTGACCCAAAAGGATGCCTTTGAGGCGAGCTTCCAAAAGCTCAATATAGCTTTGACTTCGGCCTCTATCTTGATATTGCCTACTAGTTCGGGGACTTATACAGTATATTGTGATGCCTCACGGGTTGGACTCAGAGCAGTATTGATGCAGGATGGTAGGGTGATTGCCTACGCATCCCGATAGCTGAAGGTGCATGAAAAGAACTACCCTGTCTATGATCTTGAGCTAGCTGCCATTGTTCATACCTTGAAGATTTGGCATCATTATTTGTATGGTGTTCCTTGTGATATTTACATTGATCATCCGAGTTTGCAGCACTTGCTTAAGTAGAAGGACATGAACATGCGTTAGAGGAGATGGTTGGAGTTGTTAAAAGACTATGATATTACTATCCTTTATCACCCAAGCAAGGCCAATGTGGTTGCCGATGCCTTCAGTCGCCGGGCAGAGAGTTTGGGAGTTTGGCATATCTACCGGCTTCGGAGAGACCTATGGCGATGGATGTTCAGGCTTTGGCCAGATAGTTTGTTGGATTGGCGCTTTTGGAGCCCAGTCGGGTTTTGGCCTATGTGGTTTCTTGATCTTCTCTATTTGATTGCATCAGAGAGCGATAATTTGATGACACTTATTTACTTGATCTTCAGGACAAGGTTCGACATGGTGATGCTCGAGATGTTACCATTGGGGATGACGGAGTGATAAGGATGCAGGGGCGTATTTGTGTGCCCAATGTTGATGATCTTGGAGAGTTGATTCTAGCTGAGGCCCATAGCTCGCGATATTCCATCCATCCAGGTGCCGCGAATATGTATTAGGACTTGAGGCAGCACTATTGGTGGAGGCGGATGAAGAAGGATATAGTTGACTATGTTTCTAGATGCCTCAACTGCTAGGAAGTGAAGTCTAAGCATCAGCATCCGGGTAGATTATTGCAGCAGATTGAGGTCCCAGAGTGGAAGTGGGAGCGCATCACCATAGACTTCGTATCTAGACTTTCAAGGACTGTGAGGAAGTATGATTCTGTTTGGGTCATTGTGAATTGGCTGACCAAGTTCGCCCATTTCAAACCTGTGTGCACTACTTACTCATCGGAGCGGTTGACAGATATCTATATCAGGGAAATAGGCCGGTTGCATGGTATTCCTGTTTCTATCATTTCAGACAGAGGCACTCAGTTTACCTCACGGTTCTGGAGAGCCGTGCAGCAGTAGTTAGGTACTCGGGTGGAGCTAAGCACAACATTTCACCCTAGACGGATGGCCAGTCTGAGCGCACTATTCAGATTTTGGAGAATATGCTCCGTGCGTGCGTGATTGAGTTTGGAGGTTCATGGGATCATTTCTTGCCACTGGCGGAGTTTGCTTATAACAACAGTTATTAGTCTAGCATTCAGATGGCGCCGTATGAGGCCCTATATGGTAGGAGGTGCAGGTCCCCAATGGGTTTGTTCGAGCCGGGCGAGGCTAGGTTTCTGGGTACTGAGATGGTCCAGGATGCAGTGGACAAGGTCAAGGTGATTCAGGATAGATTCCGTGCAGCCCAGTCCAGACAAAAGAGTTATGCGGACAAGAAGGTTCGCGGTGTGGCATTTATGGTTGGCGAGCGGGTTCTATTTCGGGTCTCGCCCATGAAGGGCGTCATGATATTTGGGAAGAAAGGGAAGCTGAGTCCGAGATTTATTGGGCCTTTTGAGATTTTGAGGCGTGTTGGGGAGGTTGCTTATGAGCTGGCCTTACCTCCCGGCCTAGCCGGAGTCCATCCAGTATTTCATGTCTCTATACTCCGGAGATACCATGGTGACCCATCGCACGTGTTAGATTTCAGTTAAGTCCAGCTGGATGAGGATCTATCTTATGTTGGGGAGCCAACGACCATTTTGGACAGGCAAATACGAAAGTTGAGGTCAAAGGACATTGCTTCGGTGAAGGTCCAGTGGCGGGGTCAGCCGGCCAAAGAGGCGACTTGGGAGACCAAGCAGGATATGCGTAGATAGTACCCTCATCTCTTTGCTACTTTAGGTATGTTTTCTATGCTCGTTCGAGGCCAAACGAATGTTTAAGTGTGGGAAAATGTAACGACCCGGCTGGTCTTTTTTGAAATTTACGCCCCGATCCCCAGTTAATTGCTTCCCCCAAGTTCATTTCTGCTATTGTGGTTTGCCAGGATGTTCGGTTCTAGGATTTGGAGTGTTTTGGGATACTTAGTCCCTAAATGAGAGCTTTATAATTGAAAAATGGCCCGTATTTGGAACAATGTTAAGATGACAACGAAATGGAAATCTGGTGGTTCCGTTAGCCCTGTTAGGTGATTTCGAGGTTGGGAGCGTGTTCGGAATGTATTTTGGAGGTCTGTAGCTCATTTAGGCTTGTAATGCCGAAGTTTGGAATTTTTGAAAATATGGTCTATAGGCGAGATTTTGATCCGGTAGTCAAAATGGAATTTTGACAAATGCAGTAGCTTCGTTAGGTGATTTTGCATACGTCTGCAAATGTTCAGGTCGTTCGGACATTGTTTGGTCGAGTTTTTGATAGTATGTAGGTTTTGGAAGTTTTGGTTGAAACTTAGGCTTGCATCCGCCATAATTTGATGATTTTTGTGTTTAATGATATGTTTTTATGATTGGAACAAGTTCGAATCATGATTTGGAGTAGGTTTGTGGTTTTGGTTGAGGTCCAGAGGGCCTCGGAGGTGTTTCCGGGGGTCAATCGGACCATTTTGAGTTGATGAACCAGGTCCGATTTGTTGTCATGAGTGTTGCAGACGATTCCTCTATGCGATCGCAATAGTGTGATGCGATCACATATAAGGCTTGGGAGGAAGCTCAAAATTTGTTCTATGCAATTGCGGAAAGGGTTATGCGATCGCATAGCCGTAGATAATTGTTCGTTGCGATCGCATAGTGGAAAGGTTAGGGGTCCCAGGTCCTATATTTTGTTCTATGCGATCGCAGAGTTAGGAGTGCGATCGCATAAGGCTGTTTTATTAAGCATTGCGATCGCAATGTGGCCTATGCAATCGCATAAGGTAAAAATGTGAGGTAGAAAAGTTGTTCTATGCGATCGCAATAAGGGTCATGCGATCGCATAGAGTATTTCACTAGGCACAAAGAAACAGAATACAACATTTCATCCACGAGGGTTTCACAATTTTTGCAAAAACTCAAGCTAGGGAGCTTGGTTTTGAGTGGTTTTTCGAGATCTTTTCAGAGACAATTGTTGGGTAACGATTTCTTACTCCCTTGTGATCATTATTCACTAATCTAAACTCAAATTCTTCCTTTAATTTCGGATTTGGGGTGTAAATTGGGGTAAGTTTCTTAGAACAAACCTTGATAATTTGGAGGGGCAAACGAAATCCGATTTCGATAAATTTTATATGGTTAGAATCGTGAGAATATGAGCGTTCTGAAAACATAAAAATATTTTGATTCCGAGCCTATGGATGGAGGGGTATTTTGGTCATTTTACCCATTTTCGTGCCGTAGCTTTAATTTTATCAGTGTAATTAGTTATTTGCGATTTTATTTACACTATTTAATTGGTTTGAATAGATTTGGGCCACTCGGAGTCGGATACTCGTGGCAAGGGAGTCATTTCTTAGCGGTTTTGTACCGGGATTAAGGTAAGTGACTTGTCTAACCTTGTGTGGGGAATTTTCTCCCCTAGGATATATATGTGTTGATTTAAATGTCTTGTACGCGAGGTGACGGACGTGTACTTGCGCAAATAGTTGAAAAACCACTTTACTTGAATTGCTCAATCAATGTTATCTTTGTTATTTGATTGGTTTAATTGCAAGAATTATCCTGTGTTGGCTAGGGAAACATGTTTAGATAGGATTAACTGTCAAAATGCCTACTTGTTTTAATTGAATTACCTGGTGTGAACAACTAATTTTTGACCACACTTAAATTCTATACTATTATAGTACAAATATCCCTTTAGGGTCTACTCTTAATAAAATAAAACTACAAAAATACTAACATTCTATATATATATATATATATATATATATATATATATATATATATATATATATATATATATATATATATATATATAGTTTCTTTTAATTAAAATTATAATAAATAAGTTAGCTTTAATATTTTTTAGAATAATTTAAACTATAATGTACATATTTAATTTTTCTTATGTATATAATATTTAAGTATAAGGTAGCTAACTAATATTTTTAATTATGCATTTTACTTTCTAATTTCTTCATTGATAATGAAAAAGTAAAAATTAATAATAATAATAATAATAATAATAATAATAATAATAATAATAATAATAATAATAATAATAATAAACAAATAATATAACAAAAAAGTGATAAGTCTTGAAAGATTCAAATAATATTATCCTAACTACTTTCCATGATCTTCTCAACCCCATTCTCCCACTCCAACTCTAACTCTAACTCCCTCCACACATCTATATATATGAGGACACCCTTAGAAAAAGAAAACAAAAAGAAGCAAAATAGAAAGAAAGAGGTAGAAAAAAAAAAGAAAAAAAAGAAGGGAAAAAAAGGTAAAAAGAAAAAAAGAAGCAAACAAAGGTGGAAAAGAAGAGGAAAACGTAGAAAACATAAAGAAGCAAAAGAAATAAAAGGGAGGAAAAATTTTGGACTCTTCTTTACGTTATTTCTGGAGGAAGAACAAAAAAAAAAAAAAAATTGGAAGAAGAATCTGATTATAAGAAATTTTAGAAACTAAGAGAAAAGAGGATTGTTCTTTCAGAATAAAAAGAAATTTTGAAAAATGGTTGAGTTACGTTATTGAGTTCGAGATTTCGTTCGCGGTTCTGAGTTCGTGGTTCTAGAAAAGTTAGTATTACTAGTTTTGAAAGTCAGTAGATTGTGGCTATGATTTTGGGGAAATTTCCGCAAAACGTTTTCGGCTTCGTTCCTTGCGCCTTTCTTGTTCGAAATTTCTTGCGAGTGCATCGTTCATCTCAAAGACGGTAATTTGTCTCTTTTAATTCCTTATTCTGTTGGATTGCTACAATGATTTTCTTTATTCGGTTCATTTCTTTCGTATACTAATTTATGCTATGATTTAATTTTTAGTTTTTTGTTTGTTTGCTTCGTTCTACCATCTCGAAGACCTATTTTAAGCCAGAAAGTTGATGTTCAATATTTTCAACTCGTTAATGTTTGATGAAGAAATCAATAGTTTATAACCTATTTTTGTTTTTTATATATTCGTCCATACTATGATACTTTGTGTGGAGTATAAGATACAATTAAAGTCAAAGTAATAGACTAAGAGTTTCCAAGGAAACATATCATTAACTTTTGTGAAAGAAATTTGGAATGAACGTAATATCTTTTAGTTTGTTAGCTCGTTCTGATTCTTTCGCTACCAATTTTCTCCAACAATGATGTAGGTTTGTTTAAATCGTAACGCATCGGTAGAAAGCTTTGTTAATTTAGTTCTATCTTCCAGACCAATGATTATCTCTTAGTTATATTTTACTTTAAAATCTTAAGATTCGTTATGATAGGTAAATAATAATAATAATAATAATAATAATAATAATAATAATAATAATAATAATGAAAAAGACTGTTATGAAATAATAAAAGAAGAAGAATAATATTGCAGAGAAAAGTAGGGAGAGAGAATTTTCATTGAATTTTGGGATGATTTGAAATGGGGTAAGACCCCTCTATTTATAGGAGAAATATGACTTAGTCACAAAGTAAAACTCTCCGCAAGACAGACATTCACTCTAAATAGAATTCGATTCATAACACTCCCCATAATCCCAATTTTTATTGGTCTACTAATTAATGAGAACAAGCAATGTAAGAGAATTCGTAAAGAACTTTCTGGTTCTTTAATATTTACCCATGTGAATTCTCTTTATTTTTGCACATCATACTTAAATTGTTATGGGTAAATCAGTTATGCCAACTGAATAAATTATCAATATTGATAAACTTCAGATTTACACTATGATGTGTGCAATTATGAATAAACTCCAAGTTTATTATGATATGGGTTATAAAATATCTACTTCATTGTGGTATTTTTTTGTTTATGTAGTACAAATTGGAGATAAAGCGGGTAGCTTTTCGCATACATATTACCCCGCTACAAGTTGTAGTAATAGAAGATATTAAATCTTTCCTTTATTTATAGTCTCAATATAATCAACCGTTTTCGCGAATACTTTGGAAACTGAATATGTTTCTTTGAGACTTACTACAACACAATATCTTGTTGCTAATCAATTGTGTTTCTCCAAAATAGTAATAATTGGCTCTTCTAGAGCTCTCAATTAATTTTGCACTACCACAAATTCATCATCATCCATGTGGTGAATATCTCTTTTAAAGAGAAAGTTATACCATTATGGCCATGGTCAAAATAATATGCAAGATCTGTTTTTTGCATTATCGTTGACTTTTAATAATCACAATGCCAAAATATTTTGGCGTACAATAGGTACGTGACCAATGATCATTCATGCCATAATAATGATATTATTTTCTTATATCATCTCAAACCTCCTTTTAGAGGTGAGTGTGGTGTAATCACTACCACTTGCATATTTATATTCTTCCAAAAAACGAATATATATTCATAAATCGGATGTTTTCTCATTCACGTCATGAATGGACCATAGTCATCTGTATGTGCTTTATAAAATCTCATGTCAAATCGATGACAAATATTTTCACAAAGTGTGGGATTATTTTGAGAATACTTATTGTTCTCATTGCCACAATGATGATGATATAATTTCGTCTATTGCCACGTCCATATCCATTGATTATTCATGGTAATAATTTTGTCTTCTTTAAGACTTATTACATACTGCTATCACATTCTCTAAAGGGAATGAGAATGGAGCAAATTCAATGGGACGGGTTTTCAATTCTTTGCCCACAATTATACATGAATTTAATCATGGCAAGACATAGAAATTTTACCACTTCTTGTGGGTGTAATTTCTTAAAAACTCCATTAGAGTTATAATCAAACTTTGTTGTCTTTGCCTGTATATAAAATCAAATTATAGAATTTCAAGAATTTGAAAGAGAAAAGTAAAATACTTACCTTAAATCTAGAATTTTAATCATGAAGAAAGTTCATGAAATAATTGACAATTATTATGCTCAATCCCAAAGTTTCTACTCAATTAGTTGGAGTCTCGTGCTGATAACGTGTTATGAAATAATAAAAGAAGAAGAAAAATATTGCACAGAAAAGTAGGGAGAGAGAATTCTCATTGAATTTTGGGATGATTTACAATAGGGTAAGACCCCTATATTTATAGGAGAAATATGACGTAGTCACAAAGTAAAACTCTCCACAAGATAGACATTCACTCTAAATAGAATTCGATTCATAACAAAGACAAAATAATTGAAATACTCTAAACACTATAAAAAAAACTTTAGATGTACTTTAAATATTAGTCCATCTGTTCATACCCGAACCTTGGATTGATGCTTAGTAACAAAAAGGATCATGTGTGCACTCCCGCGTCTCGATGCCTTTAAATTCAAATAATTATGTTTTAATCATGTGCATATTCTATACCTTGGTTTAACATTTAATTTCAAAGAAGTACCTTATGTGGATTCCGCATCTTGGTGAATAATTAATAAAATATAATAACTAATTAAGCGGTAACAAATAAACCATAGTCAATAAAATACAAGAATAGCCAAAAATTGATTTAAGCCTTACATGAGTCAATAAAGTGACTGTGCTAGAACCACGAGACTCGTGGGGTATCTTACACCTTCCCCTCGGTCAACAGAATTCCTTACTCAGTCTTTTATTTTCGTAGACCATAAATTAAGAGTCAAACATTCCTTTTGAAAGGGGATTCAAATAAATGGTGACTTGGAAAACCAAAACTCAATTCTAAGTGGCGACTCTAAATAATAAATAATCCCTTTTCAAAACGTCACTTCAATTGAAAAAACTCTTTTAAGTCAACCTCGTCATAGTGGTTGTGTGGTAAAAAAGAGGCGTGACAGTGATGGCGACTCTACTGGGGATTACAAAAGAATTCGAGCTTTGTTAATGTGATTTTTATTTGGCTTTATTGTTGATATTACTGTATTTTTGTGGACTTAATGTGTTATTTGTTTTTTATTTACCGCTTTAATATTTATTTGAATTGTGATATAAACTGTATCCTCTCTCACATCCCTCTAAGTCTTCTGATAGGTAGTTATGTTATGTGTTTCCTACTAGCATCACAAAACTTCTGTCTTGAGATAAAGCCAGTTAGCCTACCAGCTTCTGGTGAAGGATTTAGTCACACATGTTTAGGCGGGAGAGCCGTTAGCTAATCAGTTCTGTTCTACTACTGGTGATGCTTGACGCTCCTCGGCTCGGGTTGTCCACCCGGGTAAGCCATGTCTAGACACCATTTCCTTCAAGATTTGAAAACTTAGAAGACCAAGCCACAAGCAATGAATATCCCTAGTAGGCTACGCATTTGCATCATGTGCATTGGACTTAGCGGGGCTCGACACAGGGGTCAGGCCCGTCTAGGACATGTACTAAATTTTTAGACCAACATGTTCATATTTATGTGTTATATGTAACGTTATTCGGTAGGCTTCATTCAAATGTTGACCGACTTTAGGATAGAATCAAACAGAGGATAGAGAAAGAGACAGTTCCCAAGTTTTCATGAAATACCATTGTTTTTAAATAAAATTTTGAAAGGTTTTCGTATATAAAATAACAATTTCAAAATAGTTTTCTTTTAGTCATTTTAACAGAATTACGCGGGTCTGATTCTCACCGGATGTGAGATACGTAGGCAACCTTAATCTGGTATGGCCCCCACTTTTTCAAAAATTAAAAAATATTTTCTATTAAATTCTTCTCAAAATCAAGAAATATTTTCGTTCATCTGCAGGAGGTTTTCTTTCAAAAATTACCAAAAAAAAAAACCATAAAAAAATATTTTCGTTATTCTTTAGAAAATATCCTAAAAAAAGAGTTAGTTTGTTTGCTTTATTCCTGATCTTCCCGAACTACGCAAGATCTGATTCATGTCTCCAGATGATACGTAGGCAATCTACATCAGGTTTGATCAAATCATATTGAAAAAAAAAGTGAAAAAAGAAGTGGTTAAAAAAATAAAATAAAAAATAAAAGAGATTGTTTATTCTAACATTCTTGTTGTTTTGAAATAAAAAAGTTAAAGGTGGTCGGTTTGTTGGTTTGCAATGTCGAGTCACGCATACAATCCAAGATCCCTCGGAAGTAAAATCATCTTCTCAACAAATGGAAGAAGCACCACTGTTGTTGATCCAAGGTCACGGAAAGGCAAGTAGGTTGTTGACGTTGAAAAATGAAAAATAACAGCAAATGCTGGGTTGACTTTACCAGATTTGTGCAATAGGACATTGCATGCTCGAGATAATTTGATGATGGGGAAATTTGATCCCGCATTGAAAGTTATAGTAACCATTGCCGCGGCAAAAGAGAAACAAAAAATAGGTGCCAACCCAGAAACTTTCCCTATCAGATTGGAGTCTCGGTAGCCGGTCTTGCAATCTTTTCTGCCTTTCGAGTTATTTCAGTGTGTCATCCGAATATTTTTACTTGACCGTCTTAAATTCTGATGTAAACCCTTCTAATTTGCTTTAAAAATATTCAAAAAATAAAATCAACATTTCATCATCCATGAATGTCTCTTTTCTCAATCTTTTCACCTTTCTTATTCTCTTTTCAGATCTGTAAAAGCAGATTTTAATAACATGACATGCTTGCGGACTTTACGCTCAGATCCTAAAAAGCTGTCAGATTTCAAAAGAATGAACCAAGAAGCACAATGTGTTGAAGATAAGACGTGTAAGAAAATAAATAAAGAATTGAACCGAAAATGAGATCCCCTCTTTTCGGATCATTGTTGAAGTCGGGACCGCTGATAAAGAGAAATTCACTTTGATTGATGAAAAATGATTGGCGCAGTCTGCCACGGGCACTTATACTAATAAAGAATGGCCCGATCCTTCAACAAGAAAGTGAAGCCCAGGAAATTTGAAGTGGGGCAACTCGTTTTGAGACATATTATGCCATAGCATGAAGAAGCTAAAGGAAAAGTTTGCTCCAAATTAGAAAGGTCCAAACATTGTAATCGGAGTTTTACCAAAGGGAGTGCTGCATTGGGAAGACATCAAAGGAAATATCCCCGAGACAACTGTCAAAAGGTAGTGTGTTCGACCCCTTATGCAACATTTGTTCTCTGATTGAGATGACGAAGGCTTTCATTCTTGCTATCTAAACAGTGTTAACCCTTTTGCCAACCCTTTGAGCCGGTTACTTCTCTTTGATTACCCTCTTTGAAATCTGGAAGTTACTATTAAAAATGACAAAGAAAAGAAAGAAAAAGAAAAAAAAAGCAAACAAAAAGTGAAATAAAAAAAATATAAAAAAAAGGAAATTAAAAAAAATGGAGTTCCCTAAACTACGTTCGACTTGATTCCAAAAGGATACGTAGGCAGCCTCTCTCTGAGGTACAGTCACACCAAAATAAAAATTTAAATTCCCCAAAAAGTGAAACTAAGGCAGATATTATAATGTTTCGACGATGGCGTTGCCTAAAAGGTTCCAAATTTGTAATTCAATCCGTATTCTTTTTACCCTAACCCTTTCAAGTCCTTCCGATAAATCAGTGAGAATGTTCTAGAATTGGAGGATACGATTACTAGGATGCAACCAAATAAGAGAAATAAAATGAGAGAATTCTATTGGTGAAAACCGTCATTGGCACTGTAGGGCGATGGTGAGTAGAGAAAATAAAATAAGAGAGTCTTATTTGTGAAAACCCTCAAAGAGCACTGTAAGACGATGGCGAGAAAAGAAATGAGAGAGATCAGCTAGTGAAAAATTGCAAAGGGAACTGTTGATCGAAAAGAGGATCCACACAACAATGGAATCAACACAATCATGAGTAAGGTTTCCCGCTTTCAAGTCAAAAACTGTGATGAGTTTCTGAGAATCAAACGGTTTATACAGACCAGGCATCCAGTCCAAAATGCATGTCATGTTCATTGAAGTTTGCATTTACTCCAGATAAGTCCTTCTTTCCTTTCCCCGAAAGGGATACCTGGCGTCTAAGGTCATTTGTTCATTTTATTGTTTGCTTTCTTTGAATCCCTTTCGGTCTAACATTGTTCGAAATATAAGGCAAAGAAAAGACGACAAGATCGATTTACAGGATTCTCATTTGAAGCGAGCTGATATATCCAAAAGGTGCCTAACCTCGACAAGGGCATCAAGTCAACCCTGACTGGCCATAATTGGTCGATTCTTTAAAATGGAAAAATTTGAAAGAGGTCAAAAGCAAAATGCTCACAAAGGCAACATAATTTTGAAAAAGGTTAAGTACCTTCATGGCAATGTTTGGAAAAGCTAAAGGTTCTACAGAGTCAGAAATGCAGTTGAAATCATTAAAGAAGATGAGTC
The DNA here is from genome assembly GCA_032618575.1 of Nicotiana noctiflora. Taxonomy (NCBI): domain Eukaryota; kingdom Viridiplantae; phylum Streptophyta; class Magnoliopsida; order Solanales; family Solanaceae; genus Nicotiana; species Nicotiana noctiflora. Next base: position 62,622 of record JASVEL010006217.1, read on the forward strand.
GAGATCAAGAGATTAAAATAATCAAGACCACAAACCGACCACCATTTTAAAACTAATGAATCTTTCTTTGTTCAGAACAGAAACAAAATAATTTTAGGAAACAATTCATGAAAAGACGAACACCACCCAGTGGAGTTCACAAATTCTTGATTTTTGTTATTCAATATACATATAATTATTTTATTTTTAGTTTTCTTATAAAGGATAAACACCTTATTTTTAATACAGGGTACTCCATCCCTTAGTTGCATTATCTTTTATATAGGGTACAACATTCCCTAATAGCATTTCAAAGTGCCACGAGCCTCACTTATTGCCAACACAGGGTACTATATTCCCTGGCTGCATTATTTTCTACATAGGGTATGACATCCCCTAGTAGCATTTCAGAGTGCCACGAGCCTCATTTTATTGCCAATACAGGGTACTACATCCCCTAACTGTATTATTTTTTATATAGGATACGACATCCCGTAGTAGCATTTTAGAGTACCACGAGCCTCATTTTGTTGCCAACACAAGGTACTACATCCCTTGGTTGCATTATTTTTCTACATAGGGTATGACATCCCCTAGTAGCATTTCAAAGTGCCACGAGCCTCATTTTATTACCAACACAGGGCACTACATCCCCTGGCTGCATTATTTTCTACATAGGGTACGACATCCCTTAGTAGCGTATCAGAGTTCCATGAGCCTCATTCTATTGCCAACACAGGGTACTACATCCCCAGGTTGCACTTCTTATTGCCAACACATGGTACCACATCCCCTAGTTGCATTATTTTATACATAGGGTATGACATCCCCTAGTAGTATTTCAGAGTTCCACGAGCCTCATCTTATTGCCAACACAGGGTACTACATCCCTTGGTTGCACTTCTTATTGCCAACACAGGGTACCACATCCCCTAGTTGCATTTTTATTTTCTACACAGGGTACGACTTCCCCTAGTAGCGTATCAGAGTGCCACAAGCCTCATCTTATTGCCAACACAAGGTACTACATCCCCTGGTTGCACTTCTTGTTGCCAATACAGGGTACCACATTCCCTGGTTGCATTATTTTCTACATAGGGTACAACATCCCCTAGTAGCATTTCGGAGTGCCACGAGCCTCATCTTATTGCCAACACAGGGTACTACATCCCCTGGTTGCACTTCTTGTCGCTAACACATGGTATAACATTCCCTATTATTTTGAATAAAATAATAATTAAAAAAATAGAAAGTCTTTTTCAATTCTTTATTCTGCAATAGCAATGATAGTTTAATGTGTTTTTAATAACTCACAAAAATTTTCTAGTGCAAACTGGGGCAGAAAAGTTTTGTTTTTTTGTTTGTTTGTGTTGGCTTGTAGGTTTTCCTGCGAAGAATGGATTGGATGTTCAAGAATAAGGTTCCAGGTCTGGCCAGAGAAAGTGGAATGTTTGATTTCAATACCAGCCACAACTAGTTTTGACGTAATACATGCAGAGACATATGGACAAGATCCATTTTTCCATCATTTATGAAGAAACAAGCATGAAAGAATATTTCATAGTCTGTTGCATCGAGAGCATCAAGTTTGAATTCAAAGTCAATGAGAGAAGCAAATCAAGCCAAGAGTCTAGATGGCATTTAGATAGGAATTTTGTTACTCTTAGATTTTTAGAGTATGTACTTTTCTTTTTATTTTGATGTAATAGTAGGAACCGCGAATCAGAACCTCGATGAAACTTCACTCCACTCACCCTATAAGAATACTCCATCACTTTTTTTTCTACTTGAACTACATATGACCTGATTCCCTTACAATTCGGTATATATAGGCTGCCTAAAACCAATGCTCGGTCACATCTCTTATTTTATCTTCTTTTCCTTTTTAAATAACAGTGAGGTCAAAAATTAGTCACTTGTGTTCATTTTCTTTGCCTTCATGTTTCCAAGCAAAGAGGGGCATGCTGTGAACAACTAATTTTTTACCACACTTAAATTCTATACTATTTTAGTAGAAATATCCCTTTAGGGTCTAATCTAAATAAAAGAAAACTACAAAAATACTAACATTCTTAGAGTATGAATTATATATATATATATATATATATATATATATATATATATATATATATATATATATATATATATATATATATATATATATATATATATATATATATATGGTGTATCAAAGGCATAGTCGGGGCAGGTTAGCTTTAATATTTTTTTAGTATAATTTAAATGATCTAAAAATACTACAACAAGTGGGAAATAGGATTGGAAAAATATTAACAGTGGATACTTGTACTTCCACTACAACAAGAGGAAGATATGCCCGTTTATGTGTGGAGGTTCCACAAGATCAACCATTAAAAACTCATGTTTTCATTGGTAATCACAGACAAAACATACTATATGAGAGTTTAAATCTGCTATGTACTAAATGTGGAAGAATGGGTCATAATCAAAGCCTATGCACATTTTATCATAAGGAAACAAGTTCACAACCTATTTCTTCTATTCACCAAACTAACTCAACTCCTATTATTACTCCTTCCAATGAATGGAAAACAGTACAATTCCCTAAGAAATCTGGCAGAGGTAATACAGTACAATCAAGACCTCGACAATCAACCATGGTTGATACAAGTAAATCAGGTAAGTATGGTACTGTTTCACAAAATGATCCTACTAATAATACACTTTCTTTCACTAATCTTTCTTTGGAAAATTCTTTAATTCCTTCATCTACTGATAAACTTGCTAATTTGGCTAATGTGTCATTAACTTATATTAGTAATAAGTATAATGTTTTAAATCACCTAGATTGTGTTGATAATCCCTCTCCCACTAACCAACCGCCAATTACTACATCTACAACTCTAGCACACTCAGTCCACTCGGTTAGCATAGGTCAAAATAATAATTCACTCTCTACCTCAACACATGCACAAGCCCACTTGGCAATTCCTCAGGCTTCTGTAAACAATAATCACTCCACCACATTTACTATACCTACTAAAACACATAATCCCTCACCAAAAACAACCTTTCAAAACAAAATAGAAGCAGCCTACTTACCCTTTGTCTTTCATCAATCACAACAACCATGCATGTAGGTAATGATGAGATTTCATCTCAGATTTCCTCTCTTTATTCACCTACACACAATCCAATTCCATCAATCACACCGTTTGAATCTTCCACTAATATTAATGCATGTCCACTTCTTTATCCAACAATACAAAATATTACTACACTTCATAATATATATTCAACTGATTCTCCAATTGACTCCAAAAATGTTTCCAGCACCACTACAACATATCCGAGCTCCATTTCACAGTCAGTGGGGACAACATACTCACCGTCTACACCAAAACCTAGTAGCAACTCCCCAAACACTTCCACTACCTCATTTGATAATGGAACCTCACTCCATAATCTACACTGCTCAAAGTCCTCCAAGAACACCAACACCTGTCTCGTGGTTAGAGATAGCTCTCCAAGACCATGCATTGACAATGACAATGGTGATAAATTACCAAGAAGTGACTCTGCTAATCAACAACCCTCGCGACCTAGCACAAATTGTGGCGAAGGGGATGAGAATAGGAACCAATGCTTATGGGAGATATCACTGGGCTCTCATGCAAGCCCCTCACATAGCACCTTATCAACCACTGAATCTCCCAACTCCAACTTGGGACGAAACACATCTATATCCTCACCGAGTTCATCTTCCATTCTATCCAACAACATCGACAATAATACCTTGGATACAACCCTATTTTCTTCCCCAGCCACACATACCACTACTAGAACACACACCTCCACCAACACCTCCAACATCTCCTGCTCACCCACACAACTCACCAGAACAAGAAGACAATTTCCAAGTAGAACTCGCAGCAACCATGGAAATCAATAGGGAGACTCGTCCAGTGCATGCATACTTGGATGCGATAAAAGTATTTGTCCAGAAAGAACAATACGAAAGAAAAATCTACGTAAGGTGTCCTCAAAGAATGATCAGGACTTCTATGAGAATAAGGCCAACATCAAATACGGAAGTAGGAAAATATGCAATACTATTACTGCCAACTTTCAGTCTGCACCCAGGATCGTGCAACAACAACTGGAGAAATCCGAGGAATAGCTTGCTTGAAACAGATAATTATAATATGAATATTATTATTTGGAATTGTGGAGGAGCACACTCAGGTAATTTTAGAAGAAATTTTCGATCACTTCTGGACTATAATAGGCCTGCTATGGTTGTACTATTGGAGACTCATTGCCAGACTCATCAACATATAAAGGATGATTTTAACTTTACTGGTCTCATTGAAGTAGCAGCAATTGGGCAATCTGGAGGAATAGCCATTCTGTGGCTATCAAATGTTCTTAACATTAAGCAAATTGCTACAACTGCTCAAGAGGTGCACTGCAATATAAGGGTAAGTCCTTTGCCTTTCACCTTCTTGTTTACAGCTATATATGCTAGTAATGAGCTAATAGTACGAAAACAATTATGGAAAAATCTAATGATTGTCTATGATAATTATAAAGGACCTTGGATTATAGTAGGTGATTTTAATGATATAACACATGCATGTGATAAATTTGGGGGTTTACCTATTAATATGTCACGTTCAAATTATTTGCTAGATTGTTTTAATTACTGTCACCTAATTGATTTAGGTTATAAAGGTAGTCGTTATACTTGGACTAATGGAAGACATAATTCTGCTAACATATTAGAACGTATTGATCGTGTTGTTGCGAATTATGGTTGGCTTAATAATTTTCCAGAAGCATTAGTTACTCATCTTCCTCGAACTCGTTCTGATCATTGTCCCATTAAAATTGATTTACACCATATGATTCTTACTAGGAAAACTCTTTTTAGATTTGAAACAATTTGGGCATCACATCCTACTTTTTCGAATGTGATCAAACATGCTTGATTAGATAATACTCAATTAGTTCCTACTATAACCAATTTTACTAAATTAGCAACTGAATGGAATATGTCTACTTTTGGTAACATTTTTAAAAGAAAACGTAAAATTTTGGCCAGAATAGGTGGTATTCAAGCATCAATGCATTATCCTACGAGCAAATTTTTACAAAAATTGGAACAAGATCTTATTCTTGATTATAAGCATGTTCTAATTTTAGAAGAGGATTATTGGAAACTAAAATCACGCATAAATTGGCTTAACAGTAGGGATGCTAATACAAAGTTTTTTCACTTATCTACTCTTAATCGTAGAAGACAAAACAAGATTACCAATATCCAAGATCAAGGGGGAAATTGAATAAATGATCCCATACAAATCAAAAATCACATTATCAATTTCTATAATAATTTGTTCACTACTAATATGACTACTTCAACACCTACCACATCAGTTCTTCCAAACAATGTTCTCACTGATAGTGACAACTTAATTCTAGCTCAACCATTAAAGGATGATGAAATCATAACGGTTATTCATTATTTTCAACCCATGAAGGCTCCTGGGCCGAATGGACTTCATCCACACTTCTATCAAAATTACTGGAACATAATTGGGGATTCCGTCAAGAATTTTTGTCACAATTTGTTTACAAATTCTTGTATTGAACCTTCTATTAATAACACTTTGATTTGTCTCATTCCTAAAAATGATACTGCTTCAACTATTTCTCACTACCGACCTATTAGTTTATGTAATACTATTTATAAATTAATAACAAAAATTCTAGTAAATAGAATTAAGCCTTTTCTTGATAGGTTAGTTTACCCTACACAATCTAGCTTCATCAAAAATAGGCGAGCTGCTGATAATGCGTTAATTGTTCAAGAAATTTTACATTACTTTCAACAAAGGAAAGGTCATCAACTTAATATGCTATTAAAACTTGACCTAGAAAAGGCCTTCGATAAATTAGAATGGTCTTTCATTCGAAATATTTTAGTTTCCTTTAATTTTCCTAATAATATCATTAATATAATTATGTCTTGTGTTACGACTGCTACTACTTCCATTTTAATAAATGGAAGTCCAACTGAGTATTTTACACCTACAAGAGGTATTAGGCAAGGTGATCCTCTTTCACCTTACTTATTTATTTTATGCCTTGAAATGTTTTCAAGATGTATAAATACGGCTGTTGATTACAAACAATGGATACCAATCACAATTTCAAGAAACAGTCCACAAATCTCTCACCTGTTTTTTGCAGATGATATAATACTCACTGCTCGAATTACTCCTCATACTTGTATACAAATTGCTAATGTGATTAATGATTTTACACATCATTCTGGTTAGACTATTAATTTTACAAAATCTCAAGTTTATTTCTCAAAAAATTGTCAAATAGATACTAGAAAAACCATAGAACAGTTTTTCCAAATAAAAGAGGGAGTCAATTTTGGTAAATACTTAGGTTTTCCTATGTTTACAAAATGATCTTGTAAAAGAGATTTTCAATTTCTTTTGCACAATTTTAAAAATACTTTGCAAGGCTGGAAAACAGCTTTTTCTTTCCAGAGCTGGAAGAATTACTCTTAACAATTCAACGCTTAATCATCTTCCAAACCATATAATGCAATACATCAAAATTCCTGAGTACATAATAAAAGAACTCAATAAATATCAACGAAATTTCCTATGGGGTACTACTCCACAACAAAAGAGAATTCATCTAGTTAAATGGTCCCAAGTTACAAAACCTACTTATCGAGGAGGTTTAGGTATTAAAAATAAGTCTTTACATGCTGGGTTAGCTTGGAGATGATTTCAAAATCCCCATCTTTGGTGGGGACAGATACTATTACATGCTAATATAAAGTCTCATAAATCAAGTCTCCTACAGGGTTCAAGATTATGGAGACAGATTACTACAGCCTGGTCCTACTGTTAATTAGGAGTTAAATGGAACCTTTTTACCGGGCATCATGTTAAATTCTAGACTGATCCCTGGTTACATCATAATAAAACAATACGCATCTATATCCAGGGACCTTTGTCAAACTATGAAGATAAAAAATTAGTTTCTAATTATTACCACAACAATGTTTGGTATTTAGAAAAATTACCTCTTCAATTACCTCGTTCAATTTCCTCTCAAATTACTAATCTTTACATGCCTACCACCCCTCTAATTCCGGATAAAATCTATTGGGGTCTCACTAAAAATGGCATGTTCACTACTAAGTCAATATATAGTGCTTTGCAAGGGAACTCCCAACATGATTTAACTCATACTCTTAATTATCAATGGATTTGGAAGCTTAACATCCCACCAAAATTAAAGTTCTTTCTTTGGCTAATCTCTCATAATAAATTACCTACTGCTTCCTATTTAGCTAAGATTGGTATAATTCCTTCAAATATTTGCAATCAGTGTAATAATGAGATTGAAACTATTCATAATTTGCTACTTGATTGCCCAGTCACATACCATTTATGGAACCATATTGGAATATATAGGACAAATATTACTTCTAATATACAACATAACCACAACACTACCTGGCTCCATAAACTTATTCATACTTCTTTAGTATCTACTCCTTATAATATACCATCTACAATTTTAATTCCTTACACTTTTTGGCATATTTGGGTAGCTAGAAATAAACGTATTTTCAATACACAAAATTACTACTTAAACATTTTCCATATTATTAGTAATGCACATGAATTTTATTTCATGACACACTCAGCCAAAAATAATAAACTATCTTTAATTCCCTGTTACATTAAAATATAGATGGGTCCTGTTCACAGGCGAAGGAGCAATATGGAATTGGAGGTGTTTTCAGAAATAGTCAAGGACACTAGTTACTTGGCTTTGCTGGAACTGTGTCACAAGGTTCATCAACACAAGCTGAATTGCTTGCCTTACGCATGGGTCTCCAAATTGCTATTGATCAACATATCTCACCTCTCATCATTGAGACAGATGCTAATACAATCATAGGTATGTTTGACTCTCCAATTATGAAATATACTACTATCATTAATGACTGCAGGTGCTTACTCCGCCAGCTGAATAATCCTTCCATGCAATATGTCTATAAAGAGCAAAACTGTATAGCGGATAGATTAGCATCGTTTGGAGCCAAGGAGCTTAAAGACAAATGCATGTTTTTTGAATATTCACCATCTTTTGTCACCACTTTTTGGGAGAATGACCAACAAGGCATTTACCAAAAAAAGGCTTCTCAAACATAGGAATAGGTTGAATGAAACCTTGCTCTCTGGAACAAAGAATGTATGTAATACTAATAGTGTGTTTACTATTCTGTCTACTAATGCTTATGTAAGTGTGAATTGTAATATGATGCCACTACTGCATCGATTAACTTTGTCTATGAATCTTTTTTTAAGTTTATATATATAATCATCTTTCCAAAAAAATATTATTATGTATATAATATTTAAGTATAAGGTAGCTAACTAATATTTTTAGTTATGCATTTCACTTTCTAATTTCTTCATTGATAAAGAATAAGTAAAAGTTAATAATAATAATAATAATAATAATAATAATAATAATAATAATAATAATAATAATAATAATAAACAAATAATATAACAAAAAAGGGATAAGTCTTGAAAGATTCAAAAAACATTATCCTAACTACTTACCATGATCTTCTCAACCCCATTCTCCCACTCCAACTCTAACTCTAACTCCCTCCACACATCTATATATATGAGGACACCCTTAGAAAAAGTCAGTCTTTATTTTCGTAGACCATAAATTAAGAGTCAAATATTCCTTTTGAAAGGGGATTCAAATAAATGGTGACTTGGAACACCAAAACTCAATTCTAAGTGGCGACTCTAAATAATAAATAATCACTTTTCAAAACGTCACTTCAATTGGAAAAACTCTTTTAACTCAGCCTCGTCATAGTGGTTGTGTGGTAAAAAAGAGGTGTGACACCTGGAACATGTTAAGACTGTATTTAGTTGTTAATTGTAGTAGTGTACTTCATATCTCTTTGTGTTTTCTCTTATTGGATTGTGTTTGTGTGACGACCTGGCCCATCATCACGGGAATTACCACCCCATTACCTATGCTTTTATATCGGTGTTAGAGTTTATCGGGTAAGTTAGGAGTGATTCTGATTGAAAATGAGGCAAAAAACCTTTCAAAATGAAGCTTGTTTATGAAAGGTCAACCTGGAGTTGACCATGTAGTTAGAGGGCTCGGAATCGAATTATGATGATTTGGTTAGTTTCGGGAGGTGAATTGTGACTTAGGGGAGCGATCAGAATTGAATTTGGAGGTCCTGTGTAGAAATAGGCTTGAATTGGCTAAGGTTGAATTTTGGCAAAATCCGAACGGTAGGTGAGATTCTGATCCGGGAGTCGGAATGGGATTCCGACAATTTCTATAGCTTTGTTATGTGATTTTGGATATGTCTGCAAATTTTCAAGTCATTCGGACGTCGTTTAGTTGGATTTTTGATTGAATGTTGGTTTCGGAAGTTCTAGATGAAACTTAGGCTTGAATCCGCTATAATTCGATGATTTCTGTGTTTAAGGGCGGGGTTTTATGATTGGAACAAGTTTGTATCGTGTTTTGGAGTAGGTGGGTGGTTTTCGTTGGGGTCCCGGGGGCCTCAGGATGAATCCGGGGGTCCAAACGGACCATTTTGTGCCAAATGCACTACTGTTTCTGCTGAAATAAATGCTGAGAATTTTTGTGCTTCGCGATCGCGTAAGAGGAGGATGTTGAGCTCTGCAATCACGAGGTTGAGTTTGCGATCGCGTAGGGTAAAGTTGGGAAGCTCTGTGATCGCGAGGGTAAGTCATGATCGCGTAGGGTCGAGGTCGGAAGCTGTGCGATCGCGCAGGGTGTGTCGCGATCGCGTAGAGGTAAAATTGATCACCAAATTTTTTAGCATCGCGATCACGTGCCAAGGCCCACGATCGCACAGAGCATTTTTGGAGCCTGGAAAGTTTGTTCATCGCGATCGCGAGCCAGTGGCTGCGATCGCATACAGATAACTGGCAGTCAGTATATTAAAATATCAGAACAGTCTATTCGCGAACCTCATACCCATAACCTCCATTTTTGAGTTCTAAGAGAGCATATTGACGGGAATTGAAGGGAATTTCACCGGGTAATCATTAGAGGTAAGTTTTATGGCCTAATTACGTTATTTTATCATGGAATCTTCGAGTATTTCACTGTTAATGGGAGATTAATGGGAGATTTTAGCCCTAAGCTTGGGTTATGGAAGATCATTGATTTGAATGGGCAAACGGAGTCCAATTTTGATAAATTTCATATGCATGGACTCATGTTGAGACGAGGATTTCAAATATGTGACTTTTGTAATTTTTCGAAAAGCGTACCAAAAGTCGGGTTTAGGCAACTTTGTAGTTTTCGGTGTAATTTGAATTTTTTTGACTGGGTAACATCCCATTGGCCTATTTTGATGTATTTCTATTGAATTTGATCAGATTCTACACCTGTGGAGGTCGATTCTCATAGCAAAGGCATCGCGGACTAGTCGTCGTGCTGAGTCGAGGTGAGTAATGGGTGTAGGTGATGACCAGCGGGTTCGAAACCCCGGTATACCACTTTGTGACGCTGTATTGAGGCGAGACACGTACTCTCCTGTGAGTGCGGGATGGAATGTGATTGGGGACTATGGCTTAATCCAACCTGTTGATACCATACTGTGTCTTGGCTATTATTGAGTCGGTGAACCTCATACTTGGATGGTTGTGTACATTATTGGGCTGTGTCCTGCAAGGATCGTTATTATTGTTTCTGTGATATCGACATGCTATTTTACTACCAGTCCTGAGCTATTACTGTCATAATGGTTTTCCAAACTCTGGAATTTCAGATACACAATTTTCTACTGAAAATGGTTAAAAGAGTTTTCAATACTACTTTTGAGCTTGTGAGGCTGCATTGCATATTAGCTGACTGGTAGTGGATCGGGCTGCACGCGGAGCATATCATGATATTGTGCTTGGGCTGTAGGAGCCCCTCCGGAGTCTGAACCCCCACAGTGAGCACGGGTACCCAAATGGATCGGGCTACGCGCCGTAGCGGTCATATTTATGCATTGCGTTGGATTTAGCTGCACCTGTTAGCTGTTATATTGTTTGCTGGTATTGCTGGTACAGATACTGTTCATGTTGATACTGTTGCAGGGTATTTATTTTATAGCTTTACTTAGTGCTATATTGGGTATTCTTACCTTCGCTGTCTTACCCCTGCTTATTACCACTGAGTCTGGAAGTACTCACTTTATTCCTGCACCTTGTGTGCAGATCCAGGTACGTCACAGCAGACCTGACCCCGTAGCAGCTCGGAGTTATTTTGTAGATAGTCAAGGTAGCTGCTGCGTCCGCAGGACCTGACTCTCTTTCCAGCTTATCTGTATTCCTGTTTTTATTATATTTCAGCACTTGAGCTCAGTTGTAGACACTATTACACTTTATATACTCTGTAGAGGCTCATGACTCGTGATTCCTGGTCTTGGGGAGGTTTTGTTGGTTTGGTACGTGATTCCCGCATTTGGATATTTCCTTTACTATTATTCTATCTTGATATGCTTAAAAGTGGTTAAATGTGAGCTGCTAGTTCAGTCATTGTTATTAGTTGGTCACGCTGGCCTAGCAGCGTGCTAGGCGCCATCACGACCGGATTTGGGGTCGTGACAAGTTGGTGTTAGAGCGTAGGTTTACTAGGCCTCATGAGTCTTGAGCCAGTTAGTAGAGTCTTGTTGATCGGTACGGGGACGCCTCTACTTATCCTCGGGAGGCTGCGAACCTTTAGGAAACACTTCACATTTCTTGAACTCTGTCGTGCGATCCTGTTTTTCTGAGAACTGAACTTTTGTATTTTATTCTCTTGCAGATGGAGAGAACTCGAGCTTTAGGACGAGGTGGACGACCACCATTGCCACTTGCTAGAGGCCGTGGGCGCGGTCGTGGTAGAGCTAGAGGTAGGGCAGCTGAGGCAATGCCTGCTGACCCACCCATTGTACCTATTCAGGGCAGCCCCCTGTGGTTGATGCTCTAGCAGCCCCAGCTCAGGCCCAGACGGTGTCTATTGCTATTCCTGGCCTTCAGGAGACTCTGGCCCAGATATTATCAGTGTGTTCCGGATTGGCTCGGGTAGTATCAGCTACCGCTACTACAACGACATCCCTAGTCAGGGGGTGGTCAGCAGACCCCTGCGGCTCGCACACCTAAGCAGGTGGTACATGGACTTTAGACGTTGGAGGTGGTCCCCGCTCAGGTAGTTGCTCCAGTTATTCCAGTTGCACCAGCTCCAGAGCATGTGGTTCAGGTTATGCCCGATGACGGGCAGCATCGTCTAGAGAGATTTGGTAGACTCCAGCCACCCCATTTCAGTGGTACTGAGGGTGAGGATGCCCATGGTTTCTTAGATAAGTGCTAGAGGATGCTACGTACAACTAGTATTCTTGAGTCCAGCGCGGTTTCATTCACTACTTTTCAGTTTACTGGTCCAACGTTCGATTGGTGGGAGGAGTTTGACAGGCGTAGGCCTGCGGGAGCAGCACCTCTCACCTGACAGCAATTTTCTACTCTCTTCTTGGAGAAGTTTGTACCTCAGTTCTGTCGTGAGGAGCTTCGTCGCCGGTTTGAGTGGTTGGTTCAGGGCGATATGTCAGTGACACAATATGAGCTGAGATATACTCAGTTGGCTAGGCATGCTATCTGGATGATCCCGACAGATTGGGAGGGGATTAGGAGGTTCATTGACGGCCTCAACTATTCCCTTCGCGTTCTTACCAGAGAGAGAGTATTATCATCATCTTTTGAGGAGGTTGTGGATATGGCACGCTCCATTGAGGCGGATCGTCACTAGGAGCGGGAGGAGAGGGAGGAGAGGGAGGCCAAGAGGCCTCGTGGTTCTGGTAGCTTCAGTGATGCTCCATCTAGAGGGCATTTTTAGTAGCGCAGAGGTCGCTCATCTAGACCTTCTCATTCAGGCCGCCCTGAGCAGAGCGGAGCTTCTTCTGGTCGTGGTCGCCAAGGATTCCAGCAGGGTCAGTCTTCATTTAGTGCCCTCCCAGCTGAGAGTGCAGCACCTACTACTTCTTCAGCCCAGGGTTCATCTGCGGCGAGGGGTTCCCTTCAGTCCCCTTCTCTAGCACCAAGTTGCTATTTTGAGTGTGGCGAGTTTGGCCACCTGAGGAGGTAGTGCCCTCGATTTCATAGGGATAAGGCTCAGCAGAGGGATCAGCCCTCCTCTTCAGCACCATCTCAGGCTAGTAGAGGTGGAGGTAAGTCTTCTCGTAGTCTCCCCAAAGGTGAGGAGCGATCTAGTGGAGGCCAAGCACGATTCTATGCACTCCCTGACAGGCGTGATGCAGTTGCCTCCAATGCAGTAATTACAGGTTTCATTTCTGTCTGTCACAGAGATGCCTCTGTTCTATTTGATCCCGGGTCCACATATTCATATGTGTCTTCTTATTTTGCACATTACTTGGGTGCGACCCGTGGTAGTCTTGATTTTCCTGTTCATGTATCCACCCCAGTGGGTGATACAATTGTTTTGGATCATGTCTATTGATCCTATGTTATTTCTATTTGGGGTCTGGAGACCCAGGTGGATCTGTTATTGTTAGGGATGGTGAACTTTGATGTGATATTGGGCATGGACTAGTTGTCTTTGTGCCATGTTATATTGGACTGTCATGCTAAGACAGTTACATTGGCTATTCATGGTATTCCTCAGATTGAGTGACGGGGTTCGACTGATTTCATCCCTAGCCGTGTTATTTCGTTCTTAAAGGCTTAGAGAATGGTTTAAAAAGGGTGTTTGTCGTATTTATCATTTGTGAGGGATGTGGGAGCTGAGTCTCCTAGCATTGATTCTGTACCTGTTGTAAGGGACATTCTAGATGTATTCCCCTCAGACCTGCCGGGTATGCCACCGGAAAGGAATATTGATTTTGGTATTGACTTGGTGCCGGGCACTCAGCCCATTTCTATTCCTCCTTATCGGATGGCACCAGCTGAGCTGAAGGAATTGAAAGAACAACTTCAGGAGCTGTTGGATAATGGATTCATTTGCCCTAGTGTGTCCCCGTGGGGTGCACCGGTGTTATTTGTTAAGAAGAAAGATGGTTCCATGCGGATGTGTATTGATTATAGGCAATTGAACAAGTTAACGGTGAAGAACAAGTACCCTCTACCACGCATTGATGATTTATTTGATCAGTTACGGGGTGCGAGAGTGTTTTCTAAGATTGATCTTCGTTCAGGCTATCATCAGCTGAAGATCAGGAACTCTGATATTATGAAGACTGCATTCAGGACTAGATATGGCCACTATGAGTTCCTTGTGATGTCTTTTGGGCTGACCAACGCCCCAGCACCATTTATGCATCTGATGAACAACATGTTCAGGCCATATTTGAATTCATTCGTGATCGTGTTCATTGATGACATTCTAGTCTACTCCCGTAGTCAGGAGGAGCATGCTTAGCATTTGAGCATTGTGTTGCAGAGATTGAGGGAGGAGAAGCTGTATGCTAAATTCTCCAAGTGCGAGTTTTGGCTCGATTCAGTAGCATTTTTGGGTCATGTGGTGTCGCATGATGGTAGTCAGGTTGATCCGAATAAGATAGAGGCGGTGCAGAGTTGGCCTAGACCGTCCTCAGCTACAAATATTAGGAGTTTTCTTGGCTTGGCGGGATATTATCGTCAGTTTGTTCAGGGATTTTCATCCATTGCTTCTTCTTTGACTAAGTTGACGAAAAAGGGTGCACCATTCGTGTGGTCGGATGAGTGTGAGGAGAGCTTCCAGAAGCTCAAGACAGCTTTGACCACAGGTCCAGTGTTAGTGTTCCCATCAGCTTGAGGTTTATATACTGTATATTGTGATGCCTCGAGAGTGGGGACAGGTTGTGTATTGATGCAAGAGGGTAGAGTGATTGCTTATGCTTCATGACAGTTGAAGCCTCAAGAGAAGAACTATCCTGTTCATGATTTGGAGTTAGCTGCCATAGTTCATGCTTTGAAGATTTGGAGGTACTATTTGTACAGTGTGTCCTGTGAGGTGTATACCGATCATCGTAGTCTCCAACATTTGTTCAAATAGAGGGATCTTAATTTGAGACAGCGCAGATGGCTTGAGTTGCTCAAGGATTATGACATTACTATTCTATATCATCTGGGGAAGGCCAATGTGGTGGCCGATGCTTTGAGCCATAAGGCGGTCAGTATGGGTAGCTTAGCATATATTCCAGCTGAGGAGAGATCATTTGCTTATGATGTTCAGGCGCTAGCCAATCGGCTAGTGAGGTTAGACATTTCAGAGCCCAGTAGGGTGTTGGCTTGTGTTGTATCTCGGTCTTCTTTATATGATCATATTCGTGAGCACCAGTATGATGATCCGCACTTGCTTTTCCTTAAGGACAGAGTTCAGCATGATGATGCTAGAGATGTCACCATTGATAGTGACGGTGTATTGAGGAAGCATGGCCGGATATGTGTGCCCAATGTTGATGGCCTTTGTGAGTTGATATTGGAAGAGGCCCATAGCTCGTGGTATTCTATTCATCCAGGAGCCGTGAAGATGTACCAAGACTTGAAACAACATTATTGGTGGAGAAAGATGAAGATGGACATTGTTAGACATGTAGCACGATGCCTCAACTGTCAGCAGGTTAAGTATGAGCATCAGAGGCCCGGTGGCGTGTTTCAGCGTATTGATATTCCCGAGTGGAAGTGGGAAAGGATCACTATGGACTTTGTTACTGGACTCCCTCGGACAGCGAGGAAGTTTGATTCTGTTTGGGTGATTCTAGATTGGCTGACCAAGTCAGCTCATTTCATTCCTGTGTGTACTATATACTCCTCGGAGCGGTTAGCTAAGATATTCATTTGAGAGATTGTTAGATTGCATGGAGTTCCAGTTTCTATCATATCAGACAGAGGTACTCAGTTTACTTCGCAGTTCTGGAGGACATTTCAGCATGAGTTGGGCTCCCAGGTGGAGTTGAGTATTGCATTTCATTCTCAGACGGACGGACAGTTCGAGCGTACTATTCAGATCTTGGAGGATATGTTGAGAGCTTGTGTTATTGACTTTGGTGGTTCATGGGCTGATTACTTGCCTCTTGCGGAGTTTGCCTATAACAACAGCTACCAAACTAATATTTAGATGGCGCCGTATGAGGCTTTATATGGGAGACGGTGTAGATCTCAAGTTGGTTGGTTTGAGCCCGGTGAGGCGAGGCTATTGGGGAGAGTTAGTCCAGGATGCTTTGGATAGGGTGAAGGTTATTCAGGAGAGACTTCGCACAGCTCAGTCATGCCAGAAGAGTTATGCGGACCGGAAAGTTCGGGATGTGTCTTATTCTGTGGGTGAGAAAGTCTTACTGAAGGTTTCGCTGATGAAAGGCGTCATGAGGTTTGGGAAGAAAGGAAAGCTCAGTACGAGATTCATTGGCCCTTTTGAGATCCTCGGGAGGATTAGAGAGGTGGCGTATATGCTTGCCTTACCACCAAGTCTATCGGGTGTTCATCCAGTGTTCCACGTATCTATTCTCCAAAAATATGTTGGCGACCCATCGCATGTGTTGGACTTTAGCACTATTCAGCTTGATGATGACTTGACCTATGATGTGGAGCCTATAGCAATTTGGGTCGTCAGGTGAGGAGATTGAGATCCAAGGACATTGCATCAGTTAAGGTTCAGTGGAGAGGTCGACCCGTGGAGGAGGCCACTTGGGAGATCGAGTGGGTGATGCGGAGCAGATATCCTCACTTGTTTGAGTCTTCAGGTATGTTTCTTGACGCGCTCGAGGACGAACATTTGCTTAAGTAGGGGAGAATGTGACGACTCGGTCCGTCCTCACGGGAATTACCACCCTGTTACCTTTTATTTATATGTTTCTTGCTTTTATATCTGTTTTAGAGTTTATCGGGTGAGTTAGGAGTGATTCTGGTTGAAAATGAGGCAAAAATCCTTTTGAAATGAAGCTTGTTTATGAAAAGTCAACCTGGAGTTGACCATGTAGTTAGAGGGCTCGGAATCGAATTCTGATGATTTGGTTAGTTCCGGGAGGTGAATTATGACTTAGGGGAGCAATCAGAATTGAATTTGGAGGTCTGATGTAGAAATAGGCTTGAATTGGCTAAGGTTGAATTTTGGCGAAATCCGAATGGTAGGTGAGATTTTGATCCGGGAGTCGGAATGGAATTGCGATAATTTCTGTAGCTTCGTTATGCGATTTTGGATATGTCTGCAAATTTTTAGGTCATTCGGACGTCGTTTGGTCGGGTTTTTGATTGAATGTTGGTTTCGGAAGTTCTAGATGAAACTTAGGCTTGAATCCGCAATAATTCGATATTTCTGTGTTTAAGGGCGTGTTTTTATGATTGGAACAAGTTTTTATGATGTTTTGGAGTAGGTTAGTGGTTTTTGTTGCGGTCCCGGGGGCCTCGGGATGAATCCGGGGGTCGAAACGGACCATTGTGTGCCAAATGCACTGTTGTTTCTGCTGCAATAAATGCTGAGAATTTTTGTGCTCTGCGATCGCGAAGCTGTCTATGTGATCGCGTAAGAGGAGGATGTTGAGCTCTGCGATCGCGAGGTTGAGTTTGCGATCACGTAGGGTAAAGTTGGGAAGCTCTGCGATCGCGTGCCAAGGGCCGCGATCGCATAGAGCATTTTTTGATCCTGGAAAGTTTGTTCATCGCGATCGCGAGCCAGTGGCTGCGATCGCATAGAGATAACTTGCAGTCACTATGTTAAAATACCAGAACAGTCTATTCGCGAACCTCATACCCATGACCTCCATTTTTTAGTTCTAAGAGAGCATATTGACGGGAATTGAAGGGAATTTCACCGGATAATCATCGGAGGTAAGTTTTAAGACCTAATTACGTTATTTTTTCATGGAATCTTCGAGTATTTTACTGTTAATGGGAGATTAATGGGGGATTTTAGCCCTAAGCCCGGGTTATGGAAAATCATTGATTTTAGACCTTCGATTTTGATAAATTGTATATGCATGGACTCATGTTGAGACGAGGATTCCGAATATATGACTTTCGTAATTTTTCGAGAAGTGTACCAAAAGTCGGGTTTTGGCAACTTTATAGTTTTTGGTGTAATTTGAATTTCTTCGACTGGGTAACATCCCATTGGCCTATTTTGATGTATTTCTATTGAATTTGATCAGATTCTACACCTGTGGAGGCCGATTCTCGTGGAAAGGGCATCGCGGACTAGTCATCGAGCCGAGTCGAGGTGAGTAATGGGTGTGGATGATGACCAACGGGTTCGAAACCCCGGTATACCACTTTGTGACGCTGTATTGAGGCGAGACATGTACTCTCCTGTGACTGCGGGGTCGAATGTGATTGGGGACTATGGCTTAGTCCGACCTGTTGATACCATACTATGTTTTGCCTCCTATTGAGCCGGTGAACCTCCTACTTGGATGGTTGAGTACATTATTGGGATGTGAGCCTGTTATTGGGATCCTGCTAGGATCGTTATTATTGTTTCTGTGATATCGACATGCTATTTTACTACCAGTCCTGAGTTATTACTGTCATAAGGGTTTTCCAGACTCTGGAATTTCTGATACACTATGTTCTATTGAAAAATGATAAAAATAGTTTTCAATGCTACTTTTGAGCCTGTGAGGCTGCATTGCATATTAGCCAACTGGTAATGGATCGGGCTGCACATCGAGCGTATCAAGATATTGTGCTTGGGCTGCAAGAGCCCCTCCAGAGTCTGAACCCCCACAATGAGCACGGGTACCCAAATGGATCGGGCTACGCGCCGTAGCGGTCATATTCATGCATTGCATTGCATTTAGCTACACCTGTTAGCTGTTATATTGTTTGCTGGTATTGCTGGTACAGATACTGTTCATGTTGATACTGTTGTAGGGTATTTATTTTATAGCTTTACTTAGTGCTATATTGGGTATTCTTACCTTCGTTGTCTTACCCCTGCTTATTACCACTGAGTCTGGAAGTACTCACTTTACTCCCTGCACCTTGTGTGCAGATCCAGGTACGTCACAGCAGACCTGACCCCGTAGCTACTCGGAGTTATTTTCTAGATAGTCAAGGTAGCTGCCGCGTCCGCAGGACCTGACTATTTTTCCAACTTATCTGTATTCTTGTTTTTATTCTATTTCCGCACTTGAGCTCAGTTGTAGACACTATTACACTTTATATACTCTATAGAGGCTCATGACTCGTGACTCCTGGTCTTGGGGAGGTTTTGTTGGTTTGGGACGTGATTCCCGTATTTGGATATTTCCTTTACGATTATTCTATCATAATTATGCTTAAAAGTGGTTAAATGTGAGCTACTAGTTCCATGATTTTGCTGATTGGTCGGGTTGGCCTAGCAGTGTGTTGGGCGCCATCACGATCGGGTTTGGGGTCATGAGAGTTTGTGTTCTGTGGACAGCAGGTTTGATTCCCGAAGATCCGGTGCTACTAAGGTAAAGGACTGCGAGTTCAATTCCCGGAGATCACGTGATACTGATATAAAGGACTATGGGTTCAATTCCCGGAGATCCTGTGATAATGATATATGGACTGTGGGTTTGATTCCCGGAGATCCTGAGCTGCTGAGTATGAATGGACTGCGGGTTCAATTCCCGGAGATCCTGGGTTATTAATTTGCACTTGTTGTGTTGTTTTCTCTTTGCTGGGTTAACTGTAGATGACTTGTAGTTTTTATCTCGTTTTGCTGTTATTTTAGATTTACTCCTACCTTGCACTGTACGATATTATTTTTTTTATTCTCGGTAGGGCCCTGACTTTCCTCGTCACTACTCCATCGAGGTTAGGCTTGGCACTTACTGAGTACCGTCGTGGTGTACTCATGCTACTCTTCTGCACACTGTTGTTGTGCAGATCCAGGTCCATCTGATCAGACGCACTACCGATGATCTAAGAGTATTTTCTGGAGACTTGAGGTATGCATCTGCTACGTCCGCAGATCCGGAGGGTCTTCTTCTGTTCTCCCCTAGTGATGCCAGTTATTTCTTTTGTATAGATATTCTTGGTGTATAGAGCCACAGATATACTATCTTCGCCTGTGTTTGCCCGAGCGTTTCCAGGTCTTGGTGATATATATATTCTAGTACTTTGGTAAAGTGTATGTGATGAGCGGCACCTATTACATTTGTCTATGGCATTCCGCTATTATTCCAATTGTTGTTCGTAAAAGTTGTATATTCCGCATTGTGTTAGGCTTACCTAGTCGCGTAGACTGGGTGCCGTCAGGACAGGTTCACGATTGGTGAACTAGGGTCGTGACAAATTGAAAGAAATTACTAAAGTAATAGAGATTGGTTGAAAATGTTGGAGTGATAAACCAGACTAGGAACTCAGGATAGGATCACAAATGAGTTCAATAGTTACACAAGGGGTCAAAGGGCTTAGGGATACACTTGAATTTGACCGCAAACATATAACTCTAGCAAGGGTATTGTGACGACCCAAAGGGTCATCACCTGTTTTCCTCATCTGTTTTGCACTTCCAAGGCCTTAAAAACCACATTTTATACTGCCTTGATTTACGTGCATAGTCCGGTCACGTAGCCGGAAACATTTTGTGTTAGAATATGTAAATTCTATGGAAAATTTGAATAAACTTGATATTAATATTGATATAGTTGACTTCGGTCAACATTTTTAGTAAACGAGCCCGGACCCGAGATCGGACGATCCCGAAAGGTCCGTAGGAAAATAGAGGACTCGGGCATGCGTCCGAAGTCGAATTCTGAGGCCTAGAGCCCAAGATATAAATTTTTCTGTTAAATTGTTTTGCTTAAATTATTAATGAAAATGGAAATGAAAATTGATTAAAAGACCATGGTATCAGGCTCGTATTTTGGTTCCGACGCCCCGTACAAGTCTTATATATTATTTAAGTACTTCCTCCAAAGTTCATCTCTATAGTTAATTAATGTATTGTATTGTGCCTCTTATGGTAGTAACCGATTGGTATTATTGCATGTCATTCTACTTTTGGTTTTATGTTTAGATAATTATTTATTTGATTTATCCCGGATTTACTAACATTGTTTTGTTTTGTTTGTTGATTTTCTCTCTCTTTTTCTGAGCCGAGGGTCGGCCGGAAACAGCCTCTCTACCCTTTCGGGTAGGGGTAAGGCTTGTGTACGTATTACCCTCCCCAGACCCCACTTTGTGGGAACATACTGGGTAGTTGTTGTTGTTGTTGTTGTTTCCTCCAAAGTTTGACGGAACTTGAGCGTCGTTTGATGTGTTTTGAACCATGAT
Organism: Nicotiana noctiflora; assembly: GCA_032618575.1. NCBI lineage: Eukaryota > Viridiplantae > Streptophyta > Magnoliopsida > Solanales > Solanaceae > Nicotiana > Nicotiana noctiflora. Next base: position 83,903 of record JASVEL010006217.1, read on the forward strand.
TTCCAAATTTGAAAGTTTATGAAGTTTAAAAGAAGAAATCATGAATTTGAGGCTTAATTCTATGAAAACGATGTTATATTGGCGATTTGATCGCGCGAGCAAGTTCGTGGTATGTTTTTGAGGCTGTGTGAATGTTTGGTTTGGAGCCAGAGGGCTCGGGTAAAGATTTGATCGGTCGTTAGAGCAAATTTTGATAAAGAACACAACTGGTTTTTTCCCTAGCTGATATCTTCGCAATTGCGAAGAATTACTCGCAATTGCGAGATAACCCAGAACTGGCCTTCGTTCGCAAATACGAACCAACCTTCGCAAATGCGAAGTTGGCTAGGAAAGACCTTGGTTCACAAATGCGAAAGGATCCTCGCAAATGCGATGCTGCCCAGGAAAGGCACAGGTTCGCAAATGCGAACAGAACTTCGCAAATGCGAAGTGGCCCTGTATTGGCCTATGTTCGCAAATGCGAACATATCCTTGCAAAGGCGAGTTCCGCAGCCCAGACCTGTTATGTTCGCAATTGCGAACATTTGTTTGCAATTCCCATATCCGCAACTGTAAAATCTGATACTTAAATGATTTTAAACCCCTTTTCACCATTCTTTCAAAACCCAAAACACCACAAACGATTTTCCAAGAAAATATCACTACAAATCACTTGTAAGTCAATTTTTACTCAACTCTTTCAATTCCTAACATCATTAAACATGTTGTCCATGAGAAATCAAAGGTTTTTATGGGTGAAATTATTGTTTTTGGGTAGAACCTAGGTTTTTCATAAATTGGGGAATTGGACCTCGATTTGAGGTCCGATTTCGAAACAAATCATATAATTGAACTCATGAGGGAATGGGTAACCGGATTTTGGTCCGAACCCCGAGTTTCGACCACGTGGGACCAGGGGCGTTTTGGGAAATTTTGGGTAAAACTTTGAGAAAACAATTTTTATGCATCCAAAATAATTTATATAGTATTTATTAAAGTAATTGAACCAATTGTGATTAGATTCGAGCGAGTTGAAGGTTGAATTTCGAGGTAAAGCGATAGTTGAAGGTGAATTGGACTTCAAGGCTTTGAGGTAAGTGTTTGATCTATCCTAGCTTGAGGGAATAGGATTGAGTGTGATAATTGAGCCCTTGCCGGGTCGTAAAGGTTGATTATTGTTTCCCTTGCCGGGACTTTGTTGTATTGTTGATGTTGTTCCCTTGCTGGGATATTGTTATGATTATTGTTTCCCTTGCCGGGATGGTACATAGTACTTGTTTCATTCTTTTGCCCTTGATTGTGATTGTTATTTGGGTGAGGAAGAGTGATAATGCACAAAGTGTGATGCCATGCCATTTTTACTTATGTTCTCGTACGAAGGATCATTTCGTGCATTGTTTTATTGTTTATACACGAAGGAACATTCCGTGCCGTTGTTATTTAATTTATGCACCAAGGATCATTCCGTGCCATGTTTATTATTTATGCACGAAGGGATATTCCGTGCCGTTGTTATCTAAACCATGCACGAAGGATCATGCCATGCCATGGATGTGAGGATGAGAGTAAAAGCACGAAGGGTGATGCCGTGCAACCATTTAAATTTCTTGTGTTGTGATAACTATTTTTACTACACTCTGATTTTTCTTTGCTGATTAATTATGTGTTTCTGATTGTGCTCCCCCAGCATCATACCTACTTTGTTAATTGTGTTACTCAACATCTTTGTTATTCTGTGGTACATATATATATATATATATATATATATATATATATACATATATAGAACTGCATAGGTTTATGTGAGTGTCTGGTCCTAGGCTTATCACTACTTCGCCGGGATAGGCCAGACACTTACTAGCACATGGGGTCGGATTGTCCTAATACTACACTTCTGTGCGTTTTTGCACACATCCAGGTTTTGAGCAGGATCAGCAGCAGTAGTACACTAGCGGGATTTCCGTACTTCCGAGACCGAGGTAGCTTGCAGGCGTCCTCAAGCCCGGCATCTCCTCTATATACTTTTATTATTGCCGTGGTCTCATTGTTCCGAGACAGACGGTTATTATTTATTTTCTTTCAGACCATTATGTGTAGTTATTCCTTAGTAGTTCGTGAGTTTGTGACCACATCTTGGGTAGAGGATTTATGTCAGTTACTTTACACTATTATTCTTCTTTTATCCGAATGACTTTCGCATTTGAAAATTTGAGTATTATTCTTGCTATTAAATATGAGAACAAAATAATGTATGAACAGGAAGATGGTGAGTGAATTGGCTTGCCTAGCTACCACGAGTAGGCGCTATCATGATCCCGATGGTGGGGGAATCCGGGTCGTGATAGGTTGATATCAGAGCTCTAGGTTACATAGGTCTCACAACTCACGTACAAGCTTAGTAGAGTTTCAGGGCTAGGTACGGAGATGTCTGTACTTGTCCTCCAGAGTCTATTGAGTTAGAAAAAGTCTCTCCTTTATTTCTACATGTTACCAAGCGGGTGACACTTCGGAGGTAGTTTGAGCACGTCCAGCAGGGTTCTATGACTGTTACCCAGTATGAGACAAGGTTTGTTGATCTGGCATGTCATGCGGTTGTGATACTCCCCACAGATTGGGAGAGAGTACGCAGGTTTATAGACGGACTAAATCAGCCGATCCAACTTCAGATGGCTATGAAAGTTGGGAGTGACATGTCTTTTCAGGAGGCAGCTAATGCAGCTCGTAAGGTTGAGATGGCTCTTGCTCGGGGAGGTGGTTATCCTTCAGACAAGAGGCCTCGTCATTCCGGTAGATTTAATAGTACTTCATCTAGAGGTAGGATTCTTATGATAGGGGCCAATCTTCCAGGCCTTTTCAGTCAGCTCTCCAGGCTTCGCAGGGTGGTCCAGGTGATCGTGGATTTCGTGAGCAGTATTCAGACCAGGCTCCCATCAGTGCTCAGCCTCTTTAGAGTGTTCGTGGGGGCCATTCAGGTCGTCAGGGTCAGCAATCTCATCAGCCAAAATGTTGGTATGGTTGTGATGACCCAGGTCATCTCGTCAGGTTTTTCCCTCTAGCAGCGGGCAACACTCAGTAGCGGGGTCCTCGCTCCATGATTCAGGCCCCAACTGACCCACAGCCTGCCCAGCCAACCAGGGGTAAGGGTAGAGATCGTAGAGGTGGAGGTCGAGACTATAGAGGTGGAGACCATCCCGCCAGAGGTAGAGGTCAACTAGTGGATGACCATCCCAGAGACATACCTCAGAGGGGTGGTGCCGATCCCCAATTTTATGCTTTACCGGCTAGGCCAGAGGCAGAGGCATCAGATGCTATAATTGCAGGTACCATTCAGGTTTGTGATAGAGGTGCTTCCATATTATTTGACCCTGGGTCTACATATTCATATGTGTCTTCCTACTTTGCACCATACCTGGCCGTGCCTAGCTATGCCCTAGACATTCCAGTTTATGTGTCTACAGTAGTGGGTGACTCTATAGTAGTCGATCGGGTGCATCGTTCATGCGTGGTTATATTCGAGGGTCCTGATACCCATGTCGATTTATTGCTATTAGACATGGTGGATTTCGATGTTATTTTGGGGATGGATTGGTTATCCCCGTATCATGCTATCCTAGATTGTTATGCCAAGACAGTGACCTTGACCTTGCCAGAATCACCCCGACTAGAGTGGAGAGGGACCCCAGTCCACTCCGTTCGCTATTTTATTTCATATGTTAAGGCTCGACGCATGGTCAAGAAGGGGTGTCTAGCTTATTTGACATATGTTCGTGATTCCAGCGCGGAGATTCCTTCTATTGATTCAGTTCCTATTGTACGGGATTTTCCCGAGGTCTTCCCTTCAGACCTGCCGGGTATTCTACCCGATAGGGATATTGATTTATGTATTGATCTGGCACCGGGCACTCAGCCCATCTCTATTCCATCGTATCGCATGGCCCCGCCAGAGTTAAAAGAGTTAAAAGATCAGTTGCAAGACCTTCTAGAAAAGGTCTTTATCAGGCCCAGTGTTTCTCCCTAGGGTGCACCGATGTTATTTGTGAAGAAGAAGGATGGCTCGATAAGGATGTGTATTGATTATCGACAATTAAACAAAGTGATGATAAAGAACAACTATCCACTACCGAGGATTAATGATTTGTTTGACCAGCTCCAAGGAGCAAGGGTGTTCTCGAAGATAGACTTGAGGTCAGGCTACCATCTACTGAAGATCAGGGTGGCTGACATTCCTAAGACAACCTTTCGCTCTCGGTACGGGCACTATGAATTCTTGGTCATGTCTTTCGGGCTGACCAATGCTCCAGCATTATTTATGGAGTTGATGAATTGGGTGTTCAGGCCTTATCTGGATCTATTCATGATAGTCTTTATAGATGATATCTTGGTATACTCCCACAGGCAGGAAAAGCACGAGCAGCACCTCAGAGTGGTTCTTCAGACTCTAAAGGATAATCAGCTATATGCCAAGTTTTCAAAATGCAAGTTCTGGTTGAGTTCGGTTGCATTCATGGGTCATATCGTGTCAGTAGAGGGTATTTAGGTGGACCCAAAGAAGATTGAGGTAGTCAAGAATTGGCCTTGACCAACTTCAGTGACCGAGATCCGGAGTTTCTTGGGGTTAGCATGCTACTACCGTCGATATGTAGAGGGGTTCTCTTCTATTGCAGCCCCGATGACCAGGTTGACTCAGAAGGGTGCCCAGTTCAAATGGTTAGAGGAGTGTGAGGCGAGCTTTCAGAAGCTCAAGACCGCTTTGACTACGGAACCAGTGTTGATTTTACCCACGGGTTCAGGGCCTTACACAGTTTACTGTGATGCATCCCGTACTGGGCTTGGAGCGGAATTGATGCAGGGTGGCAAGGTTATTGCTTATGGTTTGAGACAGTTGAAAATCCATGAGAAGAATTATCCGGTTCTTGATCTTGAGCTGGTAGTAGTAGTTCATGCCTTAAAAATCTGGAGGCATTATCTATATGGTGTGGCGTGCGAGGTATACACGGATCACAAAAGTCTTCAATATTTATTCAAGCAAAAAGAGTTGAATGTGCGACAGAGGACATGGTTAGATTTGCTAAAAGACTATGATGTTACTATCTTATATCACCCAGGTAAGGCCAATGTGGTGGTCGATGCGTTGAGTAGGAAGTGTGCCAGCATGGGTAGTCTCGCTTATATTTCGGTCAGCCAGAGACCACTTGCTCTAGATGTCCAGGCCTTAGCCAATCGGTTTGTGAGACTAGACATTTCTGAGCCTAACAGGGTGTTAGCCTGCACGGCCGCTCGTTCTTCTATATTAGAGCGTATCCGTGAGAGGCAGTTCGATGATCCTTATTTGCGTGACCTGAGGGATACTGTACAGCGGGGAGGTGCCACGAAGGTAACTCTAGATGATAATGGAGTATTGAGATTGCAGGGACGAGTTTGCGTACCCAATGTTGAGGGGATTCGAGAGTTGATCTTACCGGAGGCCCACAATTCGCGGTATTCAATGCACCCGGGCACAGCAAAGATGTCTCAAGACTTACGACGGCACTATTGGTGGCGCAGGATGAAGAAGGACATTGTTGCGTATGTCGCTCGGTGTCTAAACTGTCAGCAGGTTAAATATGAGCACCAGAGGCCTGGTGGTGTATTCCAGAGAATTAAATTTCCCGAGTGGAAATGGGAGCGGATTACAATGGACTTCGTTACTGGACTCCCTTTGACTCGGATGAGATTTGATGCTATTTGGGTCATTGTTGATAGGCTGACCAAGTCAGCACACTTTATCCCAGTATCTGTCTCTTACTCATCGGAGAAGCTAGCATAGATTTATATCCGAGAGATTGTTCGACTTCATGGGGTGCCGGTGTCTATTATCTCAGATCGGGGTACGCAGTTTACCTCGTGTTTCTGGAGAGCAGTCCAGCAGGAGTTAGGCACCCAGGTTCAGTTGAGTACTACTTTTCATCCTCAGACGGACGGTCTGTCCGAGAGGACTATTCAGATCCTAGAAGACATGCTCCAAGCCTGTGCCATTGATTATGGAGGCTCGTGGGACCTGTTTTTGCCATTAGCAGAGTTTGCCTACAACAAGAGCTACCAGTATAGCATTTAGATGGCTCTATATGAGGAGTTGTATTGTAGGCGATGTCGGTCTCCAGTCGGATGGTTTGAGCCAGGAGAGGCTCGGTTGCTGGGTACAAATTTAGTTCAGGAGGCCTTAGACAAGGCCAAGACTATCCAGAAGAGATTTCGTTCAGCTCAGTCCAGATAAAAGACTTATGCGGATCGTAAGGTCTGAGATGTAGATTTCATGGTTGGTGAGCAGGTATTGCTCCGGTATCGCCTATGAAGGGCATGATGAGGTTCGGAAAGAAGGGCAAGCTCAGCCCTAGGTATATTGGTCCATTTGATATTCTGGACCGAGTGGGAGAGGTGGCTTACAGACTAGCACTGTCACCTAGCTTATCTACCATACATCCAGTTTTTCATGTATCTATGCTTCGGAGGTACCACGACGATCCTACACATTTGTTAGACTTTAGTACTGTCCAATTGGACAAGGATCTGTCTTACGAGGAGGAGCCGGTGGCCATTCTAGACTGACAGGTTCGACAGTTGAGGTCGAAGATTTTTCCTTCCGTGTGTGTCCAGTGGAGAGGTTAGCCTCATGAGGCATCGACCTGAGAGTCCGAGTCTGATATGCGGAGCCGTTGCCCACATTTGTTTCCCGACTCAGGTACTTCCTTCTCTTGTCCATTCGAGGACGAACGATTGTTTTAGAGGTGGAGGATATGATGACCCAAAGGGTCATCAGCTATTTTCCTCATCTGTTCCGTACTTCCGAGGCCTTGAAAACCTCATTTTATATTGCCTCAATTTACGTGCGTAGTCCGGGCACGTAGCCGGAAAATGTTTGTGTTAGAATATGTGAATTCTATGGAAAATTTGAAGAAACTTGATATTAATATTGATATAGTTGACTTCGGTCAACATTTTTGGTAAACGGACTCGGATCCGAGATCAGACGGTCCCGGAAGGCCCGTAGGAAACTGTGGGACTCGGGCATGTGTCCGGAGTCGAATTCTGAGGCCTAGAGCCCAAGATATGAATTTTTTCTGTTAAATTGTTTTGCTAAAATTATTAATGAAAATGGAAATGAAAATTGATTAAAAGACCATGGTATCGGGCTCGTATTTTGGTTCCGACGCCCGGTACAAGTCTTATATATTATTTAAGTACTTCCTGCAAAGTTTGACAGAATTTGAGCGTCATTTGATGTGTTTTGAACCATGAGTTCCAAATTTGAAAGTTTATGAAATAAAAGAAGAAATCATGAATTTGAGGCTTAATTCTATGAAAACGATGTTATATTGGCGATTTGATCGCGCGAGCAAGTTCGTGGTATGTTTTTGAGGTTGTGTGAATGTTTGGTTTGGAGCCCGAGGGCTCAGGTAAATATTTGATAGGCCGTTAGAGCAAATTTTGATAAAGAACACAACTAGTATTTTCCCCAGATAATATCTTCGCAATTGCGAAGAATTACTCGCAATTGCTAGATGACCCAGAACTGGCCTTGGTTCGCAAATGTGAACCAACCTTCATAAATGCGAAGTTGGCCAGGAAAGGCCTTGATTCGCAAATGCGAAAGGATACTCACAACTGCGATGCTGCCCAGGAAAGGCAGAGGTTCGCAAATGCGAACAGAACTTCGCAAATGCGAAGTGGCCCTGTATTGGCCTATGTTCGCAAATGCGAACATATCCTCGCAAATGCGAGTTTTGCAGCCCAGACCTGTTATGTTCGCAATTACGAATTTATGTTTGCAATTCCCATATCCGCAGCTATGCAATCTGATATTTAAATGATTTTATACCCCTTTTCACCATTTTTTCAAAACCCAAAACACCACAAACGATTTTTCAAGAGCAATATCACTCCAAATCACTTGTAAGTCAATTTTTACTCAACTCTTTCAATTTCTAACATCATTAAACATGTTTTTCATGAGAAATCAAAGGTTTTTATGGTTGAAATTATTGTTTTTGGGTAGAACCTAGGTTTTTCATAAATTGGGAATTGGACCTCGATTTGAGGTCATATATCAAAACAAATCATATCATTGAACTCGTGAGGGAATGGGTAACCGGATTTTGGTCCGTACCCCGAGTTTAGACCACGTGGGACCGGGGGCATTTTGGGAAATTTTGGGTAAAACTTTGAGAAAACCATTTTTATGCATCCAAACCAATTTATATAGTATTTATTAAAGTAACTGAACTAATTGTGATTAGATTCGAGCGAATTGAAGGTTGAATTTCGAGGTAAAGCAATAGTTGAAGGTTAATTGGACTTCAAGGCTTTGAGGTAAGTGTTTGTTCTATCCTAGCTTAAGGGAATAGAATTGAGTGTGATAATTGCTAATTTCTATGTGATAAGCATCTGTACACTGGCGTCTAGCATGACCGTGAGTCGTTTGTTGACACATGTTGTGAGTTAATGTGAAATGTTCTTAAGTCATGTTCTTGAGCCCTTGCCGGGACTTTATTGTACTGTTGATGTTGTTCCCTTGCCGGGATATTGTTATGATTATTGTTTCCCTTGCCGGGACGGTACATAGTACTTGTTTCATTCTTTTTCCCTTGACTGTGATTGTTATTTGGGTAAGGAAGAGTGATAATGCACGAAGGGTGATGCCTTGCCATTTTTACTTATGTTCGCACGAAGGATCATTCCGTGCCTTGTTTTATTGTTTATGCACAAAGGAACATTACGTGCTGTTGTTACTTAATTTATGCACGAAGGATCATTTCGTGCCATGTTTATTATTTATGAACGAAGGAACATTCGGTGCCGTTGTTATCTAAACCATGCATGAAGGATCATGCCGTGCCATGGATGTGAGGATGAGAGTAAAAGCACGAAGGGTGATACCGTGCAACCATTTAAATTTTTTGTTTTGTGATAACTATTTTTACTACACTTTGATTTTTCTTTGCTGATTAATTATGTGTTTCTGATTGTGCTCCCCCAGCATGTTACCTCCTTTCTTAATTGTGTTACTCAACATCTCTGTATATATACATATATGTATATATATATATATATATATATATATATATATATATATATATATATATATATATAGATACTGTTGCGGCGTGCAGCCCGATCCTCTGGTCCTAGGCTTGTCACTACTTAGCCGGGATAGGCTAGGCACTTACCAGCACATGGGATTAGATTGTGCTGATACTATACTTCAGTGCATTTTTGCACAAGTCCAAGTTTTGAGAAGGAGCAGCAGCAGTAGTACACTAGCGGGATTACCGTACTTCCGAGACCGAGGTAGCTTGCTGGCGTCCGCAGGCCCGATTTCTCCTCTATTTTCTTTTATTATTGTTGTGGTCTCATTATTCCGAGACAAACGGTTATTATTTATTTTGTTTCATGTCATTATGTGTAGTTATTCCATAGTAGTTAGTGAGTTTGTGACTCCACATATTGGGTAGAGGATTTATGTCAGTTACTATGATGACCCAAAGGGTCATCACCTGTTTTCCTCATTTGTTCCGCGCTTTCGAGGCGTTGAAAACCTCATTTTACATTGCCTCAATTTACGTGCATAGTCCGCGCATGTAGCCAAAAAGATTTTGTGTTAGAATATGTGAATTCTATGAAATATTTGAAGAAATTTGATATTAATATTGATATAGTTGACTTCAATCAACAGTTTTGGTAAATGGACCCAGACCCGAGATCAGACGGTCCCGAAAGGTCCATAGGAAAATATGGGACTCGGGCATGCGTCCGGAGTCGAATTCTGAGGCCTATAGCCCAAGATATGAATTTTTCTGTTAAATTATTTTTGCTGAAATTATTAAATGAAAATTGATTAAATGACCATGGTATCGGGCTCGTATTTTGGTTCCGACGCCCGGTACAAGTCTTAAATATTATTTAAGTACTTCCTGCATAGTTTGACGACATTGGAACGCCGTTTGATGTGTTTTGAACCTTGAGTTCTAAATTTGAAAGTTTATGAAGTTGAAGGAAGAAAACCATGAATTTGAGGCTTGATCTTATGAAAATGATGTTATAATGACAATTTGATTGCGCGAGCAAGTTCGTAGTATGTTTTTGAAGTTATGTGCATGTTTGGTTTGGAGCCTGAGGGCTCGGGTAAAGATTTGATAGGCCGTTAGAGCAGATTTTGAAAACTAACACAACTGGTATTTTTCCCCAGCTGATACCTTCGCAATTGCGAAGAATTACTCGCAATTGCAAAGTGTTCTAGAAATAGAATAAGTTCGCAAAAGCGAACAAGAAGTCGCAAATGCGAAAAAGCCCTTAAATGGCCTGGGTTCGCAAATGCGAACAACGGATCGCAAATGCGAAAATGCGCAGGAAACCTTAAGTTCGCAAATGTGGATTATATCTCGCAAATCCGAGGCTTACAGACTTGGGCCAAGTTCGCAAATGCGAACGGTTTCTCGCAAATGCGAGGGCCACAGTCGACACCTGCTAAGTTCGCAATTGCGAACAAATGTTTGCAATTGCCATATCCTCAGCTATGCAATCTGATACTTAAACGAATTTTAAACCCTTTTTCACCATTCTTTCAAAACCCAACACACCACACACGATTTTCCAAGAACAAAATCACTCCAAATCACTTGTAAGTCACTTTTTACTTAATTCTTTCAATTCCTAACATCATTAAACATTTTTCCAAGAGAAATCAAAGGTCTTCATAGTGAAAATTGTTGTTTTTGGGTAGAACCTAGGTTTTTCATGAATTGGGGAATTAGACCTTGATTTGAGGTCCGATTTCGTGACAAATCATATAATTGAACTCGTGAGGGAATGGGTGACCGGAATTTGGTCTAAACCCCGAGTTTCGACCACGTGGGACCAGGGGCGTTTTGGGAATTTTTGGGTTAAACTTTGAGAAAACCATTTTTTAAGCATCCAAACCAATTTATATAGTATTTATTAAAGTAATTGAAACAATTGTGATTAGATTCGAGCAAGTTGAAGGTTGAAATTTGAGCTAAAGCGATAATGAAGGATAATTGGACTTCAAGGCTTAGAGGTAAGTGTTTGATCTATCCTAGCTTGAGGGAATAGGATTTAATGTGCTAATTGCTATGTGATCGAGTGCGGTGTATAGGTTGTGGTGACGAGCATCAATACACTGGCGTCTAGCATGACCGTGAGTCGTTTGTTGACATATATTGTGAGTTAATGTGGGATGTTTTTAAGTCATAATCTTGAACCCTTGCCGGGACTTTATTGTGAAGTTGATTATTTTTTTCCCTTGCCAAGACTTTATTGTGAAAATGACTATTGTTTCCTTTGCCGGGACTTTACTGTGATGATTATTGTGTCCCTTGCCGGGACAGTTCCATATTCATTATTTCATTCTTTTGCCCTTAACTGTGATTGTTATTTGGGTAAGGAAGAGTGATAATGCACGAAGGGTGATGTCGTGCCTTGTTTTATTGATTATGGACGAAGGATGATATCGTGCCTTGTTTTATTGATTATGCACGAAGGATGATGTCGTGGCTTATTTTATTGATTATGCACGAAGGATCATGTCGTGCCTTGTTTTATTGATTATGCACGAAGGATCACGTCATGCCTTGTTTTATTTATTATGCACGAAGGATCATGCCGTGCCTTGTTATAATGATTATGCACGAAGGATCATGCCGTTCCATGGATGTGAGGATGAGAGTAAAAGCACGAAGGGTGATGTCGTGCACGTTTATTTGATTATTTTGTGAGTATGAGAGTAAAAGCACGAAGGGTGATGTCACACCTCCTTTTGGCGCTATCCCGCGAGAGCGCGAGGGAGTTTTTCCAATTAAGGGACAATCGAAACGGGATCAATTTATTTAATTCAGAGTCGCCACTTGGAAAAATAATGGTGTCCCAAGTCACCGGTTTAATCCCGAACCGAGGAAATTTATGACTTTGTAATACAGACTGCGAAACTAGAAATCTGGATAAGGAATTCTGTTAACCCGGGAGAAGGTGTTAGGCACTCCCGGATTCCGTGGTTTTAGCACGGTCGCTCAACTGCGATTTTTGCTTTTATCTGATTTCTTTACATATTTTAACTATGTGCTTTTATGTTCCGCCTTTTTAATTTAAGAGAATTGCGACGTCACGAAAACACATTTCGAGTCACACCGCAACCAGTACGCCTGTGACTTTAATGTATTTCAGTTTCGCCGAGAGTAAGAAAATAAATGCAAGTCTGGATGTAGTATCAAAAATACAAACTCAAAAATGATGTTATTACACCTTTAAAAGAGTTGAAACAGATGAATACTAAAATTAAACCATGGAAAGTGCAAATCGGAACAAGTAAAGTAGAGGCGTAGCAATATATCACCGATTAGCTTAAACTTAAAATGGAAACTATGTAAGTCTTCCATGCCAAATTCAAAACAACGTAAGGAGACATTCTTCAAATAAAAAATCAACACAATCTTGAATCTTAATAACACTTATAGTCATAAAAGGTGGAGGAAACAAAGAAATGTTTTTGGAAACATTCAGCTAATATTGTGCAAGCAACTGACCTGGAGTGGGAAGAGCAAAACGGTAGTAGAGCGAGAGTTCATAAGTTGCATTTTTGGCTAGAAAGCCATGGCAGCAGGTTGCTTTTTCTCGACTCTGACTCGCACTCGAAACTCGCACTCAAAATCACTCCGGGCATCGGCGATTTCAATGACCTCCGCTTGCCTCCATAGTATAAGCTCGTCTCATTTTTTCACTGTAATGCAGCAAAGACCTTTATCTTTCTAAATATGAACAAAATTAGAAGTCAGTACGAGGTAGCAACTGTTTGCAAAGTCTGGAACTTTTATATACATGAACATGAATACAACGATGTAAGCTCAACGAGAGAACTCGAACAAGCAAAACCGGGCACGGAGAACTTCGTCAATGACTCCAATCGAAACTGGTTCGATCAATGGTGGTTCGTCGATGTTGCTCGATCGTGGCTGTCACCGGACTGTTTGCGACGAAATGGAGTAAGGAAGCTGTTGTTTTTTTTTGTGAAGGAGGCTGATGGTGTCGTTCTCCAGACAAGGTTTGAGGCTGCTGGTCGCTGCGAAGAAGACGAGCAGCAGCTGGACGCAGCCTTGAATGGTGGTCGTTTGGTTGATTTTCGGCGAGAATGGGAGTAGTCGTTTGGTTGTGCGAAGGGGTACGGCTGTAGATTATCGTGGTGGTTCGTTTGGATGAGGCGTGTGGGCTAGACGAAAGGCAAATAGATTCTTCTTTTGTTCAGTTGTTTTTCTTCATGAAGAAGAAGCATACCTAATAGCCATTTTTTTCTTTGTTTAAAAACAGATCTCCAGTTCCTTTGTATTCTTTTTCTTCTTTTAAAATCAACAACACAGTTTGTTTGCCCATCCTCTGTCCGTTGGAATTTCTGCCCACGTGAGATACCAAGAGTGATGGGTCTCCACGTGGGTTTCAAGAGTTATGGGTTCCGTCTCGTGCTCCGTCCGTGTCCCCCACGTGTGGTGGGCTTGGATTATTATGGGCTATGTCCGAAAATTATAAAACCGGGTAGTTTGAACCCGAATATTATTCTTTGCCCGGAACCGAGAATGAGAACACGATGTTATTAATTAATCCTACGTAAGCAAAATAACTATAAGACTAATAATTAAAACAAAGTTATTTTTTATATTTTTCTTTCAAAATTAAAGTAACTACAAAATGTTAATGCAACTATTTTTTTATTATTTTCGTTTTTATAAAAAGATAAAAATATAAAGTACTATTTTTTGTATTTTTCAAGTTTAAAATGACTACGAAACCTTAATAAAACTATATTTTTGTTATTTTTCATTTTAAGGTAAAAATAAAGTAAAAGAGTCAAATTTAGCTAAAATAGCTATATTAAAACTAAACTAAATATTTTACGCTAAAAATATAAAAAAATCTCGGGTAGGGGCAAAATCACGCATCTACAGCTGCCCCTCTTTGACTGAAAACACAAAGAGTTTTCAGACAAAGAACGACTAGATAAGTGTTTTGACCCGACCCTTATTCAGAGAGACTAAACTAAAAGAAGAGGATGTGACCGAGCCCTTGTATCTGAGCTGCCTACATATCCTTGGCTATAAAGGAATCAGGCCACGTGTAGTTCGGAAGTGAGTAAGAATATGGAGTAACCGAGGTGGAGAGCCAGTCGAGGTGCCGTTCCGTCGAGGTTCCGGTCCGTGGTCCTGCTATTACAACAAAAATCAAAACATGAGAAAGACTAACTAAGCCTATCAACTACTAGTTACAAGATTCCTATCTATAAGTCTTCTGAAGCTTGATCTTGAGTATTGGTTGGTGCTTCATGCGGACTCTAAATTTGAACCTTGATACTTGCTAGTTGTAGGTGTTGCTTTTCGGATCAAGACCAGGTATGCAGTGCTCATGACCTCGGCCATGTCTTGAGCACACCACATCTTTCATCAACTTCTGCACTTGGATTAACTCCTTGTCTCTTTTTTCATTGTGACTAACTTCTGTTGATCATCTCGGACTGTTGACTCGCATTCTGGTCGCAAGCTTATTTTGTTGCTAACTTGCGTTGCACTCCGAAGCGAATTCCCTTACTTGTGATCTTCGAACTATTCTCCTTCGAAGTCTGAATCTATCTTTTCCGATCCTTGTTGCCTTCCTTCTGATTCATGCTGGGGATTTCCGTTACACTCTGTCACTTTCGATTGTTCACTATCCTTATCAAATCTTGGAAACTGAGACGGCGTTCTGCTTTTCTGGCGGGCTTCTGACTTTAACAACAAACTCTAATCATAAATTGCCCTTCCCTTCTTCAAGTGGGCACCTGACATCTCAGGAGAAAGATTCATCGGACTGAGATTTTGATGTCTTAGGAGAAAGATTCATCAGACTAGGTCTAAATCATTGTGATCTTAGGAGAAAAATTCATCAGACTAAGATTTTGATGTCTTAGGAGAAAGATTCATCAGACTAAAACTTTGACGCTAGGAGATAATTCATCAGACTAGGTCTAAATCATTGTGATCTTAGGAGAAAAATTCGTCAGACTAAGATTTTGATATCTTAGGAGAAAGATTCATCGGACTAAGATTTTGACGCTAGGAGATAATTCCTCGGACTAGGTCTAAATTGTTGTGATCTCAGGAGAAAGATTCATCAGACTGAGATTTTGATATCTTAGGAGAAAGATTCATCAGACTAAGACTTTGACGCTAGGAGATAATTCCTAGGACTAGCTCTAAATTGATGCCTTACTTGAAATCTTCCAATTGTTGCTTCCTTCTTCTTGTTGCTTTCATCTAAAAGCTCTAATTGTTGTTTTTCACTTCCTATTAAATTATCTTTAACTATAACTTCAAAAACTAAATCGCCACTCCATTCTTCAGGCGGGCTCCCTGACTTCAACTATAACTCAAAACTAAATCGCCACTCCATTCTTCAGGCGGGCTCCCTAACTTCAACTACCATTTCAAAATAAATCGACACTCCATTCTTTAGGCGGGCTCCCTGACTTCAACTACAACTCAAAAACTAATTCGCCACTCCATTCTTCAGGCGGGCTCCCTGACTTCAACTGCAACTTCAAAACTAAATCGCCACTCCATTCTTCAGGCGGGCTCCCTGACTTCAACTATAACTTCAAAACTAAATCGCCACTCTATTCTTCAGGCGGGCTCCCTGACTTCAACTGCCACTTCAAAATAAATCTCCACTCCATTCTTCAGGCGGGCTCCCTGACTTTAACTACAACTCAAAACTAAATCGCCACTCCATTCTTCAGGCGGGCTCCCTAACTTCAACTACAACTCAAAACTAAATCGCCACTCTATTCTTCAGGCGGGCTCCCTGACTTCAACATCAACTCACTAACTACATCCCATCCTTTCTTCTAAATTACATTGTTTCGGAATTGCCTTCCTCCTAGGTCGTGTTATTTCTCCCTTGACTGCTGGGGATATCTTTGGAATTGTTTACTTACCTGCTGGGGATGATGCTGCTGGGAAAATCTTCTCTATTTCCTCCTTTTCTACTTCCTTCAAAACCTTTTATTCTCTCCCGGGATCGCGGGGGATTGAAATGTCATTAGCTGAGGATTGTCCTGCCGGGGGACCCCTTTTCCTTTTTCCTCTTTCCAAACCTCCTTCGGGACTCGCATTTTGCTCCCTTGAAAAACTTGTAGGATATAATGCTGCCGGGGAAATCTCGAAATCAGTGTTTCATTTTTCGAGAACTGCTGAGGATGATACCGGCCTCTTGCCTTTCTGAACGCAAGCTTCCTCATTTTGTCCTGTCTGCTAGGGGTATAATTTCCTCTATCACAGCTTGTTGTTTTCTTTCTTTCAAAGATGCTGGGGATAATCGGGTTCAAAGATCATTTCCTCGCATTATCTGGCTTCTTTCCCCAACCGGGTATTTGGTTTCGAGAAAATTTTCACAACGGGAGAAAATTTTCTTCCCCAGTTTGAGAATCTTCTTCGTGGCATGCTTTTCTGCCAACAACCCCTCTTTTTCCTGTTTCAAATCAAAGAAAAATTGGTTAGTTTTAAAATGTGGTGGCTGGTTGTGGTGCTCCTGCTGGGGATGGTTCTCCTCCTCTTTCCCTGCTCTGCGTTTCGTTGTCAGACCCTGCCGGGATGTTATCATTTGATGATATTCATGCTGGGGATAGTTTTCTCCTTTCTTGCTTCCCCGCCTTCCTTGACGACTCTTTATTCGCGAACCTTTCCACGTGGTTTTCCACCTGACCACCCGAATTCCTATGATAATGACCCTTCGTGAAGACCTTGCATGTTTTACTGGTGAACCATTTTCTTTGTTCACCCTTGTCACTGAAAATACCTTTCTGCTTGGGATATCTCTCCTTTTGCGGCATATCTAAGGACTGGGCATTTCCCAACCTTTGAGTCTCATTAACCTTCCTTGAGATATCCTTATTGACACCGATCCCTCCCTTTGTCATTTTCCTATTGCTGGGGAATATACCTCTGGACGCTGGCCTTGCGCTTGATCCTTCCCGACTTATACCACTTGGGTGTACCAATCAAAATCCCGTCTTGCGTAATTGGAAAGCTGATGGAAAATTTTGCAGTCATTTCTTGCAAACAGACTCTATTGGGGAATTTTAGATAAAAGGGAGAAAGATAAAAGGAAACAACATAAAAGACAAAAAGAAGATGACTCTCTAAAAAGAAAAATTATAAAGTAAACCTATCAAACGTGGATACCAACTCTAATGGACACGACATGCACATATAGCCTATATTCCGTTGTTAAACCGCCTTTTGTAATCTTCTCCTGGGACTTTCCTATCTCGTTTCCAATCTTCGTTCGACTTGTAGTGCCCGAGGGGTTTTCACTACCAAGCCTCTCTCATTTCGGTTTTTCTCTCAGCGTTCATCGCATTATGGTGCCTGTGAAGGTTTTCACCGCTAAGACTCTCTCATTTGTGTTACTTTTCCGCTGGGGATTGGTGGTGTTACTGCTAAGACTCTCCTATTTTCTGCTGGAGATCGGAGTCTTTGTGCCGGGAATCAGAGTGTTATGTCCCGATGAAACTTCTCTCATTTGCCTAACTCAGCCTCTTTTGAAGATTGGTCAAAAGGTCTTTCTTTGGACCGTAATGTGGGTTGGGACAGGGCTAGAAAGAAAGGGTATTAAAGGCTCAAAATAAAACAAATTGGGTTCAAAATTACAACCTTCGGAATCCTATATTTTCCTTACATAAACACTTTTTTTTTGCCCCTGTTTCTTGCTTGGGGATTTTTTGGTTTTTATTTACATTATGACCGAGCTGTGAAGCGCCTACGTATCCTCTTTGAGGAATCAGGTCAAACGTAGTTCCCAATTCCTCTTTTTCAAGTTTCTTTTTTTTCACACATTTTTCTTTTTCTTTTCTTTATCTCTTTTTGTTGTTTTTTTTTCTTTATTTTTCTTTATCCATTTCTTCTCTTACCTTTCAAACTTGTGTTTCTAGTCTTTGCAACTAATTCCGAAGGAGGGGTATGAAAGAATTTAAAAGTAAGGCTCAAAGGGTTGACGATGGATAAAGTGTTTGGATAGCAGAACAAAATGCCTTCGTCATTCCAATCTTCAAAACATGCCAAGCGTGAACAACACAATTAATATTCGTCATATCTTTAAAGCACTATTGGGCAACACTCTCATTTTCATTATTATGAACGACCCCATGTCAATTTTGGCCAGCTTGCCTTTAACGGTTTCCTTTTACTTGCCCTAGTTTCTCATGACTCGGGCTTCGAATAATCTCAAACCGTTCTTATTTAATTTAAATATCTCGATCACCTCCCAATGGTTTTGTGATTAACTTTTAAGATCAGGCCAGAACTATGCGCGCACGTCATGTCACTAGAGCTAGCAGAAAAAGAACTATAGGAAGGAGAGGACTAAATAACAGAAAATGTCTAGAAATAATATAAAATAGGTCATTGCATTAACCGATAAAACAACGACTCGAACAACCAAAAAACAAAACTGGGGTACAATACTTAGAACGAACCTAGACCCCTTTAGATGAGACACTATGATCAAAAGAAAAATACAAGGATAAAAGGTTTGAGCCACAAAACAACATTCGGATTACCATTCTGAAATAACTCGGACAAATAGAAATGACAACAAAATAAGCCACCACAAATGACTCTCCAATTGATAAGCCTGACATTTAGCCACGAATTTGATTATCAGAACCACTATGGCCTTCTTTCATTTCAGTCGGCAAATTCCCGAGTGGATTCTCATATTCCGTGCCACCAGACATTACCGCCAGAAAGTGTGTATCATCAGGTGCAGGTAACGGATTTAGCGCGATATTCTGGGTGTCATTATTATGAATCACAATCAATCTTTCTTGGATCATCCTTTCTATTTCCCTTTTCAAATCTCGACAACTTTCCATGTTGTGCCCCTGGGCATGGGAATGGTATTCACACCTTTTAGATGGGTCAAAGCTCCTTGCACGTGGGTCCACATGATTTGGAGGGATGGGTGAAATCATGTCCTGTTGCTTTAACTTCTCAAATAAGTTTGCATAGGAAACTCCTATTGGTGTGAAATGTTCCTTCAACTTCGGTTCCCTTCTATACCCTTGGTTTGGAAGTGGGTTATAAGGTATTTGGAAATTTTGCAGAGGCTGGTAGAGATTTTGTGATGCCCGTGCTCGCTTTCTTGGATGATTTGATGGCTGAATAACGTACTGGGGTGGATCAACTGAGTATGGTGGGTTCGGAGGTGGATAGTGATGCTCGGGGGAATTATGGAAAACTTGTCGAGGCATCGCATACCATCGAGGTACTCTTATGGAACCTTTTCTTGACCCTGATATCATCATGACTTCTTCATCCCTCTCATGAGTGTCACTAGATTCAAATTGGACAGCGTGAGCTACAGCCTCGAGAGCCGCTTGACTTATAATTCTGCCTGTCTTAAGACCGTTCTCTACCATTTCTCCCATTTTGATTACATCCAAGAAGGATTGACCAACCGCAGACATCATGTTCTGAAAATAATCCGGCTCTTGAGCCTGAAGGAAGACAGTGATTAACTCATGGTCATCCATGGGTGGCTCAGCACGAGCCGCTTGCTCTCTCCATTTAAGAGCATATTCCCTGAAACTTTCACTTGATTTCTTCTTCAGATTTGAAAGGAAAATGCGGTCCGGGGCAATGTCAATGTTGTATTGGAATTGTTTGACAAAGGCCTGTGCCATGTCGTTCCAGACGTGCCAACGAGATGCATCTTGATCCCAAAACCATTCAGAGGCTACTCCTGTAAGGCTTTCCCCAAAGTAAGCTATTAACAATTCTTCATTTCTTCCCAGACTCCTTAGTTGATTGCAATACCTTTTCAAATGGGCTATGGGATGTCCATGTCCATCGTACTTTTCAAATTTGGGAATCTTGAAACCAGGTGGCAAGTGGACATCGGGAAACAAGCATAGATCTTTGAAAGCAACACTCTTTTGACCTGCCAACCCGTGCGTATTTTTCAACCGCTGTTCTAAGCTTTTCAATCTTTGGGTTATTTCCTCCTGTACCATCTTTCGGGGATCTCGCGTTGTCCGCTTGTCACAAACCAACCACCTTCTACTTACTTTACAATTCAAGACAAAACATGTTAGAATGGACTCGGACAGTCCTTATCAAATTTTTTATTTTTATTTTTTTATTTCTTTTTTTATTTTATATTATATATACATATACAGTTGTGGTCGAATCTTATGGAGATTGCCTACGTATCATGACCCCGCATGAATCAGATCGAGCGTAGTTCTTGCAAATTAATGCAAGAAATAAAGAAATATTTACTTGATTTTTTTTTCTTTGAAGGAAAATTATAGAAGCCGACTCCAACTACAACTTGTGTAGGAGATTTCTACAAGAATAAAAATAATTTTTGGTGTCAATTATGACTATTTCTACAAATTGGCCACATAATGGCTTTTTTGACAAAATGACTATTTTTGCAAAATTTATTTAAGAAAGATAAACTTAAAAATGTTTTTTTATCCTGTGGCTCATGGGGCATCGTTCAGCATCGCCATAAACCAACACAAGACTATTTTTCATAAATTGGCCATGTAATGGCTTATTTGGACAAAGTGGCTCTTTTTGCAAAATTTTATTTAAGAAGATGCAAATTCAAAAAAATTTATCCTGGGGCCTATGGGGCATCGTTCAGCACCGACACAGGCCAACACAAGACTGAGGAAGTTAAAATGCAAAAATGTGGCTATTTCAGCAAAATTCCGGCCATGTAATGGCTTATTTGATAAAGTGGATATTTTTGAAAAGTTGAGCAATGACTCAAACTTAATTTTGTGGATACAGCCTTTCAACATTTCCGCGAGGGAATATTTCAAGGCTATGCATGCAAATTATTTAAAATGACTCAAAGTGGCTATTCTTGCAAAGACGGCCTTCCGGTGTCTTTTGAGGGACATTCGGCATATTTTGAGCAAGAATAGCATCACCCGACTTATTTATAACAAAATCAAAAATTTGATATTTTTTGGTTATTTTTGCAAACGGGGTGTGAACCCGAACTTGATTTTTGCGGCTATGGCCTTGCAACATTTCCACAAGGAATATTTCAAGGTTGTGCTCGCAAATTATTAAAAATGATTCAAAGTGGCTATTTTTGCAAAACAGCCTTCCGGCGTCCTTTCGGAACATTCGGCTATTTACAAAAATGGCATCACTTTGATTTTATTGACAAAAATAAACACATATTTTTTTTGATTTTTTAAAAGGGTTGGTTGGACCCGATGAGGGTTGCCTACGTATCCCACCTAATGGCGAGAATCAAACCTGCGTAGTTCGGTCCGTAAAACCAACTATCTTTTTCTTTTATCGACTGACAAAGAAAACACATTTTGTCAAGAAAACTATTTTGTTGGCAAAGTCAACCTTCTGTCGTCTTTTATCAGCAAACTAAATTTATTGGCTTGTTGGTAAAACACATTTTTGTATTTTCTGAAAAATATCTATTTCCCCGTACTATTTCCTTTTGTTTTTCGTTTTTCTTCAGTATTTAAAAGCCGGTCAGCATGCTAGTCTAAATAAATGCTTACAACAAACATGATATAGCAAGATGGTCTTTTCATTTCAAGTTGCGTGTCCTAGACGGACCCAACCCCTTTGTTGAGTCCCCTAAGTCAAATGCAACGTGATGCAAATAAACGTTTCCTACTAGGGATCCGGTATGTAGTTATGTTATTCTAAGCTCAAAACCTCGGTACATGGTCTAACTGTGTACCCGAGCGGACAGCTCGGATTGAGGAGGGGGCTACGTACCGGGGACCCGCGGGATCGTCCGACTTTGTAACTTATCCTGCCTCTTTTCTTATTTTGGGTATTGACACTAACAGAAAAAGGGAGTCTCAACCAGTAAGCACATCCCCCGGAGGTAAGAAGAGAAGGGTTTTCGGCACAGTTTTATATACAGTTCACGCAACATCAAAGCGGTAAACATATAGCAGTTTGTATATACATTGCAACTAGTATCAAAGCGGTAGACATGTAGCACATTAATTAGACGTATAATAAGATCAGATATAGGCAAAAACAACAATTTAACTGAGCTCGAATTCTTAAACCCTGAACCGAAGTTCCGGGTGTAATCCCCAGCAGAGTCGCCAGAGCTGTCACACCTCCTTTTGGCGCTATCCCGCGAGAGCGCGAGGAAGTTTTTCCAATTAAGGGACAATCGAAACGGGATCAATTTATTTAATTCAGAGTCGCCACTTGGAAAAATAATGGTGTCCCAAGTCATCGGTTTAATCCCGAACCGAGGAAATTTATGACTTTGTAATACAGTCTACGAAACTAGAAACCTGGATAAGGAATTCTGTTAACCCGGGAGAAGGTGTTAGGCACTCCCGGATTCCGTGGTTTTAGCACGGTCGCTCAACTGCGATTTTTGCTTTTATCTGATTTCTTTACATATTTTAACTATGTGCTTTTATGTTCCGCCTTTTTAATTTAAGAGAATTGCGACGTCACGAAAACACATTTCGAGTCACACCGCAACCAGTACGCCTGTGACTTTAATGTATTTCAGTTTCGCCGAGAGTAAGAAAATAAATGCAAGTCTGGATGTAGTATCAAAAATACAAACTCAAAAATGATGTTATTACACCTTTAAAAGAGTTGAAACAGATGAATACTAAAATTAAACCATGGAAAGTGCAAATCGGAACAAGTAAAGTAGAGGCGTAGCAATATATCACCGATTAGCTTAAACTTAAAACGGAAACTACGTAAGTCTTCCATGCCAGATTCAAAACAACGTAAGGAGACATTCTTCAAATAAAAAATCAACACAATCTTGAATCTTAATAACACTTATAGTCATAAAAGGTGGAGGAAACAAAGAAATGTTTTTGGAAACATTCAGCTAATATTGTGCAGGCAACTGACCTGGAGAGGGAAGAGCAAAACGGTAGTAGAGCGAGAGTTCATAAGTTGCATTTTTGGCTAGAAAGCCATGGCAGCAGGTTGCTTTTTCTCGACTCCGACTCGCACTCGAAACTCGCACTCGAAATCACTCCGGGCATCGGCGATTTCAATGACCTCCGCTTGCCTCCATAGTATAAGCTCGTCTCATTTTTTCACTGTAATGCAGCAAAGACCTTTATCTTTCTAAATATGAACAAAATTAGAAGCCAGTACGAGGCAACAACTGTTTGCAAAGTCTGGAACTTTTATATACATGAACATGAATACAACGATGTAAGCTCAACGAGAGAACTCGAACAAGCAAAACCGGGCACGGAGAACTTCGTCAATGACTCCAATCGAAACTGGTTCGATCAATGGTGGTTCGTCGATGTTGCTCGATCGTGGCTGTCACCGGATTGTTTGCGACGAAATGGAGTAAGGAAGTTTGTTTTTTTTTGTGAAGTTACTACTGGTTCGTTGCGAAGAAGATGAACAACAGTTGGTCGCTGCGAAGAAGACGAGCAGCAGCTGGACGCAGGCTAGAATGGTGGTCGTTTGGTTGATTTTCGGCGAGAATGGGAGTAGTCGTTTGGTTGTGCGAAGGGGTATGGCTGTAGATTATCGTGGTGGTTCGTTTGGATGAGGCGTGTGGGCTAGACGAAAGGCAAATAGATTCTTCTTTTGTTAAGTTGTTTTTCTTCATGAAGAAGAAGCATACCTAATAGCCGTTTTTTTCTTTGTTTAAAAACAGATCTCCAGTTCCTTTGTATTCTTTTTCTTCTTTTAAAAATCAACCACCAAAATTCTTTGCCCATTCTGCCCGTTGGAATTTATGCCCACGTGAGAGACCAAGAGTGATGGGTCTCCACGTGGGTTTCAAGAGTTATGGGTTCCGTCTCGTGCTCCGTCCGTGTCCCCCACGTGTGGTGGGCTCGGATTATTATGGGCTATGTCCGAAAATTATAAAACCGGGTAGTTTGAACCCGAATATTATTCTTTGCCCGGAACCGAGAATGAGAACACGGTGTTATTAATTAATCCTACGTAAGCAAAATAACTATAAGACTAATAATTAAAACAAAGTTATTTTTTATATTTTTCTTTCAAAATTAAAGTAAATACAAAATGTTAATGCAACTATTTTTTTATTATTTTCGTTTTTATAAAAAGATAAAAATATAAAGTACTATTTTTTGTATTTTTCAAGTTTAAAATGACTACGAAACCTTAATAAAACTATATTTTTGTTATTTTTCATTTTAAGGTAAAAATAAAGTAAAAGAGTCAAATTTAGCTAAAATAGCTATATTAAAACTAAACTAAATATGTTACGCTAAAAATATAAAAAAATCTCGGGTAGGGGAAAAATCACGCATCTACATCCATCATTAGTTTCGCATTAGACCAAAGTGTGCGGTGTATGGTAGGCGATGTCGGTCTCCAATCGGATGGTTTGAGCCAGGAGAGGCTCGGTTGTTGGGTACTGACTTAGTTCAACAGGCCTTAGACAAGGTCAAGACTATCTAGGAGAGATTGCGTTCAGCTCAGTCCAGACAGAAAACTCATGTGGATCGTAAGGTCAGAGATGTGGATTTCATGGTTGGTATGGGAGTATTGCTCCGGATATCGCCTATGAAGGGCGTGATGAGGTTCGGAAAGAAGGGCAAGCTCAGTCCTAGGTATATTGGTCCATTTGAGATTCTGGACCGAGTGGGAGAGGTGGCTTACAGACTAGCACTGCCACCTAGCTTATCAGTCGTACATCCAGTTTTTCATGTATCTATGCTTCGGAGGTACGACGACGATCCTACACATGTGTTAGACTTCAGTACTGTCCAATTGGACAATGATCTATCTTATGAGGAGGAGCTGGTATCCATTCTAGACCGGCAGGTTCGATAGTTGAGGTCGAAGAGTTTTTCTTTTGTGCGTGTTCACTGGAGAGGTCAGCCTCCTGAGGCATCGACCTGGGAGTCCGAGTCTGATATGCGGAGCCGTTACCCACATTTGTTTCCCGACTCAGCTACTTCCTTCTCTTGTCCGTTCGAGGACGAACGGTTGTTTTAGAGGTGGAGGATGTGACGACCCAAAGGGTCATCACCTGTTTTCCTCATTTGTTCCGCGCTTTCGAGGCCTTGAAAACCTCATTTATATTGCCTCGATTTACGCGCATAGTCCGGGCATGTAGCCGGAAATATTTTGTGTTAGAATATGTGAATTCTATGGAAAATTTGAAGAAATTTAATATTAATAATGATATAGTTGACTTCGGTCAACATTTTTGGTAAACGGACCCAGACACGAGATCGGACGGTCACGGGAGGTCCGTAGTGAAAATATGGGACTCGGGCATGCGTCCGGAGTTGAATACTGAGGCCTAGAGCCCAAGATATGAATTTTTCTGTTAAATTGTTTTTGCTGAAATTATTAAATGAAAATTGATTAAATGACCATGGTATCGGGCTCGTATTTTGGTTCCGACGCCCGGTACAAGTCTTAAATATTATTTAAGTACTTCCTGCAAAGTTTGACGACATTTGAACGTCGTTTGATGTGTTTTGAACCTTGAGATCCAAATTTGAAAGTTTATGAAGTTAAAGGAAGAAAACCATGAATTTGAGGATTGATCTTATGAAAATAATGTTATAATGGCGATTTGATCGCGCGAGCAAGTTCGTAGTATGTTTTTGAAGTTTTGTGCATGTTTGGTTTGGAGCCCGAGGGCTCGAGTAAAGATTTGATAGGCCGTTAGAGCAGATTTTGAAAAATAACACAGTTGATATTTTTCCCTAGCGGATATCTTTGCAATTGCGAAGAATTACTCGCAATTGTGAAGTACTCCAGAAACAGACTAAGTTCGCAAAAGCGAACAAGAAGTCGCAAATGCGAAAAGGCCCTTAAATGGCCTGTGTTCGCAAATGCGAACAACGGATTGCAAATGCTAAGATGCGTAAGAAACCTTAAGTTCGCAAATGCGAAGTATATCTCGCAAATGCGAGGCTGGCAGACTTGGGCCAAGTTCGCAAATGCGAACGGTTTCTCGCAAATGCGAGGGCCACAGTCAACACCTGCTAAGTTCGCAATTGCGAACAAATGTTCGCAATTCCCATATCCGCAGCTGTGCAATCTGATACTTAAATGAATTTTAAACCCTTTTTCACCATTCTTTCAAAACCCAACACATTACACACGATTCTCCAAGAACAAGATCACTCCAAATCACTTGTAAGTCACTTTTTACTTAATTCATTCAATTCCTAACATCATTAAACATGTTTTCCAAGAGAAATCAAAGGTTTTCATGGTGGAAATTGTTGTTTTTGGGTAGAACCTAGGTTTTTCATGAATTGGGGAATTAGACCTCGATTTGAGGTCCGATTTCGAAACAAATCATATAATTGAACTCGTAAGGGAATGGGTGACCGGATTTTGGTCCGAACCCCAAGTTTCGACCACGTGGAACCAGGGGAATTTTGGGAATTTTTGGGTTAAACTTTGAGAAAACCCTTTTTAAGCATCCAAACCAATTTATATAGTATTTATTAAAGTAATTGAAACAATTGTGATTAGATTCGAGCAAGTTGAAGGTTAAAATTCGAGGTAAAGCGATAATTGAAGGATAATTGGACTTCAAGGCTTAGAGGTAAGTGTTTGATCTATCCTAGCTTGAGGGAATAGGATCTAATGTGCTAATTGCTATGTGATCGAGTGCGGTGTATAGGCTGTGGTGACGAGCATCTATACACTGGTGTCTAGCATGACCGTGAGTCGTTTGTTAACATATATTGTGAATTAATGTGGGATGTTTTAAGTCATAATCTTGAACCCTTGCCGGGTTGTGAAATTGATTATTGTTTTCCCTTGCCGGGACTTTATTGTGAAGTTGATTATTGTTTTCCCTTGCCGGGACTTTATTGGAAAGTTGACTATTGTTTCCCTTGCCGGGACTTTACTGTGATGATTATTGTGTCCCTTGCGGGGATGGTTCCTATTAATTTTTTCATCCTTTTGCCCTTAAATGTGATTGTTATTTGGGTGAGGAAGAGTGATAATGCACGAAGGTTGATGTCGTGCCTTGTTTTATTGATTATGCACGAAGGATGATGTCGTACCTTGTTTTATTAATTATGCACGAAGGATGATGTCGTGCCTTGTTTTATTGATTATGCACGAAGGATCATGCCATGCCTTGTTTTATCGATTATGCACGAAGGATCATGTCGTGCCTTGTTTTATTGATTATGCACGAAGGATCATGTCGTGTCTTGTTATACTGATTATGCACGAAGGAACTTTCCATGTCATTGCTATTTGAACCATGAACGAAGGATCATGTCGTGCCATGGATGTGAGGATGAGAGTAAAAGCACGAAGGGTGATGCTGTACATTTTTATTTGATTATTTGGTGAGGATGTGAGTAAACGCACGAAGGGTGATGCCGTGCAACTATTTGAATATCTTGTTTTGGTGATAGTTGTTTTTACTACAGTCTGATTTTCTTTACCGACTTATTATATGTTGCTGATTTTGTTCCCCCAGCATGATACTCCTTTGTTAATTGTGTTACTTGATAATCCTGTTATTTTTGTAGTATATACATATATAGAACTGCACAGGGTTTATGTGAGTGTCTGGTCCTAGGCTTGTCACTACTTCGCCGGGATAGGCCAGGCACTTACCAGCACATGGGGTCGGATTGTGCTGATACTGCACTTCTGTACATTTTTGCACAGGTCCAGATTTCGAGCAGGAGCAATAGCAGCAGTAGAGTACTTGTGGGATTTCTGTTCTTCCGATACCGAGGTATCTTCCAGGTGTCCGCAGGCCCGGCGTCTCTTCTATTTATTTTTGTTTATTGATGTGGTCTCATTGTTCCGAGATAGACGGATGTTCGTTATTTTATTTCAGACCATTATGCGTAGTTATTCCTTAGTAGTTCGTGAGTTGGTGACTCCACATCTTGGGTAGCGGATTATATCAATTGTTTTACATTATTATTATTCATCTCTATTTCGAAAGACTTCCGCATTTAACAAATTGAGTAATTATTTCTTGCTATTAAATATGAGAACAAAAATGATGGTATGAACAGGAAAATGTTGAATGAATTGGCTTGCCTAGCTACCACGAGTAGACGCCATCATGATCCCGATGATGGGGAAAAATCCGGGTCGTGACAGTTACTTTACACTAATATTCTTCTTTTATTCGAATGACTTCCGTAATTAAAAATTTGAGTATTATTCTTGCTATTAAATATGAGAACAAAATGATGTATGAACAGAAAGATGGTGAGTGAATTGGCTTGCCTAGCTACCACGAGTAGGCGCCATCACGATTGGTGGGGGAATCCGGGCCGTGACAGGTATTTGGACTGGTTTGGACATGCTCAGCAATGGATGAAACTGGCATAATCACAAACTAATCAAAGAGAATATAAAAACATAGGGGGATAGGGATTTGGGGTTCATAAGAATGGTAAGCACACAATATGTTAAAAATAGTTTTCCATGTATGCTTGAATCATACAAGAGAGTTCATGAATCTTAAGGGAGGGGAGTCATACTGGCATGCCTAACTACAAACTTCACAATAGAACCACAAGCAAAAGTAGGCTAGAAATAAAAGAAACTGAAACAAGTATATAAACATATTATTGTTGAGGCTTTAAATTAAACTAGGACATACCAGTGAAGATAGAAGTAAGCAGAATGAAAGAACCAAAGAGCACAGACGATTAGCCTTGGCTTGCAGCCTGCTAATAGTAGCAAAAATAACACAAGGAAGAAGGGAGAACAGAGATTTTTAGTAAGAGGGGTTTTTGAAAGCCAAGTGTTCGCGATGTTTGTGAAAGACTTAGAGTTTTTGTAGTTGAAAGTAGGTAGTGGAATAAGGTAAAAATCATAATAGTGCACTAATTTAAGAACTCAGAATCAATCAATTAGAGAATCACGAAAGTATTTCCTTGAGTTAAGGGATTTAAGATCAAACGAAAAGATTTTGTACCATATAAAGCAAGAAGAAGAATCAGTGCATGATTAAACAAGGAAAGGAGCCAGAGTTTATTACGCATAAAGTAGTCAATTATGACAAAATTCAGAAAGAACCAGTTAAGAAAAGACTAAGTAAAATTACCATAGTAAAAAAGGTAATAAAATCAGTTAATTCAAACAGACGAGTAGAATTCTAGGGATGTGAAGGAAAATCTTTCGATTACCAAAAGTTAAGAAATATTAAAAACAATGATGAGGAGTCATAATTATGCATATTTTAACATATAAATAGAGACGAAAAAATAGAAGTGGCAAACAAGCAATGTCAACTATATAGGGAG
Organism: Nicotiana noctiflora; assembly: GCA_032618575.1. Lineage (NCBI taxonomy): Eukaryota > Viridiplantae > Streptophyta > Magnoliopsida > Solanales > Solanaceae > Nicotiana > Nicotiana noctiflora. The sequence continues at coordinate 113,199 of JASVEL010006217.1, forward strand.
AAAGAAATAAGATATGAGCAAACACGGTCATATAGAGGTGATAAAGATTCAACAGGACATATTCGAAGCATGGTGAGCATGAGAGATTAACGAGGCCAAGGATGAGAAAATCATGCTAACACATAGAGCAAAGGAAAAGAAAATCATGCTAAAACATGGAACACAAATGAAGAAAATCATGCTAACACGCAGAAGTGGAGTAAAGAGAATAAAGCTAACACACAAAAGCAGAGTAAAGAGAATCAAGCTAACACACAAAAACAAGTAAAGAAAATTATGCTAACATGTAGAAACAAGTAAAAAAATCATGCTAACGCACATAAATAAGTAAAGAAAATCATGTTAACCCAGAATAAAGCAGAGAAAATTGAAATCTTTAAAAATTAGGGCTTTTAATTATCACGACCCCAAACCCGGTCGCGATGGCGCCCAACACACTGCTAGGCCAACCTGACCAATCAACAACAATCACGGAGCTAGGAGCTCGCCTTATCCTATTTAAGCATAATAATATATAGAACAACAGTGATAGAAATATCAAAACAGGGAACCAAGTCCCAAAACAGTACAACTCCCCAAAGACCGAGGGGTCAAGAGTCATGAGCCTCTATAAGTACATGAGTGTAATAAGGGTTTACATGATACCAAGTGCGGAAAGAAATAGCAAATACAGAATCAAAAGACAGTAGGAAGGAGTATCGGGTCCTATGGACTCTGTAGCTACCTCGAATATCCTACAGAAGTCGCCTCGAACAACTACCGGATCAGGTTTGCTGAGAGGTACCTGGATCTGCACACAAGGTGCAGGGAGTAAAATGAGTACTGCCAGACTCGGTGGTAATAAACAGGGGTAAGACAGCGTAGATAAGAAATCCACAATAAAGCACTATGTAAAGCTGTAACCAATATCTTGTAACAGTTCAATATTAACAGTAGAGAACCAACAAAATATCAACAACATAGTATAAGTGCTAGCAGATGTAGCTAAATGCAATGCAATGCATGAAATGACCGCTACGACGCGTAGCCCGATCCAATTTGGGTACCCGTGCTCACTGTAGGGGTTCAGACTCCGGAGGGGCTCCTACAGCCCAAGCACAATATCATGAATATACGCTGCGGCGTGCAGCGCGATCCACTACCAGTCAGCTAATATGCAAATGCAGCCTCGCGAGCTCAAAAGTAGTTTTGAAAACTCTTTTATCATTTTTTTTCCATTTGAAAACAGTAATATCAAAGTTCCAAAGATTGGAAAATCATGATAACAGTAATAGCTACGGACTGGTCGTAAAACTAGCATGTCAATATCACAGAACAATGATAATGATCCTCACAGGATCCCAATAACTGGCTCACAACCCATAAGTATACTCAACCATCCGAGAAGGAGGTTCAACGGCTCAAGAGTAGCCAATATCACAATATAATATGCAACCATCCGAGAAGGAGGTTCGACGACTCAAGAATAGCCAATATCATAACATAGTGCCAACAAGTCGGACTAAGCCATAGTCCCCAATCACAATCGACCCCGCACTCACAAGAGAGTACGTGTCTCGCCGCTATACAACATCACAAAGTGGTATACCGGGGTTTCGAACCCGCTGGTCATCACCCACATCTATTACTCACCTCAATACAGCGCGACGACTACTCCGCAATGCCCTTTCCACGAGAATCAAGGTCCGCACGCGTAAAATCTAATCAAATGTAGTAGAAATACAACAAATTAGGCCAATGGGATGACACCTAGTCAAAACAACTCAATTTACATCAAAATTCACAAAGTTGCCAAAACCTTACTTTTGGTACGCTTCTCGAGAAATTACAAAAGTCACATATTCGGAACCCTCGTCTCAATACGAGTCTAAGCCTATAAAATTTACCAAATTCGGACTCCATTTGCCCATTCAAATCCTTGATTTTCTATATTTCAAGGCTAGGGCTAAAACCTCTATAAAATACCCCAAATTCCTCCATATTCATGAGATAATTGCATAATATTATCAATACTAATCATAATTTGAGTCCATAGTTGATTTCTTGATGAATTCCCTTGAATTTCTCTTCAAAATCGCCCAAATCGCCTCTTAAGCCGAGACCCAAATGTTTTGAAATGTTTCTGAAATTTCTAACTTCTGATATAATTAACCCTCTGTGATTTCCGCTTCTGCGGATAATTTCCGCCTCGGCGGAACCGCTTCCGCAACCAATTGGTCGCTTCTGTGAACCCAGGCCTAACTGGCCATTTCCGCTCCTGCGAGCCACGGACCGCTCGTGCGCGCGCTCCTGCAGAATTTCCTCCGCCCCTGCGGGATTTCCCGCTTCAGCGCATAAGAGTCTGCTTCTGCAGACTCGCTTAAGCGGCCAAACTTCCACTTCTGCGGATCTCCCCTTCACGAACCTGGATCGCTTCTACTACCCTCATTCCGCATCAGCGATGCCGCCCCTGCGGACCAGCCTCCGCTTCAGCGATCACCTCCACTTCTGCGCCCACTGGTCCGCTCCTGCGGATTCGCTCCTGCGCTCCCATTTCCGTAGGAGCGAAAACAACATAACAGAACTCAAAACCTGCAATTTTCCATGTTTTCTTCCATTTAACCGCCCGAAAACACCCCGAGGCCCCCCGGGACCTCATCCAAACACACCAACACATCCTAATACCTTATTCGAACTTGTTCCAATCCTCAAAAAACATTTAACAACATCAAAACCCATAATTCACATCGAATTCAAGCCTAAATTCCTTAAAACTTTTCGAATTACACATTTGATCTAAAACCCGACCAAACGATGTTCGAAAGATCTGAAAATTTGCGGGCATATCCAAAATCACATGACGAAGCTACAGAAATTGTCGGAATTCCATTCCGACCTCCGGATCAAAATCTCACCTACCGTTCGGATTTCGCCAAAATTCAACCTTAGCCAATTCAAGCCTATTTCTACACCGGACCTCCAAACTCAATTCCGATCGCTCCTCTAAGTCACAAATCACCTTCCGGAACTAACCAAATCATCAGAATCTGATTCCAAGCCCTCTAACTAAATAGTCAACTCCAGGTTGACTTTCCATATTCAAGTTTCCTTCAAAAAGGCTATATGCCTCATTTTCAATCCAAATCACTCCTAACTCACCCGATAGACTCTAACACTGATATAAAAGCATGAATTATGTAATTAAAACATAACGGGGTGGTAATTCCCGTGACGATGGGCCGGGTCGTCACATTCTCCCCTCTTAAGCAAACGCTCGTCCTCGAGCGGGTCAAGAAACATACCTGAAGTCTCAAATAGCTGAGGGTATCTGCTCCGCATCTCCTGCTCGACCTCCCAAGTGGCCTCCTCCACGGGTCGACCTCTCCACTGAACCTTAACTGATGCAATGTCCTTGGACCTCAATTTTCTCAACTGACAACCCAAAATAGCAATAGGCTCTACGTCATAGGATAGATCACCATCAAGCTGAATGGTACTGAAGTCTAATACATGAGACGGATCCCCAATGTACTTCCGGAGCATAGACACATGGAATACTGGATGAACTCTGGATAAGCTGGGTGGCAAGGCCAACTCATATGCCACGTCTCCAATCCTCCTGAGTATCTCAAAAGGACCAATGTACCTTGGACTCAGCTTCCACTTCTTCCCGAACCTCAGGACACCCTTCATGGGTGAAACCTTCAACAATACTCTGTCACCAACCATGAAAGACAACTCTCGAACTCTACGGTCTGCATAACTCTTCTGGCGAGACTGTGCCGTGCGAAGCCTCTCCTGGATCAACTTTGCTCTATCCAGAGCATCCTGAACTAACTCAGTCCCGATCAATCTATCCTCACCAGGCTCAAACCATCCCACGGGAGATCTACATTGTCTGCCATACAATGCCTCGTACGGGGCCATCTGAATACTCGACTGATAACTGTTGTTGTAGGCAAACTCAGCAAGTGGCAAGAACTCATCCCACGAACCACCAAAGTCAATCACACATGCTTGCAACATATCCTCCAGGATCTGAATAGTGCGCTCAGACTGCCCGTCTGTCTGGGGGTGAAATGCGGTGCTCAACTCAACCCGCGTACCCATCTCCCGCTGAAATGCTCTCCAAAACTGAGAAGTGAACTGAGTTCCCTTGTCGGATATGATAGACATCGGGACCCCATGCAACCGGATAATCTCCCGAATAAAGATCGCTGCCAACCGCTCCGATGAGTAAGTAGTACTAACTGGAATGAAATGAGCGGACTTAGTCAGCCGATCAACAATCACCCACACAGAATCAAACTTCCTCGAAGTCTGAGGGAGTCCAGTAACAAAGTCCATAGTGATCCTTTCCCACTTCCACTCGGGAATATCAATGCGTTGAAATACGCTACCGGGCCTCTCATGCTCGTACTTAACCTGCTGACAGTTGAGGCACCGTGCTACATGTCTAACAATGTCCATCTTCATCTTTCTCCACCAATAATGTTGTTTCAAGTCTTGGTACATCTTCACGGCTCCTGGATGGATAGAATACCGCGAGCTATGGGCCTCTTCCAGAATCAACTCACGAAGGCCATCAACATTGGGCACACATATCCGGCCCCGCATCCTCAATACGCCGTCACTATCAATGGTGACATCTCTAGCATCATCATGCTGAACTCTGTCCCTAAGGACAGCCAAATGTGGATCATCATACCGGCGCTCACGAATACGATCATATAGAGAAGACCGAGATACAACACAAGCCAACACCCTGCTGGGCTCTGAAATGTCTAACCTCACTAGCCGATTGGCTAGCACCTGAACATCATGAGCAAATGGATCTCTCCTCAGCTAGAATATATGCCAAGATCCCCATACCGACCGCCTTCCGGCTCAAAGCATCGGCCACCACATTGGCCTTCCCCGGATGATATAGAATAGTAATGTCATAATCCTTAAGCAACTCAAGCCATCTCCGCTATCTCAAATTAAGATCTTTCTGTTTGAACAAGTGCTGGAGACTACGATGATCAGTATACACCTCACAGGACACGCCGTACAAATAATGCCTCCAAATCTTCAAGGCATGAACTATGGCAGCTAGCTCCAAATCATGAACATGATTGTTCTTCTCATGTGGCTTCAACTGCCGAGAAGCATAAGCAATCACCTTACCTTCCCGCATCAACACACAACCTATCCCCACTCTCGAGGCATCACAATAAACAGTATATGAACCTGAAGTTGATGGCAATACTAACACTGGAGCTGTGGTCAAAGCTGTCTTGTGCTTCTGAAAGCTCTCCTTGCACTCATCCAACCACACGAATGGTGCACCCTTCTGAGTCAATCTAGTCAAAGAAGAAGCAATGGATGAAAATCCCTGAACAAGGCGATAATATCCCGCCAAGCCAAGAAAGCTCCTGATCTCTGTAGCTGAGGATGGTGTAGGCCAACTCTGCACCGCGTCTATCTTCTTCGGATCAACCTAAATACCATCACGAGACACTACATGACCCAGAAACGCTACTGATTCGAGCCAAAACTTGCACTTGGAGAATTTAGCATACAATTTCTCCTCCCTCAATCTCTGTAACACAATACTCAAATGCTGAGCATGCTCCTCCTGACTACGGGAGTATACTAGAATGTCATCAATGAATACAATCATAAATGAATCCAAATAGGGTTTGAACACATTGTTCATCAGATGCATGAATGCTGCTGGGGCGTTGGTCAGCCCAAAAGACATCACAAGAAACTCATAATGACCATATCGGGTCCTGAATGCAGTCTTCATAATATCCGAGTCCCTGATCTTCAGCCGATGATAGCCTGAACGAAGATCAATCTTAGAAAACACCCTCGCACCCTGTAACTGATCAAACAAATCATCAATGCGCGGTAGAGGGTACTTGTTCTTCACTGTTACTTTGTTCAATTGCCTATAATCAATACACATTCGCATGGAACCATCTTTCTTTTTAACAAATAACACCGGCGCACCCCACGGGGACACACTAGGGCGGATGAAACCCTTATCCAGAAGCTCCTGAAGCTGCTCTTTCAGTTCTTTCAACTCAGCTGGTGCCATCCGATAAGGAGGAATGGATATGGGCCGAGTGCCCGGCACCAAGTCAATGCCAAAATCAATATCCCCGTCCGGCGGCATGCCCGGCAGGTCTGAGGGAAATACATCTGGGAAGTCCCTCACAACAGGTACAGAATCAATGCTAGGAGACTCAGCTCCCACATCTCTCACAAATGCTAAGTACGACAAACACCCCTTTTCAATCATTTTCTGAGCCTTTAAGAATGAAATGACATGGATAGGGACGAAATCAGTCGAACCCCGCCACTCAATCCGAGAAATACCAGGAATGGCCAACGTAACTGTCTTAGCATGACAGTTCAATATAGCATGGTACGGAGACAACCAGTCCATACCTAATATCACATCAAAGTCCACCATCCCAACAATAACAGATCTGCCTGGGTCTCCAGACACCCAATAGAAATAACACAGGATCTATAGACATGATCCACAATAATCGTATCACCCACGTGGGTGGATACATGAACAAGGTAAATCAAGACTACCACGAGTCGCACCCAAATGATGTGCAAAATAAGAGGACACGTATGAATATGTGGACCCTAGATCAAATAGAACAGAGGCATCTCTGTGACAGACAGAAATGATACCTGTAATCACTGCATCGGAGGCAACTGCATCACGCCTGTCAGGGAGCGCATAGAATCGTGCCTGGCCTCCACCGGATCTCTCCTCACCTCTGGGGCGACCACGAGAAGACTGACCTCCACCTCTACTAGCCTGAGATGGTGCTGAAGAGGAGGGCTGATCCCTCTGCTGAGCCCTGTCCCTACGGATTCGAGGGCACTGCCTCCTCATGTGGCCAAACTCACCACACTCATAACAAGCACCTGGTGCTGGAGAAGGAGACTGAAGGGAACCCCTCGCCGGAGAAGAACCCTGGGTCGAAGAAGTAGGTGCTGCACACTGGGCTGGGAGGGCACTAAGTGAAGACCGACCCTGCTGAAATCCCTGTCGACCACGACCATAAGAACCTCCACTCTGCTCAGGGCGGCCTGAATGAGAAGGTCTAGATGAGCGACCTCTGCCCTGCTGGAAATTCCCTCTTGATGGAGCACCACTGAAACTACCAGAACCACGAGGCCTCTTGGCCTCCCGCTTCTCCATCTCTCGGTGACGATCCGCCTCAATGGAGCGTGCCATATCCACAACCTACTCAAAAAATGATGAAAGAACTCTCTCTCTGGTCATAAGAATGCGGATAGATTAGTTGAGGCCATCAATGAACCTTCTGATCCTCTCCCTATCAGTAGGGATCATCCATGTGGCATGCCTAGCCAACCGTGTGAATCTAAGCTCGTACTGGGTCACTGACATGTCGCCCTGAACCAACCACTCAAACTGGCGATGAAGCTCCTCGCGACGAGACTGTGGTACATACTTCTCTAGAAAGAGAGTAGAGAACTGCTGCCATGTGAGAGGTGCCGCTCCTACAGGCCTACGCCTCTCAAACTCCTCCCACCAATCAAATGCAGGACCAGTAAATTGAAAAGTAGTAAATGACACTTCGCTGGACTCAAGAATGCCAGCTGTATGTAGCATCCTCTAACACTTATCTAAGAAACTCTAGGCATCCTCGCCCTTAGCGCCACTGAAATGGGGTGGCTGGAGTCTACCAAATCTCACAAGATGATGCTGCTCGTTGTCGGGCATAGCCAGAACCATATGCTCTCGAGCTGGTGTAGCTGGAGGAATAACTGGTGCAACCACCTGAGCGGGGACTGCCTCTGGCATCTGAAGCCGCTGAACAACCTGCTCAGGTGTGCGAGCTGCAGGGGTCTGATGACCACCCCCTATCTGAGATGTCGCTGCAGTAGCAGTAGCTGATACTACCTGAGCCAAACCTGAACACACCGATAATATCTGAGCAAGAGTCTCCTGAAAACCAGGAATAGCAATAGATATAGTCTGGGCCTGAACTGGGGCTGCTGGAGCATCAACCACTGGGGGCTGCTCCTGAACAGGTACAACGGGCGGGTCAGCTGGCACTGCCTCAGCTGCCCTACCTCTACCTCTAGCACGACCGCGCCCACGGCCTCTAGCAGGTGGCAATGGAGGTCGTCCACCTCGTCCCGATGCTCGCGTTCTCGCCATCTGCGAGAGAATAGAATATAGAAGTTCAGTTCTCAGAACAACAAGATCGCACGATAGAGTTCAAGAAAAGTGAAGTGTTTCCTAAAGGTTCACAGCCTCCCGAGGATAAGTACAAGCGTCCCCGTACCGATCCACAAGACTCTACCAACCGGCTCAAGACTCATAAGGCCTAGTAAACCTAGGCTCTGATACCAACTTGTCACGACCCCAAACTCGATCGTGATGGCACCCAGCACATTGCTAGGCCAGCCTGACCAATCAACAATAATCACGGAGCTAGGAGCTCGCCTTATCCCATTTAAGCATAACAATTTATAGAACAACAGTGATAGAAATATCAAAACAGGGAACCAAGTCCCAAAACAGTACAACTCCCCAAAGACCGAGGGATCAAGAGTCTTGAGCCTCTACAAGTACATGAGTGTAATAAGGGTTTACATGATACCAAGTGCGGAAAGAAATAGCAAATACAGAATCAAAAGACAGTAGGAAGGAGTATCGGGTCCTGCGGACTCTGCAGCTACCTCGAATATCCTACAGAAGTCGCCTCGAACAGCTACCGGATTAGGACTGCTGAGAGGTACCTGGATATGCACACAAGGTGCAGGGAGTAAAATAAGTACTGCCAGACTCAGTGGTAATAAACAGGGGTAAGACAACGTAGATAAGAAATCCACAATAAAGCACTATGTAAAGTTGTAACCAATACCCTGTAACAGTTCAATATCAAAAGTAGAGAACCAACAAAATATCAACAACATAGTATAACAGCTAGCAGATGTAGCTAAATGCAATGCAATGCATGAAATGACCGCTACGGCGCGTAGCCCGATCCAATTTGGGTACCCGTGCTCACCGTGGGGGTTCAGACTCCGGAGAGGATCCTACAGCCTAAGCACAATATCATGAATATACGTTGCGGCGCGCAGCCCGATCCACTACCAGTCAGCTAATATGGAAATGTAGCCTCGCAAGCTCAAAAGTAGTTTTGAAAACTCTTTTATCATTTTTCAGTTGAAAACAATAAATGTCAAGTTCCAGAGATTGGAAATATCATGATAACAGTAATAGCTACGGACTGGCAGGAAAACTAGCATGTCAATATCACAGAACAATGATAACAATCCTCATAGGATCCCAATAACTGGCTCACAGCCCATAAGTATACTCAACCATCCGAGAAGGAGGTTCAACGGCTCAAGAGTAGCCAATATCACAATATAATATGCAACCTTCCGAGAAGGAGGTTCGACGGCTCAAGAATAGCCAATATCATAACACAGTGCCAACAGGTCGGACTAAGCCATAGTCCCCAATCACAATCGACCCCGCACTCACAAGAGAGTACGTGTCTCGCCGCTATACAGCGTCACAAAGTGGTATACCGGGTTTCGAACCCGCTGGTCATCACCCACATCTATTACTCACCTCAATACGGCGCGACGACTACTCCGCAATGCCCTTGCCACGAGAATCAAGCTCTGCACGCGTAGAATCTGATCAAATGTAGTAGAAACACAACAAATTAGGCCAATGGGACGACACCCAGGGAAAACAACTCAATTTACATCAAGATTCACAAAGTTGCCAAAACCCGACTTTCAGTACGCTTCTCGAGACATCACAGAAGTCTCATATTCGGAACCCTCATCTCAATACGAGTCTAAGCATATAAAATTTACCAAATTCGGACTCCATTTGCCCATTCAAATCCTTGATTTTCTATATTTCAAGCCTAGGGCTTAAACCTTCATAAAATACCCCAAATTCCTTCATATTCATGAGATAATTACATAATATTATCAATACTAATCATCATTTGAGTCCATAGTTGATTACCTGATGAATTCCCTTGAATTTCTCTTCAAAATCGCCCAAATCGCCTCTTAAGCCGAGACCCAAATGTTTTGAAATGTTTCTGAAATTTCTAACTTCTGATATAATTAACCCTCTGCGATTTCCGCTTCTGCGGACAATTTCCGCCTCTGCGGAACCGCTTCCGCGACCAATTGGTCGCTTCTGCGAACCCAGGCCTAACTGGCCATTTCCGCTCATGTGAGCCACGGACCGCTCCTGCGCGTACGCTCCTGCGGAATTTCCCTCTGCCCCTGCGGGATTTCTAGCTTCAGCGCATAAGAGTCCGCTTCTGCGGACTCGCTTAAGCGGCTAAACTTCCGCTTTTGCGGATCTCCCCTTCACGAACCCGGATCGCTTCTGCGATCCTCATACCGCATCAGCGATGCCGCCCCTGCAGACCAGGCTCCATTTTAGCGATCATCTCCGCTTCTGCGCCCACTTGTCCGCTCCTGCGGACTCGCTCCTGCGCTCCCATTTCCGCAGGAGCGAAAACAACAGAACAGAACTCAAAACCTGCAATTTTCCATATTTTCTTCCGTTTAACCACCCGAAAACACCTCGAGGCCCCCGAGACCTCATCCAAACACACCAACACATCCTAATAACTTATTCAAACTTGTTCCAATCCTCAAAACACGTTTAACAACATCAAAACCCATAATTCACATCGAATTCAAGCCTAAATTCCTTAAAACTTTCCGAATTATACATTCGATCTAAAACCCGACCAAACGACGTTCGAATGACCTGAAAATTTGCGGACGTATCCAAAATCACATGACGAAGCTACAGAAATTGTCGGAATTCCATTCCGACCTCCGGATCAAAATCTCACCTACCGTTCGGATTTCGCCAAAATTCAACCTTAGCCAATTCAAGCCTATTTCTACACCGGACCTCCAAACTCAATTCCGATCGCTCCTATAAGTCACAAATCACCTCCCGGAACTAACCAAATCCTCAGAATCCGATTCCGAGCCCTCTAACTAAATGGTCAACTCCAGGTTGACTTTCCATATTCAAGCTTCCTTCAAAAAGGCTATATGCCTCATTTTCTATCAAAATCACTCCTAACTCACCCGATAGACTCTAACACTGATATAAAAACATAAAACACATAAATACAGGGTAACGAGGTGTTAATTCCCATGACGACGGGCCGGGTCGTCACATTAATAAAGTTGAGTAAAAAAGTAGTATGAACATATAATCGGTAAGATAAATAAAAAAAGATTTAATCATAACGAATTTGGTTGAAATAGGTGTAGAAACAACTCCGAGAAAACCCTAATTTTCAAAAAAAGTAAAAATAGTTTAGAATAGAGGATCTTTTAGAAGAAAACTCGAGAATAAGCAAATCATAGAAGGAAACAAGTTTAAAGCATGAAAATAACATAGATCTGAGAGATCCAGAAGAGATTTAGGGTTTCAAAAGGAAACCTAAGTAGAAATTGAACGAACCTATTGTAACTTCATAAATCATGACACATATGGTATAATTTTGCCCAAAATCACACCAGAGAAACCTCGAACAACATAATCAGAAACCCTAGGTCCAAATAGACATGGCTCAGGACCCTTGAGTGCCTTAGAGATGATGAGAAAGGTAATGAGAGACCCATTGGAGGCTTGGGGTTTGAGAGAGAGTCGCCGGAGATGACCGGAGAAGGAGGTGAGCTAAAGTGTCAAGGGTTAGGTTTGAGAGAAGAGTAGAGATGAGAGGGCATATGAAGGTTTAGGGTTAGGGGTTAGGGGTCGATTAGAGTTAATAAAGAAATAGAATTATTTGGACCGTTGATCTAGGAGATCAACTGTCAGGATTAAAATAGGTTGGTGGGTTTCGAGTTTGGTTAAGGGTTAATAGGGTATGGGTCAGGCTTTTAATCATAAAATTGGGCTGGGATTGGGGTTTGATTTGGCTATAATGGAAAGTCAATTTGACTATTATTTAAATAGCCAGTTTTTTCCTTTTTACTTTATAAAAATAATAGATATTTTTGGAAAATAAATTGTGTCACAAAAAATAATTAAAAATTAAAAAATACAGGGTCCAACTTTATGCATATAAAATATAATTATATCTTAAAATGGGCTAACATTGCAATTATATGCAATTTAGCTTTAAGAATACTAAATATAGTTGTAAAAATATATAAAAATTACCATAATATTTTGGTATAAATATAGAAATCTAATAGATGAATTATCAAAACAATGATTTTGGAAATAATTATTGGAGATTTTATGAAAAAAAATGGAGAAAATAAATCAATTTAAAAATTTACATAAAGCCTTGTGCATGCTTATATATGCATATATATGCTATTTTGAAGGCTTTTATGCATATTTAAAATATATAGGAAATATCAAGAGCTAGTAAGCTTGATACCTCTACTTGGAGCATTGTCTAATCCTGATACATGCCATTATTTTGGAACTCGTCATCCTCTTCAACTATGTCCACTCAACTTTTCTTGCTGCTACTGTGCTAGCTTTTCATGGAACCAAGATAGGTCTTGGAATCCCCTACTTTTTGTTTAGATTCTAAGCGTATCCCCCTGATGTAGGCGATCTCTCCTGTGTTACCCTTGTGTGCTTGTGCAATGTTTCCGGCCATTTCTATAAGGTTGCCCAACTCTCGACATTCACTTGTCTGATGTGGTCCTTTACAAAAGTGGCACCCTCTATTGGGCACGTACTCACCACCGTTTTAAGGCCCATTTTCTTTGCCCTTGGACCGTGTCTTTTATGTGGTGGCCCTGTAGCATTGCCATTGTGTGCCTCAGCTAGGCCTTTCCCATTGTCCACATCATGGTCTCCTTTACCCCGCTCAGAGTTATCCCATTTGGACTTGGAAGGCTCCATCTTGAAGTCAACTAGTGGCTCATCTATTGTTATGGCCTCGTCCATGTTGACTACTCGATGTCATCTAAAATCCTGTTTTGTCCAATTTTGCAACCCATTATATGAAGTAGAAGAGGGAATCCTCCTCGGAAAATATGGGAATTTGCAACATCAAAGTAGCGAACTCGCACACATACTCCCGAATTGTGGCTGTCTGTCGGAGCTCCCTTAGCTTTCTCCTAGCCTCTTACACCACATTCACTAAGTAGAGTTTCTTCTTCAGCTTCTTCTTGAAATGCTCCCACGTCTCAATATTTCATATCTCTTTCTCCATGTCTATACACTTCTGACGCCACCATAACACGATAATGTTTAAGTGGTACAACACAACAGTATTGATCTTGGCCAAATTGTCCCTCACTTTGCCGTGCTTGAAGTAGTTCTCCAAGTGCCAAAGGAAATTCTCCACTTCTTGTGCGTTACAAACACATTTGAACATTGATGGCTTGGGATCCTCGAGCTTAGTCTCCCACCGTCACAAAAATATTGCAAGATGCCTCGATCACATCAACATCAACATATTCCTCGAGTGCCTCTAACATACCTTTCATGGCATAGATAGTGCTCAGTACCTCCATGAGTCTACACTCCAAGGTATTGATGGTTTGCCTTAGCTCCATCTCGACCTTCGTTGTAACGACCCGGCTCGTCGTTACGGGAATTACCACCCCGTTACCTTGCATTTACATATATTATGCTTTTAAAACAATATTAGAGTATATCGGGGTGAGTTAGGAGTGATTTGGATTGAAAATGAAACAAATAGCATGTTTGAAGAAAGCTTGAATATGAAAAGTCAACTAAGAGTTGACTATTGAGTTAGAGTGCTCGGAACCGGATTCTGATGATTCGACTAGTTCCGGGGGATCATTTATGACTTAGGAGAACAATCGGAATTGAATTCGGAGGTCCGGTGTAGTTTTAAGCTTGAATTGGCGAATGTTGAATTTTGGCGAAAACCGGATGGTAGGTGATATTTTGATCCGGGGGTCGGAATGGAATTCCGACAATTTCTGTAGCTTCGTTATGTGATTTTGGATATGTCTGCAAATTTTCAGGTCATTCGGACATCGCTTGATCGGGTTTTGGATTGAATGTTAGTTTTGAAAGTTTTGAAGAAACTTAGGCTTGAATTCGTGAGTAAATGGAGATTTTGATGTTTAGTATGGTATTTTTATGATTGGAACAAGTCCGTATCATGTTTTGGGGTACGTTGGTGGTATTCGTTGGGGTCCCGGGGGCCTCGGGATGATTTCGGACCATCAACCGGGCATTTGGACTTGGCAAAAATCTGCAGAAAAACTGTAGGTTCTGCCCAGAATTTTCTGATACGCGATCATATGAATGGAGTCGCGATCGCGTGAGGCCGGTAAGTTGTGCATCGCGTTCGCGTGAGGGGAGTCGCGATCGCATAAGGCAAATGTGATGTCTGACAAGAAATAGATATAAACCATAACAGATGTGGGGGTTACATTATTTACTCCGTTTTGGCACAACCTTGAGAGAAAAATGATAGCTTTGAAGAGAGAAAACAACGGGGAAACATTGGAGGTAAGTTTTTTGACTCGAAAATGCAATTATATGCTAGAATCAGGCCAGCGTCGCGTTCGCGAAGGGTAAGGCGGAGCTGTTCATCGCGAACGCGTAGAGAGTCACGCGAACGCGAAGAACAATAGTGTCTGGCAGTGAATTTAATCCAGAAACAGAGAGTTACGGGTTCATTAACCGAAAACACACATTTGAGCCCTAGAGAGAAGAAAACTCGAGGAAATCACTGAGAAGTCATCGGGTATTCGTCGGAGGTAAGATTCTCGACTCAAAAACATCATTTTATGGTAGTATTAACATCAATCTTCATGAAATTGGGTTGAAATCTTGAAGAAATGTGGCCTAAGTATTGAAAACGGGATTTTTGGATTTGGGAGGCCATTTGAACTCCGATTTCGATAAATTTTATATGCACGGACTCGTGGCGAGATAAGGATCGCGTTGGTACTAATTTCGGAATTTTCCGAGCAGTGGGGCCCGGGTCGGGTTTTACCAACTTAGTGTAATTATGCGAATTTCATATAAATTGAAGTGGTTATGATTTTTGACCCGTATTTGATATAATTATTGTTATTTGACTAGATTCTACACACGAGCAAACTAAATTCAAAGGAAAAGGCATCGCTGACGAGTCCACTGACCGGCCAGAGAGTGAGTAGTTTGTGATATAGTAGTCTCGAGGGTTCAAACCCTGGCTTAGCACATTGTGACGCTAGTAGTGCGTGGCTCGCACAACCGTAGCAGGTGCGGGATTGATTGTGATTGGGGATTGAGACTTGTCCATCCCGAAAGTGAATAATATGTTGTTAGTGTTGAAATACACCGTATTTGCTATATTTGTGGATCGTAAGCCTTGTTCGAGGCCTCGTGTCGATCTGAGCAGTCCTTAGAGGACAATATTTACGTGATAGCTATAATTGCTTAAATCACTGATCTCAGTCCTGAAATTGAAATCACACTTTTGAAATGCTAAGTCACCCGCTTTTACAAATTTAATAAAGTTAAAGTATTTTTCATAAATTATGAATCGAGAACTGGAATTAAGGAAAATGAACTGTGTTTTGTGACTTAATTGCTTATTGTGGACTGAGTATGGGATCGAGCTGCACGCCGTAGTGGTTGATATGAGGATCGGGCTGCACGCCGCAGCAGATATAGCGCTTGGCCTAAAGGAGCTCTCCGGAGTCCGTACACACCCCAGTGAGCGCACGTCGACGTTAAATTGGATCGGCCTACACGCCGTAGCGGTTATGTGCATTGCATTGCATCATATTTGTTGAATTACTCTGTGGTAGCCGTATTGTATTGTTGCTGCTAGTTCGTAGGAGATTCGGACTGTAGTGTAGCTTCATATCGTGGTATTTTGTGGATTTCTTACTGTCAGCTACATATATATATTTGTTACTCACTGAGTACTTAGTACTCACCCCTACTCCCTGCACCTTTTGTGTGCAGACTCAGGTACACAGGAGCAGTAGACGGACATTTCCCGCGGTTGCAGTGTCATATCGAGTTGCTGAGGTAGCTGCCTACGTTCGCAGAACCTAGCTTCTCCTCTCATTTCCAGTTGTTATTTTGTATTTTGTATTCGGACTTGAGTACTTCTATATCGTACTCTCTTTTCATGTTGGGTTTTGTTAGAGGCTCTAGACTTGTGACTCCGGATCTTTGGGAGTGTCAGTATTTTGTTCTGTACTATTATTATTGGAGTTCTTAAACTCATATATTCTTCTTGGATTGTCCATTTGGGACCGATATCTTTGTGTTAATTAAATTGTTGGTCTGGCTGGCCTAGCTTGATTGTTGGGCGCACCAAAAATTTTACGGGGCCTTACACCTAGGTTACTAGGCCTCGCGAGTCATGAGCTCGTTTAGTAGTCTCTCGCGGATCGGTACATTGACGTCCGTATCTATCCTCGAAGCTATAGAAACTTTAGGAAAACCTCATTTTCTTGGATTCATATCGTGCGATTTGTGTTATCATGAAATTAGATATTTCCATATTCTATTCTCTCGCAGATTGGCGTAGAACACGAGCTAACGGACGTGGCGGCTGACCACCATTGGCACCCAGTAGGTCGTGGTCGTGGTAGGTAGGCAGTAAAGCATTACAGACGACCACAAGACTAGTCGACCCACCAGCTGTCCTGCACTCAGGGACCAGTATTCCGACTGGCAGACGCTCCGATCTCGAGTTCGAGCACCGGTAGTTGCTTATCAGATACCAGGTCTTCGGTGAGACCTTGGCTCGTATCTTATCAGTGTACATGCTTGGCATAGTAGTTGCTGCCATCGCTGCAGTATCTTCTTCATAGGCGGGGGGAGGGACACCCGTGGCTCACACACCCGAGCCACCTCAGCCAGTTGCGCCCGTTGCACCAGCTTCCTGCATATAGGTTCCGATGATGCCCGACGACGAGCGACGTCGTTGGAGAGATTTGAGAGGCTACTGGCCTCCGACATTCGATGGAGCCGAGCATGAGGATGCCTCAGTGGTTTTTCGACAGATGTCGGCAGCATGCTTGCGACCGCGGGTATTCTAGAGTCCAGCGGTGCTTCATTCACCACTTTTCGACTCACAGTGCAGCATTTCAGCCGGTGAGGATTTTGAGAGCGAGAGTTCGCTGCGGCAGCTGCTCCTCACTCGCGCAGTTCTCCACGGCATTTTGGAGAAGACGTGCCTCAGCCTCGCAGAGAGAGCCGCGACGTCGGCTCGAGTGGTTGAAGCGAGGAGAGATGATAGTTAATCGCACGAGACAAGATTCACACATGCGTCCGTCATGCCACGTGGATGGTTCCTACGCACAGAGAGGATCCGGAGATTTATCGATGGTCTTATTTATCCCATCCGCATATTGACGACCAGGGAGAGTTTCGACAGCTACCTTTGAGGAGGTGGTTGATGCTGCCCGTCACATTGAGACAGCTCGCCGCAGAGCGGGAGGAGAGAGAGGCTAAGAGGCCTCGTGGCATTGGCAACTATAGCGGTGCTCCGTCTAGGGCCAACCTCAAGACAGCAGGTCGCTCTTTCAGTGTCTCATCAGTCCGGGACGCACAGAGTCCAGCCGGGTTTCATCCGATCGTGGTCGCCGAGGCCAGCAGGTTATCGTGGTCGTGCAGCCGCCAGCAGAGTCGCCACCGCACCGAGTGCTCTTTCCGACCCGTAGCTCGCTCCTCGTTTCCTCAGCGACAGATTCACCCGTAGCGATGGGGTCCTCACGCAGCCCCTTCTTCCATCTTCGTGCCGTTGTTTTGAGTGCGGTGATTTGGGCCATATCGGGAGAGAGTGTCCTCAGTGTCGTAAGCGGTCTCAGCTGAGGGATCAGCCTTCGTCTTCTACTCCTGTTTTTCGGCGCCAACGACGTCAGCCAGATCGGTGGCCGTGCATTCGTAGGTCGCCTCTGGGGCGAGGATCGCACCGGCGGAGGTCGTGCTCGCTTTCATGCTCTTCCCGGACAGGAAGGATGCTAGCGTTTCAGATGCGGTTATTTCAGGTATTATCTCAGTCTGCCACAGGGATGCTTCCGTCTTATTTGATCCCGGATCCACCTATTCTTATGTCTCTACTTATTTTGCACATCATTTGGGTATGAACCGTGGTATTCTTGCTTTGCCCGTACATGTGTCTACCCCCAGTGGGGGATACTGTTGTTGTGGATCAGTATATCGATCCTGTCTTATTACTATTAGGGGTCTGGAGACCCGAGTTGATTTATTACTACTGGGCATGGTAGATTTCGATGTTATCCTAGGTATGGATTGGCTATCTCCTTATCATGCGATTCTGGACTGTCATGCCAAGACAATCACACTAGCTATTCCAGGTAATCCGAGGATCGAGTGGCGTGCTTGACTGATTATGTGTCCGACAGGGTTATTTCTTATATAAAGGCTCAACGAATGATTGGCAAGTGGTTGTTTATCTTATTTGGCCTTCATTAGAAATGTTGAGGCCGAGACACCCGCCTTGATTCGGTCCCCATTGTGAGGGAGTTTCCGGATGTATTTCCAGAGACCTACCAGCATGCTGCCCGACTGAGATATTGACTTTGGTATTGACTTGGTGTCGGCACTCACCCATTTCTATTCCTCCTTATCGCACGGCACCCAAGCAGAGTTAAAAGAATTGAAAGAACACCTTCAGAACTCTTAGATAAGGGTTTCATTCGTCCGAGTGTGTCACCTCGGGGTGCAGTGTTGTTCGTGAAGAAGAAAGATGGCACAACGAGAATGTGCATTGATTACAGGCAGTTGAACAAGGTAACAGAGAAGAATAAATACCCATTGCCTCGTATTGAGGACCTATTTGATCAGCTACGGGAGCTAGTGTATTTTCTAAGATTGATCTTCGATCGGGCTATCATCAGCTGAAGATCGGAGACTCAAACATTATGAAGACAGCGTTCAGGACGCGATATGGGCACTACGAGTTCCTCGTGATGTCTTTCGGGTTGACTAATGCCCCAACCGCATTCATGCACTTGATGAACAATGTATTTTCGGCCGTACCTTGATTCTTTTGTGATTGTGTTTATTGATGATATTCTGGCATATTCACGCAGCCACGAGGAGCATGCACAACATTTGAGAGTGGCATTGCAGAGGTTGGAGAAGAGAAACTTTATGCGAAATTCACTAAGTTGTGAGTTCTCGCTTGACATCGTAGGTTTTCCGGGACATATGTAGTCCAGCCGATGGTATTCGAGTTGATCCTACGGTCGAGGTAGCAGGCAGCATTGGCTCGCACCTTCCTCGCCCACAGAGATTCGGAGTTTTCTTGGCATGTGCTATTATCGCCGGTTTGTTCAGGATTTCTCATCTATTGCTTCACCGTCGACTAAGTTGACACATAAGAATGCTCCATTTGCGTGTGTCCGATGAATGTGAGAGAGAGTTTCAAGTGCTTCAGCGAGGCTTGACCACCGCTCCAAGCATTGTGTTACCACTCGACCTCGTGGTCATATACGTGTATCGTGATGCTTCTAGAGTTGGACCCGGTCGTGTAGCTGATGTGCGAGGGTAGTAGTTATTGCGATATGCTTCTCGTCGCCTAAAGCCCCACTTGAAGAACCACTCCTGTTCATGATTTGGAGTTAGTCTGCTATTGTTCATGCCTTGAAGATTTGGAGGCATTATCTATATGGTGTATCTTGTGATGTATATACGGACCACCGCAGCCTTCAGCATTTGTTTAAGCAGAAAGATCTAAATTTGAGGCAATGGAGATGGCTTGAATTGCTTAAAGACTATGATATTACTATCTTGTATCATCCCTGGAAAGCCAATGTAGTGGCTGATGCATTGAGCCGGAAGGCTATTAGTATGGGCAGTTTGGCGTATATTCCAGTTAGGGAGAGACCCCTAGCAGTTGATGTTCAGGCGTTAGCTAATCAGATGGTGAGGCTGGATATTTCTGAGCCCAGTCGGGTGATGGCTTGTGTAGTAGCTCGTTCTTCTTTATATGATCGTATTCGTGAGCGACAGTATGATGATCCACACTTTCTTGTCCTTAAGGATAGAGTTCAGCATGATGATGCCTGAGATTTCACTATTGATAGTGATGGTGTGTTGAGGATGTAGGGTCGGATATGCGTGTCCAATGTCGATGGCCTTCGTGAGTTGATATTAGAGGAGGCCCATAGCTCGTGGTATTCTATCCACCCAGGTGACGCAAAGATGTATCAGGATTTGAAGCAGCATTACTGGTGGAGAAAGATGAAGAAAGATATTGTGAGCCATGTGGCTCGGTGTCTAAACCGTCAGCAGGTCAAGTATGAGCATCAGAGACCTGGTGGTGTATTCCAGCGTATTGATATTCCGGAGTGGAAGTGGGAAAGAATAACTATGGACTTTGTTAGTGGACTCCCTCGGACAGCGAGGAAGTTTGATTAAGGTTTGGGTGGTGGTGGATAGGTTGACCAAGTCAGCTCACTTCATCCCAGTGTGTACTACTTATTCCTCAGAGCGGTTTGCAGAGATATTCATCCGTGAGATAGTGAGATTGCATGGAGTTCCCACTTCTATTATATCAGACAGAGGTACCCAGTTCACATCTCAGTTCCGGAGGACATTTCAGCGAGAGTTGGGTTCACAGGTAGAGTTGAGCACAGCATTTCATCCACAGACGGATGGGCAGTCTGAGCGTACTATTCAGATATTGGAGGACATGTTGCGTGCTTGTGTCATTGATTTCGGTGGTTCGTGGGCTGATTATTTGCCTCTTTCAGAGTTTGCTTATAATAATAGCTATCAGTCCAGCATTCAGATGGCACCGTATGAAGCTTTATATGGGAGACGGTGTAGGTCTCCAGTCGGTTGGTTCGAGCCCGGCGAGGCTAGGTTGTTAGGGACACAGTTAGTCCAAGATGCCTTAGATAAGGTGAAGGTGATTCAGGAGAGACTTCGCACAGCTCAGTCGCGTCAGAAGAGTTATGCAGACCGGAAGGCCCGAGATGTGTCTTATTCAGTAGGTGAGAAGGTGTTGCTGAAAGTTTCGCCTATGAAGGGTGTTATGAGGTTTGGAAAGAAAGGAAAGTTGAGCCTAAGGTTCATTGGACCTTTTGAGGTGCTTAGGAAAGTTGGGAAGGTGGCCTATATGCTTGCTTTGCCACCCAGTTTGTCGGGAGTTCACCCGGTGTTCCATGTATCTATGCTCCGGAAGTATGTCGGAGACCCGTCTCATGTGTTAGATTTCAGCACGATACAGCTAGATGAGGATTTGACTTATGATGTGGAACCAGTAGCCATTTTGGGTCGACAGGTTCGTAAGCTGAGATCTAAGGATATAGCTTCAGTGAAAGTGCAGTGGAGAGGTCGTCCCGTGGAGGAAGCAACTTGGGAGACCGAGCAGGAGATGCAAAGTAGATATCCACACTTGTTTGATGCTCCAGGTATGTTTCTTAACCCGCTCGCGGACGAGCGTTTGTTTAAGTTGGGGAGAATGTAACGACCCGGCCCGTCGTTACGGGAATTACCACCCCGTTACCTTGCATTTACATATATTATGATTTTAAAACAGTATTAGAGTATATCGGGTGAGTTAGGAGTGATTTGGATTGAAAATGAAACAAATAGCATGTTTGAAGAAAGCTTGAATATGAAAAGTCAACCAAGACTTGACTATTGAGTTAGAGTGCTCGGAACCGGATTCTGATGATTCGACTAGTTCCGGGGGATCAATTATGACTTAGGAGAACAATCGGAATTGAATTCGGAGGTCCGGTGTAGTTTTAAGCTTGAATTGGCGAATGTTGAATTTTGGCGAAAACCTGATGGTAGGTGATATTTTGATCCGGGGGTCGGAATGGAATTCCGACAATTTCTGTAGCTTCGTTATGTGATTTTGGATATGTCTACAAATTTTCAGGTCATTCGGACACCGTTTGATCGGGTTTTGGATTGAATGTTAGTTTTGAAAGTTTTGAAAAACTTAGGCTTGAATTCGTGAGTAAATGGAGATTTTGATGTTTAGTATGGTGTTTTTATGATTGGAACAAGTTCGTATCATGTTTTGGGGTACGTTGGTGGTTTTCGTTGGGGTCCTGGGGGCCTCGGGATGATTTCGGACCATCAACCGGGCATTTGGACTTGGCAAAAATCTGCAGAAAACTGCAGGTTCTGCCCAGGCCCTTAAGCCTTCGCGTTCGCGTGACAAGTGTCGCGTTCGTGAAGGCCAAGCCTTTTTGTGCATCGCGTTCGCGGGAGGGGGAGTCGCGTTCGCGTTGGGTCGGAGGCAGAAGCATCGCAATCGTTGCTTGGGTCGCGTTCGCGTAGGGTCGTGGGTGTTGTGCTTCGCGTTCGCGGGAGGTGTATCGCGAACGCGTAGAAGAAATCTGGCGGCTGGGAGCTTGAACATCGCGAACGCGTGGGAGGCGTCGCGTTCGCGAAGGGTAATCGGAATTGAGCATCGCGAACGCGTGGCCAGTGTCGCGTTCGCGAAGAGTAAGGCGGGGCTGTTCATCGCGAACGCGTAGAGGGTCACGCGAACGCGAAGAACAGTAGTGTCTGGCAGTGAATTAAATTGCAGAACAGAGGGGTTACTGGTTTACACCCCCAAAACACAAATTTGAGCCCTAGAGAGAAGAAACCTCGAGGAAATCACTGAGAAGTCATCGGGTATTCTTCGGAGGTAAGATTCTTGACTCAAAAACATCATTTTATGGTAGTATTAACATCAATCTTCATGAAATTGGGTTGAAATCTTGAAGAAATGTGACCCAAATATTGAAAACGGGATTTTGAGTTTTGGGAGGCCATTTGAACTCCGATTTCGATAAATTTTATATGCACGGACTCGTGGCGAGATAAGGATCGCGTTGGTACTAATTTCGGAATTTTTCGAGCAGTGGGGCCCGGGGTCGGGTTTTACCAACTTAGTGTAATTATGCGAATTTCATATAAATTGAAGTGGGTTATGATTCTTTGACCCGTATTTGATATAATTATTGTTATTTGACTAGATTCTACACACGAGGCAACGAAATTCAAAGGAAAAGGCATCGCGGACGAGTCTACGACCGGCTAGAGGTGAGTAGTTTGTGTATATGGTAGCCTGAGGGTTCGAAACCCCGGCTTAGCACATTGTGACGCTAGTAGGGCGTGGCTCGCACACCGTGGCAGGTGCGGGATTGATTGTGATTGGGGATTGAGACTTGGTCCATCCCGAAAGTGAATAATATGTTGTTAGTGTTGGAAATACACTGTATTTGCTATATTTGTGGGCTGTAAGCCTTGTTTGGGGCCTTGTGCCGATCTGTAGCGTCCTTTAGAGGACAATATTTATGTGATAGCTATAATTGCTTAAATCACTGATCTCAGTCCTGGAAATTGAAATCACACTTTTGAAATGCTAAGTCACCGGCTTTTACAAATTTAATAAAGTTAAAGTATTTTTCATAAATTATGAATTGAGAAGTGGAATTAAGGAAAATGAATTGTTTTGTGACTTAATTGCTTATTGTGGACTGAGCATGGGATCGGGCTGCACGCCGTAGTGGTTGATATGAGGATCGGGCTGCACGCCGCAGTAGTATTGCGCTTGGGCTGTAGGAGCCCCTCCGGAGTCTGTACACACCCCGAGTGAGCGCCGTCGACGTTAAATTGGATCGGGCTACACGCCGTAGTGGTTATGTGCATTGCATTGCATCTATATTTGTTGAATTACTCTGTGGTAGCTGTATTGTATTGTTGCTGCTAGTTCGTAGGAGATTCGGACTGTAGTGTAGCTTCATATTGTGGTATTTTGTGGATTTCTTACTGTCAGCTACTTATATATATTTGTTACTCACTGAGTACTTAGTACTCACCCCTACTCCCTGCACCTTTTGTGTGCAGACTCAGGTACTCAGGAGCAGTAGACGGGAAATTCCAGCGGTTGCAGTGTCATATCGGGTTGCTGAGGTAGCTGCCTACGTTCGCAGAACCTAGCTTCTCCTCTCGTTTCCAGTTGTTATTTTGTATTTTTGGTATTCAGACTTGAGTACTTCTATATCGTACTCTCTTTTCCTGTTGGGTTTGTTAGAGGCTCTAGACTTGTGACTCCGGATCTTTGGGAGTGTCAGTATTTTGTTCTGTACTATTATTATTGGAGTTCTTAAACTCATATATTCTTCTTGGGTTGTCCATTTGGGACCGATATCTTTGTGTTAATTAAATTGTTGGTCTGGCTGGCCTAGCTTGATTGTTGGGCGCCATCACGACCGGATTTGGGTCGTGACATTCGTACACCTCTACAAATCATTTCGGATGCTCTCAATTTCTTCAAGAGTCTTTTCCTGAAGAACGCTAAGGGTGCCTTCCACCTTCCCCAAGTGTAGGAAAAAGATCCCTATGACGTCCATCCCCGCGTTCATCTTTATCATCACTCT
This sequence comes from Nicotiana noctiflora, assembly GCA_032618575.1. Taxonomy (NCBI): domain Eukaryota; kingdom Viridiplantae; phylum Streptophyta; class Magnoliopsida; order Solanales; family Solanaceae; genus Nicotiana; species Nicotiana noctiflora. Next base: position 137,556 of record JASVEL010006217.1, read on the forward strand.
TTACCAAGCGAGACATCCTCGGCCAGTACCCCACTTCATCTTCGCTTGTCTCAGTGGCAGATGGTTTTGGGGATGTAAGCCCTTCGTTTGGCACAACCTCGGGCAGGACCTCCTGACCCTTGTTTGTGGCATTCCTCTTTTTGTTATGACCCTTCTTTCAATAAACGTATTGGATGATATTGGCTTGGGTGTTAGCAGTGTTAATTTCTCCGTTGTTTGCCATTCCCTTAGTTGCAACCTTTGCACTGATACTAAGTTGTCATATCCTTAGTCTTCAACTAAGAGCGCTTGCAACACTTGACAACTCACTCACGTTCTTGCACAACTTGATCACGATCTTGTTATGCCAAAACAACCTAAACACTAGGATTCACTAAAGGAATGAAAGAAAGAATTCAAGAGAATTTCCAAAGGAAGCTTTATATTATAGAATACTTGAATTGTTTTTCTTAGTAAATGTATAAATGAATGGCCCCTTAATATACTAGTCTCATAGGGGCTACTATGCAGATATTAATTATTACACAAATCCATTATTATTTACAAGTTACATAACTAGAATCTTCCAAAGACTTCCCTAGCAAATCCATAGGGTTCTATGATCTTTCTAGGGAAACCTTTGTATTTCCCTAGAACTTTGTCACAAGTACTATCGTTTTTTTCTATGTAAGTTCCAGATAACAAAAAATATGCCAAGTGGAACCTATGTGACATGATGATGTGGCGGGTCATGACATGTGTGCTTATATCTACTCGTTGTTGCAATTTTGGTAATTGTTTATACTTAAATTTGTGTCAAAAGTTATGTGTCTAATTGAACTCGTGGGTATTATGCTACATCCGCCCCTATCCTTGGTGGGATGAATAGTATTTTCCTCTTTAGTAGGTCGTACAAAAGATGAAACTGAATTAATTGGGGTCTAATACGAATATCAAACATGAGATGGAAAACAAAAAATAATATATTATAGACTCATTAACATAAAAGGATAGCTCAGTTCATTAAACTCCCATTATGCGCAGGATCTGAGGAAGGGCGTACCACAAGGGTCAATAGACTCATCAAACATAGTCACAACAAAAAAGAAAGAATCATATAATCACTAGTCATTATTAGTATTTGACCTTACATTTTCATATCATGTGTGTTAGGTAGGGATAAAAATGGGACGTGGCAGGGCAGGTTTATTTTTATGCGGGTGCGTAATGGTTGCAGGGCAGGTTAAAATAATTTTTAAAATTTTCAAAACGGGGCAGGGCCGGGTTGCGGGTTTAATGCGGGTCAAGTTTAAATTTTATCTTTTTTGAAACAAAGCAATCATTTTAACTACAATTTCACATTCTTCTTCACTAGCATGCTATTTTGATTTATATCTAACCAATTTGCATAAGTCATACCAAAATGATATTACCTAGGAAAATTATCAGATATTTCCATTTATAAGTAGATCATTACAAAAATTGGCCAAATGATAAAATATTACTAATATTAGCTAAATTAGCCAATTAGTTATTTGTAGCAAAATAATATCAAATTTGTGCTTTGTTTTGAGTGGGGGTCATTAGAATAGATTAGGCATAACTTAAGGAACTTGAATCTCAGTTTTGAGATGATTTGGTGAAGTTTTGAGGTGGTTTGAATTGAAAATTCGAAGTAAAAGCTGAACATGAAAAAAAATGACGTGTATCACACTTTATATCATTTGTGTATCATATATGTATCATATTTGTATCAATTGTGTATAACATGTATATCCATGTATACCTATGTGTGAATTATATGCGCGATACATGTGTCGCATAAACTTTTTTGAACTCGATTTAATTACAAATTTTGATACAAAACGAGTCCAAATCACCTCCAATCTTTCTCAAATTTTGTATAATGACTTATCTATATATTTTCAATGAGTTTCAACTATACCCATTGAAAAAGTTCCTTTTTTGTTTAGATTTTTGGATTTCAAAACATTATTTGCTACCCCGTCCATAAAATCTCCTTTCCGTCTTGTGTCTAATATAGCTAATCACGCTTAAAAATATGGAAGATAATTTTTGCATGTGATTCTTTGAGAGAAAGAACCCTATTATTTTATTTTTTAATTTTTATTGGATAGTTTTGGTAAGTCTATGACTAATGGCAACATGTTAGTAAGTTGAGATTTATTTGGGATATTTGTATAAGTTTTCCTAGTACCTAAGTCAGAATATCGTATTACTAATAGAGAAATATACTCTAAAGATTGCTAGCGCACTATTCGTTTTTGCTTATCACTGGAAGGTGAATCAATTTTAAAAATTGAATAGGTTGCAACATGATATATAACATTAATTTTTGAAATTGTTCCACATCTACAATCCAATTTTATGATGATTTGTAATTAAACAGTCCGCATATGATTTATCTTTATTGAATGGTAAGTTTACATTTTAGTACGAAAATATCATCTGAACAATTTTCAAATAAAAGGTATAAATGATCATTCAAAATGTTGTGGATATTTTGTTAAATTAAATTTAGACTTCGGAACTTCCCACTTTTAGTATAATATAATATGATATAAATAAATATAGATAATAAAATGTCAAACTATTTTTTTTAATTTATTTTTTAAAAAAACTAAAAATATTGCTATGCGGGGCTAGGCAGGACGGATTAAATTTTTTGTGAGTTTTGCCAAACCCGTCCCGCACCCGCACCCGCACCCGCCCCACCCGGCCCCATCTAGCATTAGGTTCATTAAAAACCGTGTAACAATTAAAATATACCTGTAAAACGAGTCCGCGTAAACAGAAGGACGCCTATACAAGTTCGCTTCCTTTAAATTCTATATAACATTTTGTCACCTCTATTTCATTTAAACTTTATTTTTGGTGATGCTCTTTTATAGCCATGTAACTATTATGACATATTTAAAATCATATAATTTAGAAGTATTTTTTTCTTTAATTCTTTAAGAGTATACAATGTTTTTTCCCCTAAAATGAAAGAGAAGAATTAATGATGTTTGAATATATGGTGATCCACTTCAATTTGTGGATTAATTATGGCGGAACTAAACTTTTTTACAACTAAATATTTGGATGTAAATGACAGTTTAATGTATTATCCTTCCAACTAATTACACCTGTCATTTTATCATACTTGGAGATATCCCGTGTCTTGCTTGAATGGGACTTCATTTCCAAATTAAATGCTCTATTAACCAAACGTAAAAGTAAGAAATCTTTGCCCAAGAAAATCGAAGGATAATGACAATGCATAGACTTCTCAATATATATATATATATATTATTATACTATTATATAAAAGAGAATAAGAAGGTGATGATCAACATATATATATATATATATATATATATATATATATATATATATATATATTATTATTATTATTATTATTATTATACTATTATATAAGAGAGAATAAGAAGGTGATGATCAACATGCCTGTTTGGCATAGCTAAGAGTATTTTAGTAAATTTTTGAAAGCTGAGAAACATGGTTGGTCAAAAAGTAATTTTATTGCGGATGTTACATAAAGTTTTTTGTGAGTTGACAAAACTACCCTCTTTTATCTCATCAACCATAAGCAAACCACTTTTTGAAGTTTCCTTTTGCCCCCCTGTTTTCATTCTTTATTGCACAATTGCCTTTACGTATTTTGGAAAATTTGGCAAAGTTTGAGCACAATTATATAGTAATGAAAAGCAACAAATGTAGTGCTAGTTTGAAGTTTTAGTTTATATGAAATCTTGTCATTGTTATAAATATATTATATTATGAATGTTCATACTCCATTGTAAATAAGCTTCCTGAAGAAGCTTATCCATATGGGACTCCGCCGTAAATATATTTATCTATTTAGTATTCTATTGGAAATAAGCTTCCTGAAGAAGCTTATTTTTTTGGTACCCGGTTACAAATAATATTACCCTCGATAGAAGATTATCCATATTGGGTATAATAAACTTATCCTTTCAGTATCCGGTTATGAATAAATATTATTCTCGGTAGAAGATTATCTATATCGGGGTATAATAAGCTTATCCTTTCAGTATCCAGTTATGGATAAACATTACCCCCGGTAGAAGATTATTCATACCGGGTACAATGAACTTATCCATTCAGTACTCCGTTATAGATAATCATTACTCTCAGTAGAAGATTATGCATATATGATATTGTAGCAGTTTACACAACAGCTTGTAGTAGCAGCTTGCAGTAACAACTTACACAGCAGCTTGCAGTAGCAGCTTACACAGCAGCTTGCATTAGCAGCTTACACAGCAGCTTCCTTCCTTCTATAATTAGAAGGATTTTTAGTTCATTATGTACATCAGTTCTAATTCGAATAATATATTAGTCTCTCTTTATACTTGTCTTTACTTTACAATCTTTATTTTATAACACGTAATCAGCACGAGACTCTGCCATCTCGAGTAAATATTTTGAACGTATCTGAGGTAAGAACTTTCTTTTATTAAATAATGTCAAATCTTTCTAAACTTGAATTTGTAGCCTTGGATATATCGGGCAAAAGCTATATGTCTTGGGTGCTTGATGCTGAAATTCATCTTGATGCGATGGGTCTGGCAGACACCATCAGTGATAAAAATCAGGCATCAAACCAAGATCGTACCAAAGCAATGATATTCCTATGCCATCACCTTGATGAAGGACTAAAAATGGTATATGTTACTGTTTAAGATCCAGTCATACTGTGGAATAATTTGAAAGATAGATATGACCACCTAAAGATGGTCGTTCTTCCACAGGTACGATATATTTGGACTCATCTAAGGCTACAAGATTTTAAATCTATTAGTGAGTATAATTCTGCTATGTTCAGAATTATTTCCCAATTAAAATTGTATCGTGATAATATTACTGATTATGATATATTGCAAAAAACTTTCACCACTTTTCATGCCTCGAATATGCTCCTGCAACAGCAATATCGAGAGATAGGATTTAAAAGGTATTCCGAACTTATCTCACATCTTCTTATAGCCGAGAAACATAATGGGCTATTAATGAAAAATTATCAAAGCCGACCTACTGGTTCTTGTCCATTCCCTGAAATGAATGAGACGAACTTCCACCAAGCTAGACGTGGAAGAGGTCATGGTCCTAGTCGTGGTCATGGTCGTGGTCGGAGAAGAAACTCTAATCATGGTAATAATAATGCACCAAAGAACCCTTCTCGCCACCTGTAGTGAAAAAGGAAGGAACAAAAGCATGAAGCGCTGCAAGCACCAAATGCAGAAAGTGCATGTTGTAGATGTGCAGGAAATGGGCACTGGTCACGTACCTGTCGTACGCCAAAGCACTTGGTTGAGCTTTATCAAGCCTCCTTGAAAAAGACAGAGAAAAATGCTGAAGCAAATTTTATCTTTGAAGATAATTTTGACTTCATGCTTTTAGATGTAGCTGATTACTTGTCACGACCCAATTTCCATACCCGGTCGTGATGGCGCCTCTCAAAAAGACAAGGCCAGCCAACAAACCCAAATCCTTTTTAATACAACTATCGAACATAAATAAATAGAAATTTCGACTTATTGACATTTAAATCTGTTAATGTCATCCCAATACAACCCGACCGGGGTGTCACAAGTCATGAGCATCTAGAGAGTAAGGGCGCTACTACTGGCCAACAAAGTTTAGATAAATACAAGATAAAAACTGGAATACAAAATAAAGTACGGTGCTGCGAACGCTAGCGGTCACCTGGCTCAACTACCATCATAAAGTCTTCTGCCCTGCTAATAACCCGTTATTGGGTGAACAATACCTACAACTGCACGCAAGGTACAGGGAGTAAAGTGAGTACATCCAACTCAGTAGTAATAAAAGAGAACAATATCTGTGCGATAAAAAAATACGTATGGGCACACCAAAATGCTATACAAGATAGTACAATCCCTTTGAGAAATCGTAATATGGTAAAAATTCTTTTGGAAAATCTCAAGATCAGTTAAAAATATCACATTGAAAATCTCTTTTACAAATATCCCTTTTTCTTTTTCAACATCCAGCATACAAATACTATATCACATAGAGCAGTCGGCCCCTTGGGCACAGCACTGCTCAACATGAAACACCAGGGTATCTAGTCAATAAGGCAAATAATAGTATGTATGCCAATGATATATGAGTGCTAATGTCATGCCACGTAGTACAAACAGGAGTGAATGCAATGCAATGCAGTGCATATGACCGCTGCGGCAATGGATACCCGCGCTCACTATGGGGGTTTAGACTCCGGAGGGGCTCCTACAGCCCAAGCGCAATAATATTGCGGCGTGAAGTCCAATCCACATACATATTACTGCCGCGTGCAGTCCGATCCATATAATATACTAATGCAACGTGCAGTCCGATCCATGAAATATGCTACTGCAGCATGCAGTCTGATTCATGCACACTACTGGAAAATTGACCTATGGCTACGCAGAGAAAACCGTTACAATAGGTAAGAAAACCGTTGCCATAGATGTACTGCTACGGTTCAGTGCCCGTTCCATCAGCTTCCGTGGCTATAGAGTTTATGGAACGGTTGTTGGAACGGTTCCAATTTCCGTTGCTATAGCATAGTCTATTGTTACGGTTTTCGCTCCTCCTGTTGGAACGATTATTCCTATCAATTGCAACGGTTAATAACCGTTACCGTAAAGTTAAATGCAACGGATTTAAACCGTTACTATATCTATCAAATCCGTTACATGTATAACAGAAATGGCAACGATTTCATTAAGATATTGCAACGGTTAAACTACCTATTGCAACGGTTTAGAGATTGTTTTGGAACGGTTTGTAGATACTATGGCAACGGTTCACTAACATATTGCAACGGTTGTTAGAGTATTTTGGAACGGTTTGCAGGTCCTATGGCAACGGTGATCTACCTATTGCAACAAGCTTTTATATTATTTTGGAACGGTTTCCAGACCCTATGGCAACGGTTTTCAGATCCTGTGGCAACGGTTTTCAGACCCTGTGGCAACGGGTTTTTTACCTGTTACAATTTAATTGAAGTAAAAGAAGTGCCCCCTGTTGTCAATGAAGATTTTACGTAAATATACAATAAACTATAAAACACTAAAATTCATATAAACACATAATGAAACTTTTGATAATCCAAATTGTCGGACAAGTTAATTATAAATCCATAGATAGTGATGAAACCAATAACAATATGATATTTCAATATCAAAAGTTTTAAAATGTTTTGATAACAAACATTCCTAGAAACCGCCACATGCATCTACAACAATCAACAATTCAAAATTCAAGTAAGGTCTAGATCTTCATCACTCCCTCCGTCTTCCATCTCTTCATCTACTCCACCTACAAAAGAGTAGTATAAAGTGAGATTTGCAAAATGGATTAAAGATAAAATATTTGCTATTTAACTCTAACAAGACATGAAACCATGTTCAAAACTTTGATTCCTCCAAAGTTTGCTTTATTTGCTTGAGCTCGGATACCAATGTATTGTACTAGTAGTATTGTTAAAAAAGACATGTTTATGTATATTCGTTCGTAAGTGATCTCTGAGATAGAATCAAGTTATTCTGGAATAGCAAGGTTACAACACCAAATTATGAATCCATATTTGATGAATGGCGACCAAATGTATTTTTTGCGACCAAAGGTTGCGATTGCCATTTTGTAGACTTCAGCTCTGAACCGACTTGATCCAAAGGACGTCTTTCTTCTTACTATATTCTACAAATTCTCACAGATAGCAGGTCTATTACACAACATAATATTTATGAAGTTTAAGCTTCAGTTCCAATGCTAATTCAGTTGCTTTGATAAAGAAAGAAGACCTTAAATTCCTAAGATTATTTTTCAGGAAATTAGTCGGGCAAACATTGGATGAGAATGGATCACTAAATGATCTTTGGGGACATGCTCTAAACGTGGCATACGAGGCAGAGAATGTCATTAATTCCATTCTTGGTAGAGATAATGGCCTCTTGCATATTATTTTCTCACTTCCCAGTGTCATTAATAAGCTCAAGCTTATCGTGGCAGAAGTAACTAGGTTACAACCGGGGGATATTGCTAAGAACGCCCAACGAGCCAATTGAACCAAACCCATCATCTTTGGTTGAATTCCTAGTGCTATGCTTTGGATACAATCTGCTGCTAGTTTTTCAGCTTATTACCATTATTACCATGGTTTAGTTCCATTTCCTACTGAATCTCAACTTGACATTGATGTTCAACTACCTTATATGCCTTTGTTAAAGTACGATGAAATTCCGAGTTTCTTGCATCCTAGTACACCATATGGTTTTTTAAGAAGAGCCATTTTAGGTCAATACAAGAATTTATCCAAATTGTCCTTTATACTTATGGAAACTTTCCAAGAACTTGAACATGACGTTGTTAATTACCTGGTTTCTAAAAATTAAACATACCAACGGGGACACATAACTTATAGAAAGCATATTCGGTTCAGGGAGAGACAACTAATGAAATTCCACAGCTACAAGCCTTCAGTTCACTGGTTGAAAAAATGCCAATTCTTATTAAAACAGCGAAGAGTACAAATATGAACATTTCCAACAATATCCTATCAAAGAACAACGACAACCAAAATTCAGAAACCGTTGTATCTCTAAAATAGGAGGCAAAATGTTTATGTCAAAGAACAATTAGAATATCATGCAATTCTGTTTAAAAAGAAATTAAAAGCTATTTCGTTGACAATCTGCCACTGCTATTGGTACATAAAAGCATGCATTGATCCTTGAATCCACATAATTGCTCAAATTAGTCTATTATATTTAGCAATGATATAGTAGTAGGACTTTTTTCTTTTTTTAAGCATTCAACAAACCTATTTTATCTCATTCCAATAGGGAGTACAAAAGACAAAGGTATTGAACATACCTTATAGAAATTAAACATACCAACGGGGACACATAACTTATAGAAAGCAGATTCGGTTCAGGGAGAGACAACTAATGAAATTCCACAGCTACAGGCCTTCAGTTCACAGGTTGAAAAAATGCCAATTCTTATTAAAACAGTGAAGAGGGACAATGAGACTCGAAGACGTGTACCTTGGTTGTTACTGCCCGCGGATGGGCGATTGATTGGTTGAATAGCACCTTGTTGTGCAGAAGCAGCTTCTCCAGGTGCACGAGCACTGAATATTAGCATGTCAGGATCAAGTCTTAAATCGGGGTTGAGACGTTGAAGTCGTGTAACGACGTTCATCGTAATATCTTGTTCCATAGCATCCTTTTGTGCATTGAGCTCTTCCAGCATTTTTTCCTTTTGTGCATTGAGCTTTTCCAATAATTTTTGTTGCATCCTCTCTTCCATTTCCTCCATTTTTTGTTCCATTCTCTCATCAGTAGCATTTATAGAGGATCCAAAATCTTCTTTTTTCTTTTTTAAGACAGTTTTGTTGACTCCTCGTCCATACAATCTTGCCCGACCTGGGTGCTCGGGTCCCATCACTGATGCAAAAGCGTCAACTGAATCAATACCATCTCCACTTTCTTGAGTGGATTGTATTCTCTCCATTTCAGCCTACAAACCAAATGCAAGAGAATAAAGTATAAGTAAAATAAAACTAGGTCGATAATTAAGAACAAATAAATAATCACGATAATCTTTAAACTAGAAATTTCTTACAATTTTACTCATTGTACTCTCATAAGAGCTTTTGTATACTCGATCAGGTTTTCTTTTTCTTGTGGCCACAAATATATCTTTACTTGATAGACTATCCGAAGTATCGGCCATTTCCTTCTTTTTTTCCTAGTAAAAAGAAAACTTGTATAATAATGTTTCCATTCAAAGTTAGCAAGTTCATACTTAAAGAAAAATAAAAGAAAAAAATCAAACCTCGATGATTTGAGCAAAACTAGTTTTTCCAGCAGTGTGTGGATGCTTCAACTTTTTTCGATTTCCGATATTGGTTTCAGACATTTTCTGCAAATAAAAAAGCAAACATTATTCATACTTAACGCACACAGTCTGTTAAGAAACACCCTATTCTTCAACAAGATCTCCAAACTCTTGAAGTGTTATCATGTTCGAGTTACTACAATCAACAACCAAAGAAAAATAACAATTAACTGACTTATAAATTGCAGAAAACATAAAACAGGGAAGAGAAGAAGAAGAACAAAAGAAGAACAAAAGAAGAAGAAGAAGAACAGAAGAAGAGAAGAAGAAGAACAGAAGAAGAAGAAGAAGAAGAAGAAGAACATAAGAAGAATAACAGAAGAAGAAGAATATATGAGCAAAAGGAAAGAAATTTAAAGTATGAAACACGAAAGCATTGAATGTCTGAGTGAATTTCATGTTACAGAAATGGTAGCTAACATGAAAGCATTCCAGCTGGCAAAAGTTTGATGTAATTACCTTGGCGGCATCGGAGTTCCAATAGTCAAGAAGATCTTTAAAGTGCGATGCAGGAACATTTTGTGGCCTATTCTGCATTCGAAGCTCGTCATTCTCATATGTATCAAAGTGTTTTTTCTTCAACTGACTTTTATACTTTCTCCAAGCAGTACAAACTGAATCAAAAACCCAATTTTTCGCCTCTTCAGGAATGTCATATTTTTCCTACAAATTTAGTGCAATTGGGTTAATATAAGAAATGTGAAATATCGACGCTTATTGAACATTAGGAACTTCATACCTTGACATATTTCCAAATATCATCTTTTTTGTCTACTTTCCTCCAATCAAATACATTAAGAGGACAAAAGGCCTCATTCCTTCCCAATGTGCCGAGGAAGCTACCCAACTCTTTCACAACTTCCTTAGTGGGACCAATAGGTTGATTGAACTCATTTAGCACGACTATTTTACGGTCCTTCCTACCGTGCACACTTTGCATTTGAGTAGGGCCTCTTTTTCTTTTTGGCGCAGAAGGGCCTGCACTAATACAAAACAAGTATAATCACCAATCACCACTATTAGTTAATTTATGATTAAATTTATATATACTTGCCTGGTTCCTCAGATTGTTCAATTGCTTCATGATCGGTACAATCCTCAGATGGTTCATGCACAGCTTGTGATGTAGGAGTGATGGAATCAATTGGTACTTGCCGCACTTGTTCTTGTACTCCTTGTGCTGTAGAAGAGGTAGAAATCAATGGCACTTGCCGCACTTTTTCTTGCAGATGATATCTTTGTGGAACCTTCTCAGTTTCTGATTGTCTTTCTTCATTTTCATGAAAGGTTCTTTTTGTTGTCAACGATTGATTTCGCAAAAATGCAAGTGATCGAGATTCTGATTGTCTTTCTTCATTTTCATTAGACCTGATAGCTTGAGAGGTTCTCTTTGTTGTCAACGATGAAAGCTTTTGGTTTCGCAAAGATGCAAGTGATCCAGCTGGAATGCGGTTGGATATTTTTTTGTTTTTACTTGAACATCCTCCTTGATTCATGACTATTAAAATCTCTGCCAGATTCAAAAAAGAAGACGCGAAGTACTATAAGATGAGTACATATTACTGAAAAAAGGAGAAGTATGAAAAGAAAAGGTAGAGAGGCAAAACCTACTACCTTTCTGTTCAGCCTCCTTATGATTCAACACCTATTTGACCAAGTGGTTCTCCAGATATAACAAAAGACCAAGTTGTTCACTGCAAATAGAAAACTATCAGTATGGCGCCAAAAGAAATAAAGTTGCTTAAGTACTTGCTAAACATCACAGATCCTGAAGAGCGATTCTCAGCATTGGCAACGGCTTTCAGTCCTGGTCATGAGCATGATGCTAAGGATCCTAATGCTATTTACACGTAAGAGCTTAGTGCTTTCCTTTCCTGAAGAATTCATGATATTCATTTAGATAATCTAGGAATTGGTTGGCATTTGCATGGATTATGACGCACCTCAAATCTTATTTGCTTTCTTGTGTGGAGCAGAACTCCAAAAGAGCTGCACAAGTGGATTAAAATCATGCTTGACGCGTACAACCTGAATAAAGAAGAGACTGAAATTAGGGAAGCAAAGCAGATAAATCAACCTGTTGTTGTTCAGAGACTTTTATCTCTGAACAACACGTGATTTATCTCTGCAACAAATATAGCATATCATTTGCTTCCTTATCCAACGCACTAAACATCATTTATCACAAGAACAAGATGATACATTACTTTTGTCACCTCGAAAAAAACTCATACTGGTTGACGGTCAACCGTTGACCTTTGGATATTGCGCTGATTCCTTCAGATTCACAAGTTAGTTATAGTTCTTCAACAAAAGTCCATAATCGTTTTATTGTACTAAGTTATATCACGTGCTTTAGCACTGATAGTCAGGAAACAAGAGTAAAACAAATTTTTGGCCTTACACTTACTGACATTCTGCTGCCCTCAAATTTCTTCCCCTCTTTAAACAACTTTGATTACAATGTAGTAGCGCTAAGGAAAAAAGGAGATTGGAAGAAATGTAATCGTCAACAAAAACCAATGGAGCACATTTTGTTGACTAGCCCTATACCTGAATCTAGATTATGAGAGATTTAATGATGAATTCTATAAGAAGGTAGGACAAAATTTAACTTTAATGTGACAGAGGATTTATCTCACTGTTGTAACGTTCTTTCGGACATGTTCCTTTGTGCTAAAAGATACTAATTAATTGTGTCTAGGGACAGACAGTTCCAAATGAAAAGGAAATATTTCTGGAGCAATCATTGAAAATCCTAGATGAGAAGTTAGCTATAGCTCTCAGTGAATCTAATTCGAATGATGAACAATTAATACGGTCTGCAGAAATAGAACAAGAAAATCCAAATCTAATCAACCTGCTCAAGTAAAGGGAGTAGAGGTACTTAAAATTTAACTTTAATGTGACAGAGGATTTAGCTCACTGTTGTAACGTTCTTTCGGACATGTTCCTTTGTGCTAAAAGATACTAATTAATTGTGTCTAGGGACAGACAGTTCCAAATGAAAAGGAAATATTTCTGGAGTAATCATTGAAAATCCTAGATGAGAAGTTAGCTACTGCTCTCAGTGAATCTAATTCGAAAGATGAACAATTAATACGGTCTGCAGAAATAGAACAAGAAGCTATTACAGGTATCTAACTAGCTGTTATTTTTTTCCCTGTTCAATATTGGTAAGCCGCATTTCCTCGGTTACCTTTATCGCTTGTGTTAGATCAACTTAGTTTCCTTCTGACATATTGGATGCAAATTTAGGACAGAAGAAAGCAGAAGCTGAAGTACTTTGGATTCCTCGCGTAAGCAGCAATTAGAGAATGTGAAGAAAATTAGAAAATTGGAAGCAGAATGTCAGAGATTACGTCTTCTAACTCGCAAGCGGCTACCTGGTCAGGTTGGATTGACAAAGGTTAAGAATGAAATTGAAACGCAAGAAAAAAATCAATTGAAAGGTATCACTGTTGTGAAGAGCTGGAGTCACTGTTGTGAAGAGCTGGAGGGAACTTGCCTTGAGCTTCAACTCCAACTTGAAAGGTATCGTTCAATTGTTACTTTGTTCTCTTAATTAGTAGTATGTAGATAACGAAGGATCTAACTCCTCTTATTTCTGATAAGCAGTATTACTGCCCATCCAACTTCCATGGACAACATGGATCAAGAAAAAGGCCCGCAGAAAACTGTGAGTTCCTCTTTTGCCGAATTGAGAATTATTTATATAGTTACAATTTTCTCACTGATAGGCAGAGATGACACTGTTTTCCTCTCTTCTTTCATCAATCTACTTGTGACATCAAGCCCTAAGAAACTCAAGGTTCTTTAGCTACCTTATCTGTTGCAGAAATTCCTATAAATTTGATGGCTGAAGCATTTATTGACCAAGTATTGGCATTTCTATGATCTCAGGCTCACACTTAAATAGATTTCAGTAAACTATTTCCATGTTGTAAGTAGTAGCATCACAGTGAATGGGTGTGCAACAACAACAACAACTACCCAGTATAGTCTCACAGGGTGGGGTCTGGGGAGGGTAATATGTACGCAGGCCTTACCCCTACCCGAAAGGGCAGAGAGGCTGTTTCCAATCGACCCTCGGCGAAAGATCGAGAAAAGAAAAAACAAAAACAAAACGTATTAGTGACTCGAGAATAAACCATAAAAAAACCCGATGCTTCAGACTCTTCGAACATGACACTTGGTGCGAGATACTTCATAGTTTCGCAACAAACTACAAGCCCGAGAAAGTGCAATTATAACTAATCACAGAACCTAAACAAGATCAGGGGTTGTCACAATGCAAAATTATATGTACCTTGGCGTTTACATCGGCATTCCTGCTTAAAAGCAATTTAGTAATGCTGAGATGACCACGATCTACAACCTAGTGCAAGGGGGCACGACCCTCACTGTCTGGAATCATATCAAGAAACAACTTTTAGTTAGGAGGAACATCAAATAAACAAAAAGAGCAAAATCTGCGCTACAAGGCAGACATCATTCAAGAAGCTTAGGTCCTCTGCATTTGGATTTCTCTACTTGAAAAAATCTTACTAGTCTCAACTGGTCACACAATAGATTCAAAGGCAGTATTCCTAGCTCAATTTCTGGTTTGAGTCATCTTAGTTCACTGAATCTTGCTAATAACTCATTTGAATGTATCATACAATAATCTTATAGGTAAAGTGCCAAAATCACTTCAAAGATTTCTAAAGAGTATGTTCATTGGTAATGATGTGCCTTTACTTGACTATACTATTTCAAATTCTCCTGTTGCTATTTCACTTCCTGAGCAACCAATTCCAAAATCCAAGAACGATCGAAAATTGAGAACAAAAGGCACTCGATAGAACAAAAGGCACAAAAGCGTGGATGACAATTCAAAAGGGTATGGCACATAGTGAAGGCATGTGTCTTGGTACTCTAAATTTGAGTAGATTTTTAAAATATGACACAAATCTCTCGACAATACATTTTCCAATAAACAATCGCGTGCAATAGAAAGAAAAATGAGCAGCTAGAGACATAACTAGGCAACAAAGGAGCAGTACACTGTTTGGCGCGGAATTTTAGAATCAACTGTTACAATCTGGGCTACAATATCAACACACCATGTTAGCTTGACAAGTCCAAAAGGAAGACATATAGCAGGAACAATAATAACACGAATGGGAATAAGTGCAAATGGCATCAGAAGATTGATACTCACACACTTCTCGCGGGTGCACCAGCCAAAAAATATGGAGTACTACGATTCTGATAACTTGGAAAATAGGATGAGGGACATGGGAAGTGATATTCACCGTAGATAACCAAGTACTAGAGAACATCTATATACTACTGCATTGTCACTCACTACGACCTCGACGACTGGTATTAACACAAAGTGCTCATTCCCTTTAGGGTATTGGATAATCAGAAAGATTAGCAGGGGAGGGGAGATCCACCGAAGCAACAAAATAAATGAGCAAAAACAAAGGCATTTCAAAAACAAAATCACAACAACATTCTCGTCCATTTAGATGACAAATAATATCGCAATAACTGACTTACGATTTAAACAACCCAAAAATTCAAACAAAAAATTATTAAAAAACTGCTAAAAAATAACCTTCAACACCCATACGAGTTATGATATCTAATAAGATTTGCGATGGCCATTTTTCATACTTCATTACAACAAAGAGCAAGAAATTAGAAATCAAAACTCAAAAGGGGCTAGAGAGTAACCTGTTTACGATTTAAACAACCCAGAAATTCTCTTCTGTTGTTGAGCCTGGAGTGCGAAATTAAGCCTTCCAATTAACAATTTTTTGAGTTTGAAGAAAGTGTTAATGGATGCTTGGATTGAATCTGGACCTGGAGAAGATAACTCAGATGATGGAATCGCGCGCCACTCTCCTTCGTTAATTCCAGTAAAACAAAAATTAGGGATTTCAGTATTCTATATTTCTATTAGATATAAAAGTTAAAAAATTAAAATTGAAAATAAGATTGTGGGCCCCGTTAATTTTAGCAGGTATAGAATTTCACTAAAAAATTAAAGGAGGGAAATAATGACCGTAACAATAGGTATAAACCGTTACACTAGAGTGTTTTATTGCTACGGTTACAAAAACCGTTGCCATAGATGCCTCTATGGGAACGGTTTTACGACTATTGCTACGGTTAGGTTAATAAGTGTCCCGTTAGTTCCTATATTTTTTTGTAACGGTTCAAACCGTAACGATACACCATCTATAGCAACGGTTAGTGATCCGTAGCGATAAAAAGCGTTGCCATAGCTCCAATTTCTAGTAGTGGCATGTATATGCATATGATACATAACACTCGAGGCTTGAAAGCCTCCTCAAATCACTCCTTTTGCCCTCACATATGGCTCTAGGCCCCAATCAGTCCAAGAATAGTCAAAAAGCCCCTCGGGCATCATTAAAAATAATAATACTCAGCTTAAATGATAGTTCAAATATCGTTTTAAAACTCCAAGTTTGAGAAAAATATAGCTGAGTTCAAAATAGTGTAAATCACACGGACCGAGTTCAAATTATATTTCAAATAGTGAGGGAAACAGTGATGACAGTTCATGTTCATAAAGAGTTCAAACAGTCGGCAATAAGCCTCAAGTATGGCAATGAGCCCAAATCATAATGATAAGAACAAATTGTTTGCAAATACGCGATAAAAACTAACAATCGGGACGGACCAAGTCACGATCCTCAATGGTGCTCTACCCCACGCTCAGGTCCAGCGTGCAAGTCACCTCGATACAGCACTAAGATGTGCAAATCCGGGGTTTCAAACCCTAAGGATATCATACCCAAGTATTACTCACCTCGAACCGGCAAAAACTCAAGCCCGCGATGCCTTTTCTCCTCAAACCGGCCTCCACGCGCATCGAAACCAGCCAAAATCAGTACAATTATATCATAATAGGCTAATAGAACAAAACCCAATCGAAAGAACTCGAAAAATACCAAAAATCACAAAAATTGGCAAAACCCGAGCCCCAGGCCCACGTCTCAAAAAATTTCAAAATTCCCATTTTTGGAATCCTCATCTCACCACGAGTCCGTGCATACTAAGAACTCCCAAATTGGACCACAAATGGCCCCTCAAATCCCACATTTAAAGCTTTTGCTCCAAACCCTAATTTCTTTATTTTAGCCATTAAATCATGAACTCCACAGATTATTCTTGTATAAAAACATGTATTTAACTCATAAAACTTACCTCCAACAATTCCCCGTCGAAATCCCTTCAATTCCCGTCCAAAAGCTTTCAAAAATGACCAAAAATGGTGGAAAAATGGGTTGTTTTCGTGACTGAAATATTTTTAACATTATGTCCGGGTACTGTAGCTAACACTATGCGATCGCATTAGAGCATTGCGATGGCATAGAACAAAATTTTTGGGCACTATAGCTAAGTCTATGCGATTGCATAGAACAAAATCCTGGGTACTATAGCTAACAGTATGCGATCGCATTAGAGCATTGCGATCGCATAGAACAAAATTTCCGTGCACTGTTACTAACTCTATGTGATTACATAGAACAAAATCATGGGTACTGTAGCTAACACTATGCGATCGCATAGAACAAAATTCTCTGCAATTTTTCAGCTGCATTTTTGAACTCAAAAATTCCCGTTAGCCATCCGAAATCACCCCGAGGCCCCCGGGACCTCAACCAAAAATACCAATATATCCTATAAAGTTATTCAAACTTTTTCCAATCGTCAAAACACATTCAACAACACTAAAATCATTAAATTACTACGGATTCAAGCCTAAATTTATCAAATTCTTCCAAAACTCACATTCGATCCGATACCCAACCAAACGACTTACGAATGACCTGAAATTTTGCAGACAAGTCCAAAATCACCAAACGAAGCTACTGCAACTCTCGCATTCCATTCCGACTCTCAGATCAAAATATCACCTATCAACCGGAATCCGCCAAAATTCAAACTTCGCTAAAATAGGATAACTTATTCACCAGACCTCCAAAATTACTTCTGATCATGCTCCTAAGCCTTAAATCCTCACTCGAAGCTAACCGAATTATCAGAATTCAATTCCAAGCCCTCTAACTCACAAGTCAACATCTGGTTGACTTTTCCAACTTAAGTCTTCTTAAAAGAGACTAAGTGTCTCATTTCTTATCAAAGTCACCTCAAATCAATTCTAACACACCTAATACCGATAATGAAACATAAGGAGGCAGAAAATGGGAAGATCGGGGTAGTAACTCATGAAACGACGGGTCGGGTCATCACATTCCCCCAACTTAAACAAACGCTCGTCCTCGAGTGTACCCAGAGTTGTTTTAGAAATTCACCAATAGCTGAATAACTTTACCGTGCATATAACCTGGGGTGATCTCACGTCACCATATCTCATATGGGTCCGACCATACAATATAGCTGAATTTTCACAATCCATCTAGTCCATAAACCATAGAACTAAATTTCACCTTCTAAGATTTTACAAGATCAAAACCTCAAATTTTTACTCAGAATAAACCTGAACTAGTTATATTAACCCATACCTACAACCTCAGTTGCAATCATATAATATACCACATAACTCCAACACATGCAGCGATAACTTCCATCCACAACAACTACCAACGGCAATCAAATATCAATAGAAAACCCTTTTATTAGCTAGAGTCTTATTCCAACACTTTTAATATTGCCAATAGTAAATGAAACACACGTTAAACCATATCCATTCCTTAGGTCACCCATACACGAAGCCATTTTCTTCTTGAATAATACCACAACCTATTTCCGAGCCAAACTTCAATATAAACTCTCTAGTCAGTCAAAATCACATCTTTTTGTATTAATTAATGACTCCTACAATTATCTCGAATCCAATGCACCACTTTGGTGATATGGCACCTAATCACAAGACTAAGCCACAACTTTCCTAATCCACGCACCAGCAAGGAATAGTATGAACATACTCGAATCGGAACAATGACTCAAACATAAGAGTTGTACCTTAAGCTCATCAATACCATTACAACACAAGACTGAGACCTCGTCTCACATTATACAAATAGAACACCTAAATTTATCCCGAAAGGTCATAATCAATTCTCCATTTACCGAGAAACACTCAATTACTCTTCCCGCTCGACTTTCTCTACGAGTACTCAATAGAAGCGTACCATATGTACCTATGTCCCACAATTCATGACATCTCACAGCACAGAAAAACAGTTCATAACTCTCCCCAAATCATTAACAAGTCCAAAAGCAATCGAATCAACCTATCCCTGAACAATACAACTCAGGACTAACCAAGCTAACTCAAGTTAAATATGTGGTCAATCAGCTTATCATCAAAATCATTATCAAGAAGCCTGAAGTTGCACTTTCCACTACTATAACTCATGGCAGAGTTGTACGATATGGTGTCCGACACAAAATAAATACCAAAATCCACAATTTCGTCCGGCGACATGCCCAACCACAAGGAATGCATCCGAAAAGTCCCTCAATAACGGAACTGAATCAATGGTAGAAAAATTATGCGCTAACATCCGCCTTAAGGCCCAATTTAAGAAAGGTAATCCTTCCCAGCCATCCGCTGATCTGTGGAACACAAGCATTCAGCTAGAATAGTCCAATACACCTTACCACGCAACCTGTGGCATTTTTGGCATAGCCCGTAATGCAATAGTTCAAAATTACCCAACACTAAGGCAACCAGTCTGAGTTCCAACATCACAACATAGCTTGTATATTAGAACTCCATATAACACTCAACTAGTCAAGAACTTTTATTGATCTCATCTAGAAGAAAAATCATTATACATCCCATGCTCTGCATGACATACATATGTCTTGTTCATTTTATTACAATACGGACACAATGGATGAGACCATTACACATTCATAACTACTACCGAAACAACAATTCATTAGTTCTATACTCTTGTTAAGAACTATCACCTCATTTTGAGCCAAACAATGGTCTTAGCTCTTTAATTTTACTTCATATACTCAGATTGTACTGATCTCAAATTTAATGATCTCGTCTTACCCAGTACGAACTGTTTGGGCAATAAGCCACTCCAGACATAATTATAAGTCACGTATGATACCCCAACATGCCAATAGGCTACCAATTCGAATGCAATATAAAAGAAAACGAACTGTGGAAGGAATTATCAATCCCACACATTAATACAGACTTTCCTGGGAACACAGGAAGCAAGGCATACAAGGATAGCATATAGAAACTATACTCGATTTCAAACTGTTGCGGCGTGAAACCCAATCCAGATAACATACCCATGGCGGCGTGCCACTTGATCCACACATAGATCTCACATAAGAAAATGCACATCGAGGCAAATCTGCTCATTACAACATAATACCGAATATCGGTCATAAGCATGCTAAGTGCATCATAACATTTCTGAGGGCATATAGTGTTATAGCTACAAAAATCAAGCACAACTAAGATGCGATGTACAATTTGAATTTCAAGAGCCAAGATGCTCACATAACGCCATTCCTACGCGGATTCTCAACACATAGCAATTTCTCAAGACGTCTCATAACTCAACAGTGTAATGCATCACTACGCGAAATATCTGACAATGAAACATCAACCTAACTACTCCTCCATGAGGACCACATTACACAAATGCACACATCTGGCCTGATATAGAGCCATTATTCACATTAAATCTATCCATCGACTTCAAGCTGATTCTGATCATGTTGAACTAGTCTCATAACCTTTCAAAGGTCCATAATAACTCCAATATTCTTCATAACGCACAAGAACAACCATCACAATCGGGGTAATCCTCCCCAGTTCGCAACTCAATCGGCCAAGTACCCTTCCGGCATGAATCTTCAATTTAACAACACTATTATAACCTTCATACTTGGTTTGTATCATTAATCAATCAAGTAATCATATGCCACACTTATATAATATTCCCATGGGACACATTCCTACACCTACTACAACAATATCTGAACCATACCTCCAAACCACCGGTCGCCTTAATGCTAAAAAGCGATCAAGAATAATTAACCAGGGTGCAAAACCCTTTCTGTGCAACACCGTTCTTAAGTGATGCTGAAGACAATACCAATTTACCTTAATAATCGATACTTCTTTCCTGATCATCCGATTTCATGACATCTTTGTCAAAATTTTCCTTCGCCCGTGCCATTCTCGGCCCAATTTCTACAACAAAAACGGGTTCGCCAGTATACCTTAAGATTGAAACAACATAGCACATAATCTTGCAACCAACTAATCAGTAGCAACCTCCCCAACATGGCTCTAAGCCATCTATCAGGACACATTTAATAACACAAAATACTTTTACTCTAATGATGCCGCAATATTATAGTGAGATTAAAATCACTCTTTCGCAAGCTTGTGGAGACACGAATCATCAGAAATTTTAACTCTTCTGCAATTTTTGCATTCATTCACACAACAATTAAGCCCACTCCTTAGGCAACAAATTTTTTAACTAAGTCCCAAATTTTTCAAAAATTTCAGCAGAGTCTCCTTTGTAATTGGGCCTATCCACCTGCCTGAGAATCACCAAAACCATCCTAACAAAACATCCACAACTTGGCAAAGCATCACAATATATATCAATTACGTAAATCTCAATACTACATGTATTATACTATAAAATTTGATACATGGACATGCTTTCCACCTATTTGAATCATAACACATAGGAAATACCTTTCAACCATCAATTATCTGTGCTATTCCACCAAGTAAGAACATTTTTTTTCCTTAATAATTTTTGTATACCTTCTATTGCCATACACATTACACAGTACCAACATACTCATTACATAGCTATCCAGCCGTGATCTCGGCTAATAGGGACCATACTAAACATATAAGTTCAATTCACTTGTTCACACAATCAGCACCTCGGTGCTCAAGCCATAGGCAAAGACCCGCGCTCAAGTCCTCCAAACTGGCCCAAAATCAAACTCACAGACATTACATCTCACCTCGATCGGGGAATCACAAGCCATCAAGGCACATATACTACTAAGCGCTCGCGTGCGCATACCGACTGTGAGCACGTGATTTTTGCCCCAAGCAAATTAGTCCAAAAAATAAATATATAAAAATGATTTTTGTGTGACTCTTGTTGATCATTATGTAGAAATACCAGTATTTGTTTTTTTATTTGTTGAAAATAAAGAAAAGAAAATTAAAACAAAAAAATACAGTTTGAATTAATTAGAAAATACCAAAAAATATCAGAAAATTACTTTTAATTCTAGAAAAATTAGAAAATTAAAAGAAAATACAAAACACAAGAGATAATAAATACAGTGGTAATAAAAAATATAGAAAAACAAAAATGTATACAATACAAGAAAATACAAAATATATAATACAAAAAATAAAAAATACATATACAATACAAAGGAAAATAACATATTATATAAATGGGATTGGACTTTGAAAATTGGCAATTTGGTGACCCAAACAGACCAGGCCCAAAAGAATTAACCGGCCTGCCTATACAAAATCCAAACGACACCGTATAAATTAAATGAATCTGGACCGTTGATCAAAATATCAAACGGCCAGAGGTAACAGTTGTATAATAATTAAAACGACGTCGTTCGTGGAAAACAATCAGAACCGTTCATCTAAATGATCCAACAAACGAGAGGAAGGCCTCGTTTAAATCAAACAACGTCGTATGAAGTCTAATAGATCCTGGCCACTCGTTTAATCTCATCCAACGGTTGGAAATCCCCTATACATTTTTAATATAACGATACACTTGATGTGTATTAGTTCATTTCACACCCTTCACCCTCGTAACTACAAACCCTAGCCGCCAGGTCTCCCTTTCTTCCTCCCCACCTCGGCCACCGGAACCCTACCGGTGGTCCGTTTTTGGTCGTCTTCTCCGGCTAATTTCCACACTCCTGAACCCGCCCCTCCTCCTCTTTCACCCCATCACCTCAGTTCCATCCAAAAGCCCTTCCATCCCCTCGAATCTTGAAAAATGGGTCGCCGGAACCCTAGCCGGCGACCACCACTCTTTGAATCAGCAGCTAGCCTTCAAACCCCTAAACCACCCTAAGCCCCTCTTTCACCCTATACAATTAGTTTCCCTCGAATATAAGCCCAGCCCTTTGAATATTAAAAAATATCCCGCCGGAACCCTACTCCGGTGGATACCCCCAAACCAAAAACCACCCCAGTCAAACCCAGTCTTTAAAACACCATTATTTCACAACAAACAAGACTCTAGGAGTCTGTTTGGAAGACCAACAGTCAAGAAAGACTCAAGGCCTCCGGACAACCGGAAAATCAAGAACCAGAAAGAAAAATGAAGAAAAGAATGAAAAGAAAGAAATAAAAGAAACAAGGAAATATCTAAGTAGCCCCAAACCCTATTTTCTCTATTTTGCTACTTTCTCTTTTGTTATCTTTGTTATTTGATAGCCTGAATCTGTTACATGCCCTAGGTTTTTCTGTTTGTACATGAAACCGACTGTATGCTCTCCTTTTCCGATTTAAGTCACTATTTAAATTGTATGCTTTGTAGTCACTTAATGTTCTTGCTTGATAGATATAATTTTCGATTGAATGTTCTGATTAATTGGATTTAACCATTATCAAATTGTTCCTCCGTGTCATGTTAATCGAGTGTTTAGTCATATTAGGGTTATATTTGCAAGATTGTTTAATGCTGGCTATCATTGCAATACAATTTGATTCTTGACTCTTCTGAATTTCTGAGTAATTAGTCGTATTAGGGATATATTTGCAAGATTGTTTAATGCTGGCTATCATTGCAATACAATTTTTTAATTAAAAGGCTAATTTGGGCTATATTTGCAAAGTGGTTATTTCTGAAAAGGGTTACTTAGCTTTGAATTGGCTATAATGTAAAGTTATTTAATTGGGGTTATTTGTTAAATGCTGTTTTGATTTTTGACTGCTCAAGACCTAAAGGTTGGTCGGGTAAATAAACATAAAACACTGGGGTAAAAGGGGAATGGGTAAATGGTATTCTAGGAATAATTTGGAAAGACTAAGGGTATAAAAGACAAATAGGCTTGGTTCTTATGTAATTAACCAAACAATAAAAGACATTCTAGGTATAACTAAATGGTAAATAGGTAGAAAACATTAGCAAGTGAGGGTAATAAAGGTATTTATGCCTAAATAGAATAATGGAGAATACCCTAGAACCTTCTAGCAGGGGTTCAAGTGTATTCCTGTTTAATTCGCGTAGACTAAACTGAAAATAATTAAAAATAGTAGCGGTGGGAAATCTAGATATCTAATTCAAATTTCCCTCCCATTTTACTCTATAAATAGGCCCCTTTAGGCCTTATTAAAAAGGTTCAGAAGATTTGAAATCTGAAATACACTGAAATACTGCTACTGTTTCATTGCTACTATTCGAAGTGATATTTTGGATTCCGGATTGTTGTTCTTCATTATTTGGTTGAATCTATTGGGTATGCTACTCTGAAATTGAGCTTGTAATTATGTTATATCGTGTTCATTGTTGTTGATACCTGAATTACTGTCTATCATTGATCTGCTTCTTCTTCTTCTTCCACATCCTAGAACTTATTGGTTTTTATCTCGATTTGATTAGGTACACTACTACCGCTCAAGGATGTAACTGAAGTTCTTTGAAGAAATGAAATGCTTATTAGTTCCCATTTGTACTTGTATTTCAATTTTTGTTATTGCTGTAGACACTTAAAGTTCGTGTGATTCATTAGGGTGTTGTTTGTAATATGGACTTCGACTGTACGAACTTAAATTCAGATTTATAGTAGTAGTTAGATAGTAATGTAGGAAATATACTAAATAGATCAGTTAAAATGATCACCTAGATCTAAAATCAAAAACTAGCTAAAACTTAGTTAATTTACTTGTATATTTACGTTTATTCTGAAATCAGAAGTGTGATACAAAAGATGCCGAAATATTTTGTGACTTAAATTCTGAATCAGTAGTTGTCAAACAGGGAAAAAATGTGAAATAAGTAGATTTCAATTTCGTTCATAGTATTGAATGGTTTAACCTAGTTTATACATTTTAGCTCACATTAAAGTTCAGAAATCTGAAGTGAAATAGGAATCAAAAGCACGAATGAAATTCTGGATTTTAATATGTTAATTGTAGATCAATTTTAGCATTTTTAGTTAAACAAAATAATAGGGTAGTTCTGTATTGAGTAAGTATGTGTTTCGACTAATAAACACAGACTTTGTTAATCCGGTAGCTGAACAGTAGCATATCAATTGAAACTAGTATTAACATTTCTAGTTAATTTCTGATACTGAAATCACAATAGTGTTATATATGATCAGTCCAATAAAATATGTTTGAACGTGCTTTAGATATTAATGATTTGGCCCTAGTCATGAAAAGAGGCCCAAGTCATATCGATATGGCATTTATGCCTATGAGAAACATATACGGAAATACTAACTGGGCTTATGCACACTTGTGCACTTCTGTTTAATGGTCCAGATTCCAAGCCCAATAACGTGTAGTGGCCTGGATCCAAATAGATGATAATATGAACATGTTAGAAAATTGCTAGTAATTATTTCTATTAAAGGAAAAACAGAATTCGAAAACATAGTACACAAACAGGCTTAACCTTAAAAAGTGAAATGGCATAAGCCTTATTGCGAGGTAAAAATGCACAGGGCCCCCCAAATAATAATTATAAAATCTTTAGACCTCGAAAGACCGTTTATCCAATTCCACGATCTTTCCCAAAGTAACGAAGATTAGACACCATTAGGCACAACTTTATTATACATTCACTTGAATGGGTGCACATTTATGTGACCCAAATCTTACTCCCAACGAAGTCAAAATATATCCAAAGCCACAGGTGTACTAGTACGGTGTGTTCAAAAATGTATTTTCACGATGTTGCAATTCTTAAAATTCAAAAGCAAAAAACTAATGCATATGATTAAAATATATAATTGAAATAAGCTAAAATAAAAAACAGTAGTTGAGCGACCGTGCTAGAACCACGAAATCCGGGAGTGCCTTACACCTTCTCCCGGGTTAACAGAATTCCTTATCCGGATTTCTAGTTCGCAGACAGTAATAGAGTCAAACTTTCCTCGGTTTGGAATTAAAACAGTGACTTGTGATACCATTATTTTCTCAAGTGGAGACTATGAAAACATAAAATAACTAATCTCATTTCGATTGTCCTTAAATTGGAAGAACTCCTCTACGCCCTCACGGATATAATAGTATATGAAAAAAGGAGGTGTGACACCTCTGGCGACTCTGTTGGGGATAAGAAACCTAGAACTTTGGTTCAGGATTTAAGAATTCGAGCTTAGTTAAATTGCTGTTTTTATTTATATCTGATTTCATTATATGTTTTGATCAATGTACTATATATTTACTGCTTTGATATTACGTGAATTGTGTATAAACAATTGTGCCGAAAACCCTTCTCTTCTTACCTCCGGGGATGTGCTTACTGGTTGAGACTCCCCTTTCTGTTAAGTCAATACTAAAATAAGAAATAGAGGCCGGAAAAGTTACTAAGTCGGATGATCCCGCGGGTCCCCGGTACGTAGCCCCCTCCTCGACTCGAGTTGTCCGCTCGGGTGCACAATCTAGAACCTATGAAAATCAGGATATTGAGCCCAGAAATAAGACAATTATTTGCATAATATCTAACTTAGGGGATTCAACATAGGGGTTGGGTTCGTCCAGGACAGGTGACCCGGATATGAAAAAGACCGAGCATGATTATATGTTGATTTATTTGTCTTGGGCCGTTATGCCGACCGGCTAAATAATTGAGGGAAAGAAAAGAGAATAGCAATTTTAGAAGAAACCAATGTCTAAATATTGACAAAACGCTGTCAAAATTTGAGGAAATTATCAAAAATAGTTGGTCTAAAAAATAAACGTCTTATTTGAGGAAATTATCAAAAATAGTTGGTCTCAAAAATAATCTGACCAAACTACGCTGGTTTGATTCTCACCACTAGGCAAGATACATAGGCAAACCTTGACGGGTCCAACCACCCCTTTTACAAAAACAACCAAAAATGATAATAAATCAAAGTGATTCTATTTTTGGAAATAGCCAAATGTCCCAAAAGGACGCCGGAAGGCTGTTTCCGCAAAAATGACCACTTTTGAGTCACTTTCCCTAAATAATAAATACAGCCTTAAAATCTTCGGAGGAAGTGCTGAAAGGTCGTATTCGCAAATAGGGACTTTTTGAAAATAAAAAAAAAGAATTTTCCTTTAAAAAATATATTTTGTCTTTAAGTCAAATAATATGTGGTTAAATCACCTTTAAATAAATGTGCAGGAGGAGCACAATGCAAAATGAACCCTTTTCATTAATGAATAATATCTCTTTGGAGTTACGCCTATGATGGAATAAGTTGGGCCAGGACGGACAAGATGAGGTCAAGAAATATTTGAAAAGGTCTTATCGGGTTGCTTGATATCATACCCCGGGGAGACATTATTCGAGCCTTGGTCACCTGCTGGGATCCCGTACTCAATGTGCTCCATTTTTCGGACTTTGAGATCACTCCGACACTAGAAGAGATTGCTAATTACATCGGTAAAAATGAGGTCCCTTTGAAAGATAAATATCTGATTGCTCCAAGAGTCGTCACTGCTCACAAATTCCTCGATTCCTTGAAAATAGCCCGAAGCATTCACAATGAAGATTTAGTCCATGGGTTTTGCACCATAAATTTCATATACCACAGATATGGTCACGTTGGAGGATTTAACAACCCAACGAACAAATTCTGCAGTAAAGTAAATCGGGCTAAATGGGAGGAACATAGGCGTTTTGCTTTCATGGTGGCCTTTTTTGGTTTGATAATATGTCCAAGGAAAGACGGGAACATCGACATCAGAATTGTCGGGATTGTCAGTACCCTCCTCACATAGGATAATAGTATTTTGGCACCTATGATCGTGGCCGATATCTTTTGTGCCCTCACAGCTTGTAAAGATGGAGAAGGTTTCTTCGAGGGATGCAACTTACTATCACAGATATGGATGATCAAGCACTTATACCATCGCCCTCAATTTCTGAGTTATGGATCATCAGAAAAGACTTGCATAGAAGAATTCTATACGAAGATAAAAGGGGTCAAGTTACCGGAGGGGCCTAAAGGTTGGATCACATACTTCCGATCTCTTACTTCTAGTCAAATAGAATGGGCATTCAGGTGGCTACCCGTCGATGAAATCATATACATGCCGGCAGAAGGATTGCACTTTGTTTTAATGGGGCTCAAAAGTATTCAACCATACACACCATACCGAGTGTTACGGAAACTCGAAAGATATAAAATAGTGCCAAAAGATGGAGATCTCAGCGTTTAGGTGATAGAGATTAGTCCCGATAGGCAGTTTCTTGAGGCGAAAGTCCGACAAATATGGAACGAGTGTCAATGTTTGAAAGTGGACACTTGTGTAAGGGACTGAGCTAGAGGTGAAGTGTCACCTGGTTACTCCGCAAGGTACAGAAGAGATTATGAGCATGAAAGACCAATGAAGAGATCTCATATCCAGGAATTTGTCGAGCTGTCAAAAGAGCGATGGGATTTGTTAGCTAAAGAGAAAGAATACCGAGCCAAAATCAGTATGTTAGAAAAGCAAGTTCAAGACCTCAAGTTTGAAAATAGCTTACAAACTGCGGCCGATGAGGGTGAAAAGAAACAACTGATTAAGGAAAATGAGGCATTAAAAGCTCAAATTCTGAAAATCAGAACAGCAACTGAAACCCCTATTCGACATGCCCGGGATGAAAAATTGAATGATAATTTGTG
Organism: Nicotiana noctiflora; assembly: GCA_032618575.1. Classification (NCBI taxonomy): domain Eukaryota; kingdom Viridiplantae; phylum Streptophyta; class Magnoliopsida; order Solanales; family Solanaceae; genus Nicotiana; species Nicotiana noctiflora. Next base: position 166,350 of record JASVEL010006217.1, read on the forward strand.
GCGAAGGTGAACGATTATAGTTTTGATTTTGAAAAAGCTGAAAAAGAATTAATCGGGGTTCAGAAGAAATTGGCTAGAAATGCTGAAGAAAAGGCTCGTATAATCCAACAATTGAAAGAAGAACATAATATTGAAGTTGCTCGGTTGAGGAAAAAGATTGTCACTATCGAGGTCAAGAGTAGCAAACAAGTAAAAGAGTTTGAAATGTAAAGATAACACTGCTATTTGGCCATGGCCCGGTTGGAAATGGAACTGCATCAGCTTCAAGAGAAAAGCCAACAGACTCTGTATGCTCGCACCGAAAAAATAAGGAGGTTACTCCAAGAGAAAGGAATGATTAGAGATAGAATTGTCAGCAGTGCACACTATATCACTCGGAAATGCTAGATATGCGAAGATATGACCCAGTCCACATTTGCTGCCTCAGCAATGATATTTGTAAAGCGAGTAATGAGAGATTTAGATAAAGCAAGACCGAACGATGTCCCGGGGGCACTAGGATCTTTAATGTATTCTTAGGATATGCATTTTGAGTTTGTATTTTTGCTTTTGCATTATTATAAGGTTGTAGCACAATTATCTTTGTAATCAATGATTGGTTATTAATGAAGTTGAATATTTTCAAATTTATCTTTAATATTCTCTTTCTTTAAATACTTGTGCGATAGGCAAATATGTAGGACTAATTAATGAAAAATAAAAAAAAGGGAAAATAAGAATAGAAAATGAAAAGTGGAAAAGAGAACGTCGGTGGTAATAAAATAAAAAGAAAAAGAAAAATCCGAAAACAAAAGAATTGGCAAATCTAGAAAGACAACAAGGCTGGGATGACGCATATTGCCAGGCAAAATTGTGTTCTTAATCTGTAATTTTTTATGGCCTAACCACTAACAAGTTTTGTCGTTGTTGAGTAACAAATAAGTGGTTAGTAACTGGCATTCTAGAAACTCACCATTACAACACTCGTTCCAAGAATATGACAAAGGTAATTACTCAGGAAATCGAAGCAACCATCATGGATCCAGTACAGGAAGATGAGGTAGTGGACGTGAACAGTATGAAAGAAGAGATGTATAAGCTCAAACAACAAATGGCCGAGATATACCAAGATTGGGCGAAGGGACAACATTTACCCACATACCCGGCTAATCCCACATACATCCCTCCACCAATCCAATCACATGACCCACCCACTGTGAACTCATTGTGACGACCCGGCCCGTCGTCACGGGAATTACCACCCCGTTATGTTGAAATTGTATGTTTTATGCGTTTATATCAGTGTTAAAGCCTATCGGGTGATTTAGGAGTGATTTGGATTGAAAATGAGGCAGATAGCCTTTTTGAAGGAGACTTGAATAAGGAAAGTCAACCCGGAGTTGACTATTTGGTTAGAGGGCTCGGAATCAGGTTTTGATGATTCGGTTAGTTCCGAGAGGTGATTTGTTACTTAGGGGAGCGATCGGAATTGAATTTGGAGGCCCAGTATAGAAATAGGCTTGAATTGGCTAAGGTTGAATTTTGGCGAAATCCGAACGGTAGGTGAGATTTTGATCCGGGGTCGGAATGGAATTCCGACAGTTGCAGTAGCTCCGTTAGGTGATTTTGGATGTGCCTGCAAAATTTCAGGTCATTCGGACGTTGTTTAGTCGGGTTTTTGATTGATTGTGTAATTCGGAATGTTTGAAGGAATTTAGGCTTGAATTCGATGTGAATTATGGGTTTTAGTGTTATTAGACGTGTTTTGAGGATTGGAGCAAGTTCGAATAAGGTATTAAGATGTGTTGGTGTGTTTGGATGAGGTCCCGGGGGCCTCGGGGTGTTTTCGGATGGTTAAATGGGAGAAAATGTGGAAAATTGCAGGTTTTTGAGTCCGTTCTGTTGTTTTCGCTCCTGCGGAAGTGGGAGCGCAGGAGCGAGTCCGCAGGAGCGGACAAGAAGGCGCAGAAGCGGGATAGACCGCAGGTTTTTGAGTCTGTTCTATTGCTTCCGCTCCTGCGGAAATGGGAGCGCAGGAGCGAGTCCGCAGAAGCGGACAAGAAGATCGCAGAAGCAGTCCTAAGGCGCGATGGAGAGGACCGCAGAAGCGGGTGGTCGATCGCAGAGGCGGAGAGGACCGCAGGAGCGGATGAAAATCCGCAGAAGCGGACTCGTAGGAGCGGTCCTTGGATCGCTGGTGCGGAAATGGCCAAAAAGGGCCTGGGTTCGCAGAAGCGACCACTTGGTCGCAGAAGCGGTTCCGCAGGGGCGGAAAATGGTCCGCAGAAGCGAAAATCGCAGTGAATTAATTGTATCAGAGGTTAGAAAATTTCAGAAACATTTCACACATTTGGGTCTCGGCTTTAGAGGCGATTTGGGCGATTTTGAAGAGAAACTCAGGGGAAATCATCAGGTAATCAACTATGGACTTAAACTATGATTAGTATTGATAATATTATGCAACTATATCATGCAAATGGAGGAATTTGGGGTGATTCATGGAAGATTTAACCCTAGGCTTGAACTTTAGAAAATCAAGGTTTTGAATGGGCAAATGGAGTCCGAATTTGGTAAAATTGATATGCTTAGACTCGTATTGAGATGTGGGTTCCGAATATGTGACTTTTGTAATTTTTTGACAAGCGTACCGAAAGTCGGGTTTTGACAACTTTGGGAATTTTGATGTAAATTGAGTTGTATTGATTGGGTGTCATCCCATTGGCCTAATTTGTTGTATTTCTACTCTGTATTTGATCAGATTCTACGCGTGCGGAGCTTGATTCTCGTGGCAAGGGCATTGCAGAGTAGTCGTCGCACCGTATTGAGGTGAGTAATAGATGTGGGAGATGACCAGCGGGTTCGAAACCCCGGTATACCACTTTGTTACGCCGCTATATAGCGGCGAGACACGTACTCTCTTGTGAGTGCGGGGTCGATTGTGATTGGGGACTATGACTTAGTCCGACTTGTTGATACCGTATTATGATATTAGGCTATTCTTGAGCCGTCGAACCTCCTTCTCGGATGGTTGCATATTATATATTGTGATAATGGCCACTCTTGAGCCGAGGAACCCCTTCTTGGGCGGTTGAGTATACTTGTGGGCCATGAGCGAGTTATTGGATCCCGCGAGGATCGTTATCATTGTCTTATCATATTGACATACTAGTTTACTACTAGTCCGCAGCTATTTCTGTTATCATGTTATTTCCAAATCTCTGGAACTTGATATTTCTGTTTTCAACTGAAAAATGATAAAAGATGTTTTCAAACTACTTTTGAGCCTGCCACTTTTTAGCCTGCGAGGCTACATTTGCATATTAGCTGACTGGTAGTGGATCGGGTTGCGCGCCGCACCGGTATATATGTTGGATCAGACTACACACCGCAGTAATATTGTGCTTGGTCTGTAGGAGCCCCTCCGGAGTCTGAACCCCCACAGTGAGCACGGGTACCCAAATTGGATCGGGCTAAGCGTCGTAGCGGTCATTTCATGAAATGCATTGCATTTAGCTACACCTGCTAGCTGTTATACTTGTTGTTGATATAGTTGGCTCTCTACTGTTGATATTCAATTGTTACAGGGTATTTATTACAGCTTTACATTGTGCTTTACTATGGATTTCTTATCTATGATGTTTTATCCTTGTTTATTACCACTGAGTCTGGCAGTACTCATTTTACTCCCTGCACCTTGTGTGCAGATCCAGGTACCTCTCAGAAGACATGATTCGGTAGGTGACATTTGTGGATATTCGAGGTAGCTGCAGAGTCCGCAGGACCCGATATTCCTTCTTAATGTCTCTTGATTTTGTATTGACTTTTCTTTCCGCACTTGGTATCTTGTAACCCTTTATACACTCATGTTCAGTAGAGGCTCATGACTCTTGACCCTTCGGTCTATGGGAGTTGATGTATTATAGGACTTGGTTTCCCGTTTTCGTTATTTGTATCGTTATTGCTTCGTGATTTAATATGCTTAAATGGGCTAAAGAGAGCTTCTAGCTCCGTTATTGTTATTGATTGGTCAGGCTGGCTTAGCAATGTGGCTGGGCGCCATCACGACCGGATTTGGGGTCGTGACAAGTTGGTATCAGAGCCCAGGTTTACTAGGCCTCATGAGTCTTGAGCCGGTTAGTAGAGTCTTGTGGATCGGTACGGGGACGCCCGTACTTATCCTCGGGAGGCCGCGAACCTTTAGGAAAACTTCACTTTTCTTGAACTCCGTCGTGCGATCTTGTTGTTCCGAGAACCGAACTTCTATATTCTATTCTCTCGCGATGGCGAGAACGCGAGCATCGGACGAGGTGGACGACCTCCAATGCCACCCGTTAGAGGCCGTGGGCGCGGTCGTGCTAGAGGTAGAGATAGGACGGCCGAGGTAGTGCCGACCGACCCGCCTCGTTGTACCGGTTCAGGAGCAGCCCCCAGTGGTTGATGCTCCAGCAGCCCCAGTTCAGGGCCAGACTATATCTATTGCTATTTCTGGTCTTCAGGAGACTCTTGCTCAGATATTATCAGTGTGTTCCGGTTTGGCTCAGGTAGTTTCAGCTACCGCTGCTGTAGCTACATCTCAGTCAGGGGGTGGTCAGCAGACCCCTGTAGCTCGCACACCGGAGCCGGTTGTTCAGGGACTTCAGACGCCAGAGGCGGTCCCCGCTCAGGTGGTTGCACCGGTTATTCCTCCAGCTGCACCAGCTCCAGCTCCAGAGTATATGGTTCAGGCTATGCCCGACGACGAGCAGCGTCGTCTTGAGAGATTTGGTAGACTTCAGCCACCCCATTTCAGTGGCGCTGAGGGCGAGAATGCCCAGGGTTTCTTGGATAAGTGTCAAAAGATGTTGCGTACGGCTGGTATTCTTGAGTCCAGCGGAGTTTCATTTACTACCTTTTAGTTTATTGGTCCCGCATTTGATTGGTGGGAAGAGTTTGAGAGGCGTAGGCCTGCAGGAGCAGCACCTCTCACATGGCAGCAGTTCTCTACTCTCTTTCTAGAGAAATATGTACCTCAGTCTCGTCGCGAGGAGCTACGTCGCCAGTTCGAGTGGTTGGTTCAGGGCGACATGTCCGTGACCCAGTATGAGCTCAGATTCACACAGTTGGCTAGCATGCCACATGGATGATCCCTAATGATAGGGAGAGGATCGGGAGGTTTATCGATGGCCTCAACTACTCTATCCGCATTCTTACGACCGAGAGAGAGTTTTGTCATCATCATTTGAGCAGGTTGTTGACATGGAACGCTCCATTGAGGAGGATCGTCGCCGAGAGAGAGAGGAGCGGGAGGCCAAGAGGCCTCGTGGTTCTGGCAGTTTCAGCGGTGCTCCATCTAGAAGGCATTCCCAGCAGAGCAGAGGTCGCTCATCTAGACCTTCTCATTCAGGCCGCCCAGAGCAGAGCGGAGGTTCTTACGGTCGTGGTCGACATGGGTTTCAGCAGGGTCAGTCATCGCTTAGTGCCCTTCCAGCCCAGGGTGCAGCACCTACTTCATCAGCCCAGGGTTCTTCTGCAGCGAGGGGTTCCCTTCAGTCCCCTTCTCCAGCACCAGGTGCATGTTATGAGTGTGGTGAGTTTGGTCCACATGAGGAGGCAGTGCCCTCGACTTTGCAGGGACAGGTCTCAGCAAAGGGATCAGCCCTCCTCTTTAGCACCATCTCAGTCTAGTAGAGGTGGAGGTCAGTCTTCTCGTGGTCGCCCTGTAGGTGAGGAGCGATCCAGTCGGGGCCAGGCACGATTCTATGCACTCCCTGACAGGCGTGATGCAGTTGCCTCCGATGCAGTGATTACAGGTATCATTTCTGTCTGTCACAGAGATGCCTCTGTTCTATTTGATCCAGGGTCCACATATTCTTACGTGTCCTCTTATTTTGCACATCACTTGGGTGCGACTCGTAGTAGTCTTGATTTACCTGTTCATGTATCCACCCCCGTGGGTGATACGATTGTTGTGGATCATGTCTATAGATCCCGTGTTATATCTATTGGGGGTCTGGAGACCCAGGCAGATTTGTTATTGTTGGGTATGGTGGACTTTGATGTTATATTGGGTATGGACTGGTTGTCTCCGTACCATGCTATATTGGACTGTCATGCTAAGAAAGTTACGTTGGCCATTCCTAGTATTTCTCAGATTGAGTGGCGGGGTTCGACCGATTTCGTCCCTAGCCGTGTTATTTCGTTCCTAAAAGCTCAGAAGATGGTTGAAAAAGGGTGTTTATCGTACTTAGCTTTTGTGAGAGATGTGGGAGCTGAGTCTCCTAGCATTGATTCTGTACCTGTTGTGAGGGATTTTCCAGATGTATTTCCCTCAGACCTGCCGGGCATGCCGCCGGACAGGGATATTGATTTTGGCATTGACTTGGTGCCGGCACTCAGCCCATATCCGTTCCTCCTTATCGGATGGCACCAACTGAGTTGAAAGAACTGAAAGAGCAGCTTCAAGAGCTTCTGGATAAGGGTTTCATCCGCCCTAGCGTGTCTCCGTGGGGTGCGCCGGTATTATTTGTTAAAAAGAAAGATGGTTCCATGCGAATGTGTATTGATTATAGGCAATTGAACAAAGTGACAGTGAAGAACAAGTACCTCTACCGCGCATAGATGATTTGTTTGATCAGTTACAGGGTGCGAGGGTGTTTTCTAAGATCGATCTTCGTTTCAGGCTATCATCAGCTGAAGATCAGGGACTCGGATATTATGAAGACTGCATTCAAGACCCGATATGGTCATTATGAGTTTCTTGTGATGTCGTTTGGGCTGACCAACGCCCCAGCAGCATTTATGCATCTGATGAACAGTGTGTTCAGGCCTTATTTGGATTCATTTGTGATTGTGTTCATCGATGACATTCTAGTCTACTCCCGTAGTCAGGAGGAGCATGCTCAGCATTTGAGTATTGTGTTGCCGAGATTGAGAGAGGAGAAGCTATATGCTAAATTCTCCAAGTGCGAGTTTTGGCTCGAGTCCGTAGCATTTCGGGGACATGTGGTGTCTCGTGATGGTATTCAGGTTGATCAGTAAAAGATAGAGGCGGTGCAGAGTTGGCCTAGACCGACCTCAGCCACAGAGATCATGAGTTTTCTTGGTTTGGCGGGATATTATCGCCGGTTTGTTCAGTGGATTTTCATCCATTGCTTCTTTATTGACTAAATTGACCTGAAGCGTGCACCATTCGTGTGGTCGGATGAGTGCGAGGAGAGCTTTCGAAGCTCAAGACAGCCTTTGACCACAGCTCCAGTGTTAGTATTGCCACCAGCTTCAGGTTCATATACCGTTTATCGTGATGCCTCGAGAGTGGGGATAGGTTGTGTGTTGATGCAGGAAGGTAAGGTAATTGCTTATGCTTCTCGGCAGCTGAAGCCACATGAGAAGAACTATCTTGTTCATGATTTGGAGCTAGCCGCCATTGTTCATGCATTGAAGATTTGGAGACACTATTTGTACGGTGTGTCTTATGAGGTGTATACCGACCACCGTAGTCTCCAACACTTGTTCAAACAGAAAGACCTTAATTTGAGACAGCGGAGATGGCTAGAGTTGCTGAAGGATTATGACATTTCTATATTATATCATCCGGGAAAGGCCAATGTGGTGGCCGATGCTTTGAGCCGGAAGGCGGTCAGTATGGGGAGCTTGGCATATATTCCAGCTGAGGAGAGGCCATTTGCTTATGATGTTCAAGTGCTAGCCAATCGGCTAGTGAGGTTAGATATTTCGGAGCCCAGCAGGGTATTGGCTTGTGTTGTATCTCGGTCATCTCTATATGATCGTATTCGTGAGCCGCCAGTATGATGATCCACATTTGGCTGTCCTTAGGGACCGAGTTCAGCATGATGATGCTAGAGATGTCACCATTGATAGTGACGGCGTATTGAGGATGCAGGGCCGGATATGCGTGCCCAATGTTGATGGCCTTCGTGAGTTGATTCTGGAAGAGGCCCATAGCTCGCGGTATTCTATCCATCCAGGAGCCGCTAAGATGTATCAAGATTTGAAACATCACTATTGGTGGAGAAAGATGAAAATGGACATTGTCGGACATGTAGCACGGTGCCTCAACTGTCAGCAGGTTAAGTACGAGCATCAGAGGCCCGGCGGTGTATTTCAGCGCATTGTTATTCCTGAGTGGAAATGGGAGAGGATCACTATGGATTTTGTTACTGGACTCCCTCGGACGACGAGGAAGTTTGATTCCGTATGGGTGATTGTGGATAGACTGACCAAGTCAGCTCACTTCATTCCAGTTAGTACTACCTACTCATCGGAGCGGTTGGCAGCGATCTTTATTCGAGAGATTGTTCGGTTGCATGGAGTCCCAGTGTTTATCATATCCAACAGGGGTACTCAGTTCACTTCTCAGTTTTGGAGAGCATTTCAGCGAGAGATGGGTACACGGGTTGAGTTGAGTACAGCATTTCACCCCCAGACAGACGGACAGTCTGAGCGCACTATTCGGATCTTGGAGGATATGTTGCGAGCTTGTGTGATTGATTTTGGTGGTTCGTGGGACGAGTTCCTACCACTTGCTGAGTTTGCCTACAACAACAGTTATCAGTCGAGTATTCATATGGCCCCGTATGAGGCATTGTATGGCAGGCGGTGTAGATCCCCCGTGGGATGGTTTGAGCCTGGTGAGGTTAGATTGATAGGGACTGAGTTAGTCCAGGATGCTCTGGATAGAGCAAAGTTGATCCAGGAGAGGCTTCGCACAACACAGTCTCGTCAGAAGAGTTATGCGGACCGTAGAGTTCGAGAGTTGTCTTTCATGGTTGGTGACAGAGTATTGTTGAAGTTTTCACCTATGAAGGGTGTCATGAGGTTTGGGAAGAAAGGAAAGTTGAGTCCCAAGTACATTGGTCCTTTTGAGATACTTAGAAGAGTTGGAGAGGTGGCATATGAGTTGGCCTTGCCGCCCAGCTTATCCAGCGTTCATCCAGTATTCCATGTGTCTATACTCCGGAAGTACATTGGAGATCCGTCTCATGTATTAGATTTAAGCACCATTCAGCTTGATGGTGATCTATCCTATGATGTGGAGCCTATTGCCATTTTGGGACGGCAGGTGAGAAAATTGAGGTCTAAGGAGATTGCATCAGTTAAGGTTCAGTGGAGAGGTCGACCCGTGGAGGAGGCCACTTGGGAGATCGAGCGGGAGATGCGGAGCAGATATCCTCACTTGTTTGAGACTTCAGGTATGTTTCTTGACCCGCTCGAGGACGAGCGTTTGCTTAAGAGGGGAGAATGTGACGACCCGGCCCGTCGTCACGGGAATTACCACCCCGTTATGTTGAAATTGTATGTTTTATGCGTTTATATCAGTGTTAAAGTCTATCGGGTGATTTAGGAGTGATTTGGATTGAAAATGAGGCATATAGCCTTTTTGAAGGAGACTTGAATAAGGAAAGTCAACCCGGAGTTGACTATTTGGTTAGAGGGCTCGGAATCGAATTCTGATGATTCGGTTAGTTCCGGAAGGTGATTTGTGACTTAGGGGAGCGATCGGAATTGAATTTGGAGGCCCGTGTAGAAATAGGCTTGAATTGGCTAAGGTTGAATTTTGGCGAAATCCGAACGGTAGGTGAGATTTTGATCCGGGGGTCGGAATGGAATTCCGACAGTTGCAGTAGCTCCGTTAGGTGATTTTGGATATGCCTGCAAAATTTCAGGTCATTCGGACGTCGTTTAGTCGGGTTTTTGATTGATTGTGTAATTCGGAATGTTTTAAGGAATTTAGGCTTGAATTTGATGTGAATTATGGGTTTTGGTGTTATTAGACGTATTTTGAGGATTGGAGCATGTTCGAATAAGGTATTAAGATGTGTTGGTGTGTTTGGATGAGGTCCCGGGGGCCTCGGGGTGATTTCGGATGGTTAAACGGGAGAAAATGTGGAAAATTGCAGGTTTTTGAGTCTGTTCTGTTGTTTTCGCTCCTGCGGAAATGGGAGCGCAGGAGCGAGTCCGCGGGAGCGGACAAGAAGGCGCAGAAGCAGGATAGACCGCTGAAGCGGAGCCTGGCCCGCAGGGGCGGCTTCGCTGAAGCGAGTGGGCGATCGCAGAAGCGGTCCTGAGGCGTGATGGGGAGGTCCGCAGAAGCGGGTGGTTGATCGCGGAGGCGAGTCCGCAAGAGCGGACTCTTGATCGCAGAGGCGGAGAGGACCGCAGGAGCGGATGAAAATCCGCAGAAGCGGACTCGTAGGAGCGGTCCTTGGATCGCCGGTGCGGAAATGGCCAAAAGGGCCTGGGTTCGCAGAAGCGACCAAAAGGTCGCAGAAGCGGTTCCGCAGGGGCGGAATTTTCAGTGAGTTAAGTGTATCAGAAGTTAGAAAATTTCAGAAACATTTCACACATTTGGGTCTCGGCTTTAGAGGCGATTTGGGCGATTTTGAAGAGAAACTCAAGGGAAATCATCGGGTAATCAACTATGGACTTAAACTATGATTAGTATTGATAATATTATGCAACTATATCATGAAAATGGAGGAATTTGGGGTGATTCATGGAAGATTTAACCCTAGGCTTGAACTTTAGAAAATCAAGGTTTTGAATGGCCAAATGGAGTCCGAATTTGGTAAAATTGATATGCTTAGACTCGTATTGAGATGAAGGTTCCGAATATGTGACTTTTGTAATTTTTTGACAAGCGTACCGAAAGTCGGGTTTTGACAACTTGGGAATTTTGATGTAAATTGAGTTGTATTGATTGGGTGTCGTCCCATTAGCCTAATTTGTTGTATTTCTACTGTATTTGATCAGATTCTACGCGTGCGGAGCTTGATTCTCGTGGCAAGGGCATTGCGGAGTAGTCGTCGCGCCATATTGAGGTGAGTAATAGATGTGGGTGATGACCAGCGGGTTCGAAACCCCGGTATACCACTTTGTGACGCCGTATAGCGGGAGACACGCACACTCTTGAGAGTGCGGGGTCGATTGTGATTGGGGACTATGGCTTAGTCCGACTTGTTGATACTGTGTTATGATATTAGGCTATTCATGAGCCGTCGAACCTCCTTCTCGGATGGTTGCATATTATACTGTGATATTGGCTACTCTTGAGCCGTTGAACCCCCTTCTTCGGGCGGTTGAGTATACTTGTGGGCCATGAGCCAGTTATTGGATCCCGCGAGGATCGTTATCATTGTCTTATCATATTGACATGCTAGTTTACTACTAGTCCGCAGATATTTCTGTTATCATGTTATTTCCAAATCTCCGGAACTTGATATTTCGTTTTCAACCGAAAAATGATAAAAGATGTTTTCAAAACTACTTTTGAGCCTCGCGAGGCCGTGATTGCATATTAGCCGACTAGTAGTGGATCGGGCCGCGCGCCGCAGCAGCAGACATATGTCGGATCGGACCGCACGTCGCAGCTGATATCGTGCTTGGGCTGCAGGAGCCCTCCGAGTCCGAACCCCCACAGGTGAGCACGGTACCCAAATCGGATCGGCTACGCGCCGTAGCGGTCATATCATGCATTGCATTGCATTTAGCTACATCCGCTAGCTGTTATATTGTTTTGCTGGTACTTGACGGTACATGTACAACTGATGTTGATTCTATGACAGGTATTTGATTACAGCCTTTACATAGTGCTTTATCGCGGATTTCTTATCCGCGCCGTCTTACCCTCGTTTATTACCACCGAGTCCGGCAAGACTCATTTTACTCCCCGCACCTCGCGTGCGATCCAGTACCTCTCACAGTGATCCAATAGCCGTGCGAGGCGACATTTGTGGATATTCGAGGTAGCCGCAGAGTCCGCAGGACCCGATATTCCTTCTTACTGTCTCTTGATTTCGTATTGACTTTTCTTTCCGCACTTGGTATCTTGTAACCCTTTATACACTCATGTTCAGTAGAGGCTCATGACTCTTGACCCTTCGGTCTATGGGAGTTGATGTATTATGGGACTTGGTTTCCCGTTTTCGTTATTTGTATCGTTATTGCTTCGTGATTTAATATGCTTAAATGGGCTAAAGAGTGCTTCTAGCTCCGTTATTGTTATTGATTGGTCAGGCTGGCTTAGCAATGTGCTGGGCGCCATCACGACCGGATTTGGGGTCGTGACACTCATCCTCCACTTATCCCACATACACACCTTACTACGCAACCACTTCACAAGCACCACCTCCAATCCCTAAGCAAATTCCGTCACCACCCTAAAAGCTGAATACCAGTGTCACGACCCGGATTTTCCCCCAACATCGGGATCGTGATGGCGCCTACTCGTGGTAGCTAGGCAAGCCACCGTATTCATACTATCCCGTTTTTAACACAATCTTAATTAAATAAATGCGGAATACTTTATCGAAATAGAAATAACTAATTACAAGATGAAAATCATACGGAAATCCTCTACCCAAGACGTGGAGTCACCAACTCACGAACTACTATGGAATACTACACATAAAAGTCTGAAGGAAATATAACATAATTCTGTTTGTCTCGAAACAAAGAGACTACAACTAATAACATAAATAAAGAGAGAGACGCCGGGCCTGCGGACGTCTGCAAGCTACCTCGGTCTCAAATGTGATCAACTCCCACGCAATCAATTTACCGCTGCTGCTGCTCTTGATCGTAACCTGGACCTGTGCAAAAACGCACAGAAGTGTAGCATCAGCACAACCGACCCCATGTGCTGGTAAGTGCCTGGCCTATCCCGGCGAAGTAGTGACAAGCCTAGGACCAGACACTCACATAAACCTGTGCAATTCAATATATATGCGTGTACCACAAAATAACAAGAAATAATCAAGTAATAACACAATAAGGAATATCTTAAAGAATTCAACAATTAACCACAGTTAATAATTTCACAAAGAAAACAAAGTATAATGTAAACACGAATTATATCACTTCAAGAAATAGCAAGCAATCGCACGGCATCACCCTTCGTGCTTTTACTCTCATCCTCACCAAATAAACAAATAAAGTACACGGCATCACCCTTCGTGCTTTTACTCTCATCCTCACATCCATAGTACGGCATGATCCTTCGTACATGGTTCAATAACGGGGCACGGCATGATCCTTCGTGCATAATCAATAATAGGGCACGGCATGATCCTTCGTGCATAATCAATAAATAAACATGGCACGGCATTAACCTTCGTGCATAAATAAATAAACATGGCACGACATCACCCTTCGTGCATTATCACTCTTCCTCACCCAAATAACAATCACAGCTAAGGGCAAAGAAGGAAATAGTAATTCATAAACCGCCCCATCAAGGGCAATCAATAATTATCTTCACAACAAGTCCCAACAAGGGAGAACAATAACAATTCATCCGTAATATATCTCAAAATAATCATTTTCCAACGACTCACGGTCATACTAGACGCCAGTGTATGGATGCTCGTCACCACAGTCCCATACACCGCACTCGATCACATAACACATAACACATAATCCTATTCCCTCAAGCTAGGATAGAACAAACACTTACCTCGAATGCTTATGAACAATTCAATCCGTGGAAATGTCTTTTCTTTCAATTTGGCTCCAATCCAACCGTATCTATACACAATTGATTTAATATCATCAATTCTACTCAACAAACTAATTCTTAATACCAAATACAACTTTTACAACATTCTGCCATGAATAGTGAATTTCAACCCCGGGCCCACATGGTCGGAATTCGGGGTTAGGACCAAAATCCGGTTACCCATTCCCCCACGAGTTCATATATATAATTTGTTTCAAAATCGGACCTCAATTCGAGGTCCAATTTCCCAATTTATGAAAAACCCTATTTTCTAACAAAAACAAGAATTTTACCATGAAAATCTTTGATTTCTTATGAAAAACATGTTTAATGATGTTAGGAATTGAAAGAATTAAGTAAAAAGTGACTTACAATCGTTTTGATGAAGAAGAAATCCTTGAAGAATCGCAAACGGGTGTTTTGGTTTTGTAAAATGTGAAGAAATGACTGAAATTCGTGTTTTTCAGGTCTCTGTGTTCGCATTTGCGAACACGGGTTCGCAATTGCGAACCCCGACCAATTTCTGGAGTTTGAAAAATAAGCTAAGGATGGGAAGTTCGCATTTGCGAACTTTTGTTCGCAATTGCGAACCCAAGGCATATTGGGAGGTTCGCATTTGCGACATAATGTTCGCATTTGCGAACAAGGCTCCTTGCTTCGCGATTTGCGAACAATGGTTCGCATTTGCGAACCATAGGTCGAACCGGGGACCTTCGCAAATGCGAACAATTGTTCGCATTTGCGAACAAGGCTGGCTTCGCATTTGCGATCAAGGTTCGCATTTGCGAGCCTTGCCTTACACTGTCCCCTTCGCAATTGCGAGAAATTCTTCGCAATTGCGAAGCCAACAGTTGGGTGAAAAACCAGCAGTTCAAAAATTCAGAATTTCATCCAACGGCCTATCAAATCTTTCCCCGAGCCCCCCCGGCTCCAAACCAAACATGTACATAACCTCAAAAACACATTATGAACTTGTTCGTGCGATCACATCGCCAATATCACTTCGTTTTAATCAAATCAAGCCTCAAATGCATGATTTTCATACCTTTAGTTTTCAAAACTTTCTTAACTTGGAACTCAAGGTCCAAAACATCTCAAACGACATCCAAATGTCACCAAACTTTACAGAAATCACATATATAATATTTAAGACTTGTACCGGGCGTCGGAACCAAAATACGAGCCCGATACCAAGGTCAATTAATTTATTCCCTTTAATAATTACATCAAAAACAATTTCACATAAAAATTCATAACTTGGGCTCTAGGCCTCGGAATTCGACTCCAGACACATGTCCAAGTCCCATATTTTCCTACGGACCTCCCGGGACCATCCAATCTCGGTCCGGATCCGTTTACCAAAAATGTTGACCGAAGTCAACCATATCAATATTAATATCATTTTTATCCAAATTTCTCATAGAATTCATATTTTCTATCACAAAATCTTTCCGGCTACATGCTCGGATCGTGCACGTAAATCGAGGCAACATAGAATGAGGTTTTCAAGGCCTCAGAAGCTCGAAATGATTAATTAATTAAGTGATGACCCTTTGGGTCGTCACAATCTCCACCTCTAAAACAACCGTTCGTCCTCGAACGGACAAAAGAAAGAAGTACCTGAGTCAGGAAACAATTGTGGGTAGCGATTCCGCATATCAGACTCGGACTCCCAGGTCGATGCCTCAGGAGGCTGACCTCTCCACTGAACACACATAGAAGGATAACTCTTCGACCTCAACTGTCGAACCTGCCGGTCTAGAATGGCCACTGGCTCCTCCTCGTAAGATAAATCATTGTCCAATTGGACAGTATTGAAGTCTAACACATGTGTGGGATCGCCGTGGTATCTCCGAAGCATAGATACATGAAAAACCGGATGCACGGCTGATAAGCTAGGCGGCAAAGCTAGTCTGTAAGCCACCCCTCCCACTCTATCTAGAATCTCAAATGGACCAATATACCTAGGGCTGAGCTTGCCCTTCTTTCCGAACCTCATCACGCCCTTCATAGGCGACACCCGGAGCAATACTCGTTCACCAACCATGAAATCTACATCTCGAACCTTACGATCCGCATAAGTCTTTCGCCTGGACTGAGCTGAACGCAATCTCTCCTGAATAGTCTTGACCTTATCCAAGGCCTCCTAAACTAAGTCTGTACCCAACAACCTAGCCTCTCCCGGTTCAAACCATCCAACTGGTGATCGACATCGCCTACCATACAACGCCTCATACGGAGCCATCTGGATGCTAGACTGGTAACTGTTATTGTAGGCGAACTCTGCTAATGGCAGAAACCGGTCCCACGAGCCTCCGAAATCAATAACACAGGCTCGAAGCATGTCCTCTAGAATCTGAATAGTCCTTTCGGACTGGCCATCCGTCTGAGGATGAAATGCTGTACTCAACTGAACCTGGGTGCCTAACTCCTGCTGGACCGCTCTCCAGAACCGCGAGGTAAACTGCGTTCCCCGATCAGAGATAATAGATACTGGCACCCCATGGAGACGAACAATCTCCCTAATGTAAACCTCCGCTAACCTCTCCGACGAGTAGGAGACAGATACTGGAATAAAGTGTGCCGACTTGGTCAGCCTATCAACAATGACCCAAATAGCATCAAATTTTCTCCGAGTCAAAGGAAGTCCAGTAACGAAGTCCATAGTGATCCGCTCCCATTTCCACTCGGGAATTTCAATCCTCTGGAACACACCACCAGGTCTCTGGTGCTCATATTTCACCTGCTGATAATTTAGACACCGAGCGACATACGCAACGATATCTTTCTTCATTCTGCGCCACCAATAGTGCTGCCGTAAGTCCCGGTACATCTTCGCGGCGCCCGGGTGAATAGAATACCGCGAACTGTGGGCCTACACTAAGATCAACTCTCGAATCCCTTCGACATTGGGCACACAAACTCTACCCTGCAATTTCAATACCCCATCATCATCTAGGTTTACCTGTGTGGCACCTCCCCGCTGTACTGTATCTCTCAACTCACGCAAACGAGGATCATCAAATTGCCTCTCACGGATACGCTCTAATAAGGAAGAACGAGCGACCGTGCAGGCTAACACTCTGCTAGGCTCAGAAATGTCTAATCTCACGAACCGGTTGGCTAAGGCCTGAACATCTAGAGCTAATGGTCTCTGATTGACCGGAATATATGCAAGACTACCCATGCCGGCATACTTTCTACTCAATGCATCGGCCACCACATTGGCCTTACCTGGGTGATATAATATAGTAACATCATAGTCTTTTAGCAACTCTAACCATCTCCGCTGTCGTAGATTCAACTCCTTCTGTTTGAACAAGTACTGTAGGCTTTTGTGATCAGTGTACACCTCACATGTCACACCATATAGATAATGCCTCCAGATCTTTAAGGCATGAACCACTGCTGCCAACTCAAGATCATGAACTGGATAATTCTTCTCATGTATCTTTAACTGCCTCGAAGCATAAGCGATAACCTTACCATCCCGCATCAATACCGCTCCAAGCCCTGTACGAGATGCGTCACAATAAACTGTATAAGGCCCTGTACCTGTAGGTAGTATCAACACTGGTGCGGTGGTCAAGGCTGTCTTGAGCTTCTGAAAGCTCGCCTCACACTCCTCCGACCACCGAAACTGAACACCCTTCTGGGTCAACCTGGTCATCGGGGCTGCAATAGAAGAAAACCCCTCTACAAAACGACGGTAGTAACCTGCTAATCCCAAGAAACTCCAGATCTCAGTCACTGAAGCTGGTCGAGGCCAATTCTGGACTGCCTCAATCTTCTTTGGGTCTACCTGAATACCTTCCACTGATACAATGTGACCCAGAAATGCTACCGAACTCAGCCAGAACTCACATTTAGAAAATTTGGCATATAGTCGGTTATCTTTCAGAGTCTGAAGAACCACTCTGAGGTGCTGCTCGTGCTCTTCCTGGCTGCGGGAGTACACCAGGATGTCATCTATGAAGACTATCACGAACAGCTCTAAGTAAGGCCTGAATACCCGATTCATCAACTCCATGAATGCTGCTGGGGCATTGGTCAACCCGAAGGACACGACCAAGAACTCATAATGCCCATATCTAGAGCGAAAGGCTGTCTTAGGAATGTCAGCCGCCCTGATCTTCAGCTGATGGTAGCCCGACCTCAAGTCTATCTTAGAGAATACCCTCGCTCCCTGGAGCTGGTCAAACAAATCATCAATCCTCGGCAGTGGATATTTATTTTTGATAGTCACCTTGTTTAACCGCCGGTAATCAATACACATCCGCATCGAGCCATCCTTCTTCTTTACAAATAATACAGGTGCTCCCCAGGGGGAAACACTGGGCCTGATAAAGCCCTTCTCAAGAAGGTCTTGCAACTGATCTTTCAACTCTTTTAACTTCGGCGGGGCCATACGATAGGGTGGAATAGAGATGGGCTGAGTGCCCAGTGCCAGATCAATACAGAAATCAATATCCCCGTCGGGTGGCATGCCCGGCAGGTCTGAAGGAAAAACCTCCGGAAACTCCCGTGCAATAGGGACCGACTCAATGGAAGGAACTTCTGCGCTGGAATCACGAACATAAGCCAGATAAGCTAGACACCCCTTCTCGACCATACGTCGAGCCTTAACATAGGAAATAACAATGCGAACGGAGTGGCTTGAGGTACCCTTCCACTCTAATCGGGGTGATTCTGGCAAGGCTAAGGTGACAGTCTTAGCATGACAATCAAGAATAGCATGGTATGGGGACAACCAATCCATCCCCAATATGACATCAAAATCTACCATATCCAAGAGCAACAGATCAACACGGGTCTCAAGACCCCCAAATATAACTACGCACGAACGATGCACCCGATCGACTACAATGGAGTCACCCACCGGTGTAGCCACATAAACCGGAATATCCAGAGCATAGTTGGGCACCGCCAAATACGGTGCGAAGTAGGAAGACACATAGGAATACGTAGATCCGTGGTCAAATAATACCGAAGCACCTCTCGCCACACACAAGAATAGTACCCGTAATCACAGCATCCGATGCCTCCGCCTCGGCCCGGCCGGTAAAGCATAGAATCGGGGATCCGCACCTCCCTCCGAGCCGCGTCTCTAGGACGACCATCAACCGGCCGACCTCTACCTCTCGCCGGGCCGGTCTCCACCTCTACGGTCTCGACCTCCACCTCTATAACCCCTACCCCCGCCTCTGGCCGGCCGGGCAGCCGAGGGTCACCGGGGCCTCGAATCATAGGACGAGGACCTCGCTCCCTGAGAGTTGCCCGCCGCTATAGGGCAATTCCCGATAAAATGACTCGGGTCACCACAACCGTAGCAACTCTAGATCGATAGGGCTGCTGGCCCCGACGACCCGAATGGCCTCCACGAACACTCGAAGAGGCCGAGCATTAACAGGAGGCCGGTCCGAATAATGCCCCGAAAACCACGATCACCCGATCCACCCCGCGAGCTCGAGCGGCGAATGAAAAGGCCTGGAGGACCGGCCTCTATCAAAGGATTCTCTGCTACCAGAGGAAGAAGCACCAAACCTACCCGAATGACGAGGCCTCTTATCCGAAGAATAACCGCCTCCTCTAGCGAGAGCCATCTCAACTCTGCGTGCTGCATTGGCTGCCTTCTGAAATGATATGTCACTCCCCACGCCCATAGCCATCTGGAGTCTAATCGGCTGATTAAGCCCATCTATAAACCTGCGGACCCTCTCCCGCTCCGTGGGAAGTATCACCACTGCATGACGAGCCAAATCGACAAATCTCGTCTCATACTGTGTAACTGTCATAGTGCCCTGATGGAGGCGCTCAAACTGCCTCCGAAGTACATCCCTCTGAGTAGCAGGGAGAAACTTCTCCATAAATAGTTCCGCAAACCGGTCCCATGATAAAGCTGGGGACCCTGCTGGTCGAGTCAAGCAATAATCTCTCCACCAAGTCTTGGCGGATCCTGCAAGTCTGAAGGGACAGAAGTCAACTCCGTTTGTCTCCACAATCCCCATAGTCTTGAGAATCTCATGGCAACTGAATAAGAAGTCCTGAGGATCCTCTGATGCGGCTCCACCGAATGTAGTGGTAAATAGCTTGGAGAACCGATCAAGCCTCCATAACGAATCGTAAGTCATGGCCGTTCCATCACCGGCATGAGCCGCGGTACTCGACCGAGTGGCCACACCGGGTCGAATCACCGGTGCTCGAGGCCGAGGAGCCACCGGCTCCGAGTATGAGCAATAGAGTCCGGGCCCCTCCTCCACCCCGAGAAGTAGTGGGGCAACCGATAATAAACCCGCTCCGGCAATGCCGTCCATGAATCCCGCTATTCCGACCAAAGCATCCCGAGATCCGGGGTAAATAAAGCCTCTCCCGGGACCCGAGCTGGGCCCATCTGGAGCTGCTGGAACCGAACCTCCTCGTCAATCTCAATATGAGGCTCCACCTCCGGAGTAGCTGCCTGGGGCTGAGCTCCACCCCTACCACGGCCTCTGATACGGCCTTGGCCCCCGCCCTCACGGAGCCGCCCGGGGCTCCGGCCGCCGGTCGGACGGACGAAGAAGCGCGTGTCCTTACCATCTGCGAAAGGACAGAATAGAAATTCAATCAGCATTTGAGGAACAAGTCGCACGACAAGAAAGAACAAATGAGAGACTCTTTCCTAACTCAATAGACTCGGGAGGACAAGTACAGACGTCTCCGTACCTACCTCTCAAACTCTACTAAGCTTGTTCGTGAGTGGTGAGACCTATGTAACCTAGAGCTTCGATACCAACTTGTCACGACCCGGATTTTCCCCCAACATCGGGATCGTGATAGCGCCTACTCGTGGTAGCTAGGCAAGCCACTGTATTCATACTATCCTGTTTTTAACACAATTTTAATTAAATAAATGCGGAATACTTTATCGAAATAGAAATAACTAATTACAAGATGAAAATCATACCGAAATCCTCTACCCAAGACGTGGAGTCACCAACTCACGAACTACTGCTGAATACTACACATAAGAGTTTGAAAGAAATATAACATAATTCTGTTTGTCTCGGAATAAAGAGACTACAGCTAGTAACATAAATAAAGAGAGAGACGCCGGGCCTACGGACGTTTGCAAGCTACCTCGGTCTCAAATGTGATCAACTCCCACACAATCGATTTACTCGCCGCCGCTCGCTCTCGATCGTAACTCGGACTCTGTGCAAAAACGCACAGAAGTGTAGCATCAGCACAACCGACCCCATGTGCTGGTAAGTGCCTGGCCTATCCCGGCGAAGTAGTGACAAGCCTAGGACCAGACACTCACATAAACCTGTGCAATTCAATATATATATGTGTACCACAAAATAACAAGAAATAATCAAGTAATAACACAATAAGAAATATCTTAAAGAATTCAACAATTAACCACAGTTAATAATTTCACAAAGAAAACAAAGTATAATGTAAACACGAATTATATCACTTCAAGAAATAGCAAGCAATCGCACGGCATCACCCTTCGTGCTTTTACTCTCATCCTCACCAAATAAACAAATAAAGTACACGGCATCACCCTTCGTGCTTTTACTCTCATCCTCACATCCATAGTACGGCATGATCCTTCGTACATGGTTCAATAATAAGGCACGGCATGATCCTTCGTGCATAAATAAATAACAGGGCACGGCATGATCCTTCGTGCATAATCAATAAATAAACATGGCACGGCATTAACCTTCGTGCATAAATAAATAAACATGGCACGGCATCACCCTTCGTGCATTATCACTCTTCCTCACCCAAATAACAATCACAATTAAGGGCAGAGAAAGAAACAACAATTCATAAATCGTCCCATCAAGGGCAATCAATAATTATCTTCACAACAAGTCCCAACAAGGGAGAACAATAACAATTCATCTGTAATATATCTCAAAATAATCATTTTCCAACGACTCACGGTCATACTAGACGCCAGTGTATGGATGCTCGTCACCACACCCCATACACCGCACTCGATCACATAACACATAACACATAATCCTATTCCCTCAAGCTAGGATAGAACAAACACTTACCTCGAATGCTTATGAACAATTCAATCCGTGGAAATGTCTTTTTCTTTCAATTTGGCTCCAATCCAACCGTATCTATACACAATTGATTTAATATCATCAATTCTACTCAACAAACTAATTCTTAATACCAAATACAACTTTTACAACATTCTGCCATGAATAGTGAATTTCAACCCCGGCCCACATGGTCGGAATTCGGGGTTAGGACCAAAATCCGGTTACCCATTCCCCCACGAGTTCATATATATAATTTGTTTCAAAATCGGACCTCAATTCGAGGTCCAATTTCCCAATTTATGAAAAACCCTATTTTCTAACAAAAACAAGAATTTTACCATGAAAATCTTTGATTTCTTATGAAAAACATGTTTAATGATGTTAGGAATTGAAAGAATTAAGTAAAAAGTGACTTACAATCGTTTTGATGAAGAAGAAATCCTTGAAGAATCGCAAATGGGTGTTTTGGTTTTGTAAAATGTGAAGAAATGACCGAAATTCGTGTTTTTCAGGTCTCTGTGTTCGCATTTGCGAACATGGGTTCGCAATTGCGAACCCCGACCAATTTCTGGAGTTTGAAAAATAAGCTAAGGGTGGGAAGTTCGCATTTGCGAACTTTTCTTCGCATTTGCGAACAGTTCGCATTGGTGAACAATGGTTCGCATTTGCGAACCAAGGCAGCACTGGGGACCTTCGCAAATGCGAGCAATTGTTCGCATTTGCGAACAAGGCTGGCTTCGCATTTGCGAACAATGGTTCGCATTTGCGAACCAAGGAAGCACTGGGGACCTTCGCAAATGCGAGCAATTGTTCGCATTTGCGAACAAGGCTGGGCCAAAGGGGGCTTCGCATTTGCGATGAATGTTCGCATTTGCGAGCCTGTCCCCTTCGCAATTGCGAGAAATACTTCGCAATTGCGAAGCCAACAACTGGGTGAAAAACCAGCAGTTCAAAAATTCAGAATTTCATCCAACGGCCTATCAAATCTTTACCCGAGCCCCCCCGGCTCCAAACCAAACATGTACATAACCTCAAAAACACATTATGAACTTGTTCGTGCGATCACATCGCCAATATCACTTCGTTTTAATCAAATCAAGCCTCAAATGCATGATTTTCATACCTTTAGTTTTCAAAACTTTCTTAACTTGGAACTCAAGGTCCAAAACATCTCAAACGACATCCAAATGTCACCAAACTTTACAGGAAATCACATATATAATATTTAAGACTTGTACCAGGCGTCGGAACCAAAATACGAGCCCGATACCAAGGTCAATTAATTTATTCCCTTTAATAATTACATCAAAAACAATTTCACATAAAAATTCATAACTTGGGCTCTAGGCCTCAGAATTCGACTCCGGACACATGTCCAAGTCCCATATTTTCCTACGGACCTCCCGGGACCATCCAATCTCGGTCCGGATCCGTTTACCAAAAATGTTGACCGAAGTCAACCATATCAATATTAATATCATTTTTATCCAAATTTCTCATAGAATTCATATTTTCTATCACAAAATCTTTCCGGCTACATGCTCGGATCGTGCACGTAAATCGAGGCAACATAGAATGAGGTTTTCAAGGCCTCGGAAGCTCGAAATGATTAATTAAATAAGTGATGACCCTTTGGGTCGTCACAATGTATTGTGGCCCCACCACCAGCCACCTTACACAAATCATCTAGTGAATCATTATTCCACATCCAAGACAACTATTATTATCCCCCGGAACCTATTTTTCGATAGCATGATTCCTATACCCCTCTCATTGACATGGGTGAAGAGGAGGAACCACCTAAAAATCCCGAGCAGGAAGAGATGGCTAGAAAGATGAAAAGCCTCGAGAAATCATTCCGGAACATGCAGGGCTTGGGTGGTCAAGTAATCATAGCTTACAAGGATTTATGTTTATTCCCTGAAGTGCAACTGCCAGTAGGATTTAAGCTGCAAAATTCAATTTATATGGTGGTCACGACGACCCGGTAGCACATTTAAGGGGCTTCTGCCGCAAGATGCATGGAGCCGGTGGGAAAGATGACTTGCTCATGGCTTATTTTAGCCAAAGTCTTATTGGTTCAGCTCTCAAATGGTATACCAGGCAAGACCATACCAGGTGGTTTATTTGGGATGATCTGGCCCAGGCATTTGCGAATCATTTCCAGTACAATTTGGAAATTATTCCAGATAGGTTGACACTGACAAAGATGGAGAAAAGTCCGGGAGAAAGTTTTCGAGAATATGGCTTTAGGTGGAGGGAGCAAGCAGCTCGGGTAGACCCACCTATGAAGGAGGGAGAGATGGTGGACTATTTTCTGCAAGCCGTAGAACTAATGTACTATGGGCATTTAGTATTTGCCACTGGGAAACCATCAACGAGGTAGTTAAAATGGGAAGCTTAGTTGAGGAAGTGTTAAATTCAAACAAAATTACGAGCTATTCAGCCATAAAAGCTACGAACCAGGCGATCTAGACTGGCACATGTGGAGCTATCGGGAAAAGGAAGAAGGAACAGGTGGCAGTCGTAGAAGGGAGGTCTTGGTCCAGGAGTCCTAATTCATACTACCAACAGCCTCGCCCACATCAACCCTACCCACCAACACCATATGGCCCACCACAACTCTATTACCCTCCTTCTGTTCCACAATTTTCTGTACATCATGCTCAAACTTACCCACCACCCTCTACTCCATGGCGAACTCCATCACCTCAAAATATTTACCACACCCAGAACACATACCCACCACCCAAAACATATAAAAATCCCGGTGGAACAAGTTTCTGCCCTAACCCTGGAGTAAAAAATGACAGGACACAAAGGAAGAAAACATTTACTCCCTTGGGTGAATCATACACCAGTCTTTTCCATAGACTGAGACAACTCGGGATGTTAAATCTCATAGAACCCAAAATCCCTAATCCACCACCAAGGAACCTGGACCAATCTGTTAATTGTGAATATTGTTGAGGAGCCCCAGGGCATGACACTGAAAAATGTTGGCATCTGAAAAGTGCAATACAAGAGCTTATCGATTCTAGAAAAATTGAAGTTCAGGCTCCCGAGACTCCTAATATAACACAGAACCCTCTGCATGTGCACCACGAGACCCATATGATAGAAGTGGTACAAGGGGGAGATAGTAGGAAGCCCTCTCAGGCTGTAATGATGATCAAGGTGAGTGGAAGCGAGACAGAGGAGAAATCCATAAGCGAGAAAATACTAGTCAAGCCATCTGTGAACCCGCCAGCAGTGGTAGCAGAACCTGAGCCAATGAAGGTGACAGTGCCAAAGTAAGTGTAAAGCCCATATTGACTGTGAAAGGAGCGCAGCTAGAGCTGGTTATTATTAAGCCAGTTACTCAAATTCCCATAGTAAACACCAAAACTTTGCCCTGGAATTACAGCAAGGTGATCGTCATGTATAAAGGAAAGGAAATCAAGGATGAGATTTGTGAAACCCGCGGTTTGACTTGATGTATCCTACAATCTTCTACTAGGATGGCCATGGATTCATGCGGCAAAGGCTGTACCTTCCTCACTCCATCAAATGGTGAAATTCGAATGGGATCGTCTAGAAATAGTGGTTCACGATGAAGATAATTCCTGCAATATCATCACGCCATTTGAAGAAGTTGAGGGTGATAAAGGTCCCTAGGTATACCAAATGGTAGACACTATATCTGTGGATAAAATATCTGAGGGTGAAAACATTCTAGTACCAAAGATAGCTTCTGCGTCAGTCATGGTTGTTGCGGAGATGTTGAAAAACCAGTTTCTCTATGGGAAAGGATTAAGAGCTGCACTACAAGGAATAACTTAGCAAGTATCTCTTCTTGGAATCATTGACACTTTTGGGTTGGGTTTTAAGCCAACCAACAACAACAACAACAACAACCCAGTATAATCCCACTTAGTGGGGTCTGGGGAGGGTAGTGTGTACGTAGACCTTACCCCTACCCTAAGGTAGAGAGGTCTGTTTCCAAATAGACCCCCGGCATCCTTCCCTCCAAGAACTTCCCACCTTGCTCTTGGGGAGACTCGAACTCACAACCTCTCGGTTGGAAGTGGGGTTGCTTACCATCAGAGCAACCCCTCTTGTCTTATAAAAAGAGCCCGAAAACTGAAAAAGAAAGGATGGACCCTCCCTAAGCCTATCCCTCAACTCTCCCATTCATTCGTCAAGCCTAGTACAAAAAGGCATCCGGCAATGGTCATGCCCAGCCTAGCAGAGATAAGGCCAGACAAGGAGCTGCTAGAATGATTTGAGAGGTTGTTCGAAGATGTGAACATGGTAGAGGCAGAAGAGGGCACAAGTAAAATGGACGTCCAGTTTGTTGGATCCCAGATCAAGCTGAATAACCGGGAATCTACTCCTCTTCCGACTAGAAAGGAGTTGTGGTAGTTAGCTTTGATGTTTCATTCTTAATTTGTTTTATTTCAAGGCTGTAATACAAATTCTATGTTCCGTCCAATCGGACGTGTCAAACCTTGTTATCTTTTGAAATTTTAATGAAATGCAGTTTCTTTCTTCCTTCATTCTGATAGCCTTATTTATTTTTCTTTTCTTTTATTGTACAGTCTGTTTTGCGCTGATTTGAATGATGTGTCATGCATAAGGAATTCTCGGCCCACTCTTGATAATCAAATAGTAATACAAGAAATTGAATACGATAATGAAGTGGAGTATGATGACCAGGAGTTTTGGAAGAAATTAGTAAAGATATGAACCACTATGAGGAGAAACCCAAATCAAACTTGAATGAGATGGAGTCTATTAATTTGGGGGATGAGGAAAACATTCGGGAAACAAAGATTAGTATTCATTTGCCCACTTATTCGGAATGCCCGCCCATCAAGCAAAAGTTAAGAAAGTTCAAGACAAATATCAGCGTAAAAATAAAAGAGGAAGTCAACAAACAATTTGAGGTGAAGGTCATACGGGTCGCCAAATATCTCACCTAGTTAGCTAATGTTGTACTTGTTCTGAAGAAAGATGGAAAAACCAGAGTGTTGATTATCGAGACCCCATCAAAGCAAGTCCAAAGGATAATTTTCCATTGCCAAACATCCACATACTAATTGAAAATTGTGCCAAACATGAGATTTGGTCTTTTGTGGATTATTACGCGGGTTATCATCAGATCCGGATGGATGAAGAAGATGCAGAAAAAGCAGCATTTATCACGCCTTGGGGAACATATTGTTATAGAGTAATGCCATTCGTATTGAAAAATGCTGGAGCCACGTATATGAGAGCAATGACTACCATATTTCATGACATGATACATCGAGAGATTGAAGTTTATCTGGATGATGTCATCATCAAATCCAGGAAGCAATACAATCATGTTAAAGACCTGAGGAAGTTTTTTCAGAGGCTTCAGAGATACAATCTCAAGCTCAATCCAGCAAAATGTGCTTTTGGAGTACCATCAGGGAAATTATTGGGGTTTGTGGTAAGTCGGCGTGGTATTGAATTGTACCCATCCAAGATCAAAGCTATTCAGGAGTTTTCTCCGCCAAAGAGCAAGAAAGATGTGATAAGTCTGCTGGGCATACTGATTTATATTATTAGATTTATTGCCCAACTGACGTCAACTTGTGAGCCTATTTTCAAATTATTGAAGAAAGATGCTACAGTAAAATGGACTAATGATTGTCAAGCTGCATTTGATAAAATCAAGGAATATCTGGCCAATCCGCCTGTATTGGTTCCTCCAGAACCCGGAAGGCCCTTGATCCTTTATTTGATAGTATTGGATAATTCATTTGGCTGTGTACTGGGGTAACATTATGAAACGGGAAAGAAGGAGCTTAAATTTACTATTTTACCAAGAAATTTACATCTTATGAGGTAAAATATACTCAGTTAGAAAGAACATGTTGTGCCTTGACCTGGGTTGCACAAAAGTTGAAACACTACTTGTCGGCTTATACCACTTATCTCATATCTCGTTTGGACCCGGTGAAGTACATCTTTCAGAAACCTATGCCCACAGGGAGGCTTTCTAAATGGCAAATTCTGCTCACAGAGTTTGATATTGTTTATGTAACCCGCACTGCGATGAAAGCGCAAGTAATTGTTGATCACTTAGCAGAAAATCCAGTCAACAACGAGTATGAGCCACTGAAAACATATTTCCCTGATGAGGAGACAATGAATGTGAGCAGGTGATTTTTTTCACTGAGAAAAATTAAATATATATATATATATATATATATATATATATATATATATATATATATATATAAATAATTTTTTGGTTTGTAATTGTGTGATTTAGTTGAAATACTTGTGTTTTTAATGTGAAAATAAAATAGAAATGAAATTACAAAAGAAATCAATTGGAAAATATCATAAAAATGTTAAAATTCAGAAAATCAAGTAAAATGCAAAAATACCGGTAAATAAAAGTTAAATGGCAAAAATACCGAAAAATTAAGGAAAAATCAAGAAAAATAGAAAATAAAGGAAATATAGCAGTTGAAAATAAATACAAAAAGAAAAATACAAAATACAAAAAAGAAAATACAAGAAATAAATAAAATACAAGTCAAAATACAAAATACAATATGAATTTGGGCTAAATACACAAGGAAATACATATATACCAGGCCCAAAACACTAACCAGGCCCAAACAAAAATAAGCCTGGTCTGCCCAGAATGTACCAAACGACGCCGCACAACATTAGCCAGGCCCAAATGGAGATAAGCCTCGTCTACCCAGGCTTATAATCAAACGACACCGTACCGGCCAAACAAATCCAAACCGTTGATGATTTGAATCAAACGGACCAGATGAGGCGGTTACTTTATAAATCAAATGATGTCGTGTATAGAGTTAATCCTGGTCGTTCAATATGATTGACCAAACGGACAAGACTAATGACTCATTAAAACCAAACGACGTAGTATAGGTAAATTAATCTCAGCAGTCCAAGCATATAATCCAACGGACCTAAGGAGATCCTTCATTAAAGCAAACGACAACGTTTCAAGGGCAAATGATCCTGGCCGTTGATCTTGACTAATCCAATGGCCAGGAATCAATGAGACACGACTGGTATATATTACTAGTCTCCCATTTAATTTCAGATCATTATGCACATATACAATCTGTAAAGAAACCCTAGCCGCCTCTTAATCCATCTTCTTCTTCCTCCAGTCTCTCATGGAGACTGTCGGCAAACCATGCCTCAGCCATCGTCTGGCTCAGGCAAGCCTGAAACACCATCTCCACCACCCAAAAACCTTTCAAGCCACCATAAAACCCCACTAAAACCAAAAGACCTCTCTGTTCTTGAAACTCCGGTCGCCGGAACCCTAGCCGGCGACCTCACCAAGTATGAACCAAGGTCCCATACTAACACCCCTGAACCATTTTGAGGTGATCTACCACCCCATCTGGGTGGTTTCCCTCGAATCACCCTTGAACGTCTCGAATATCAGAAAAACACTCGCCGGAACTCTACTCCGGCGAGTACCAAAATTAACCCCCAACCCCAAAATACTATACCAAGCCTCTAGACCACCCCCATATACACCAAAATCAAATTAAAAGCCCCATTTGGAAAGATCCAGTACTCAGAAGACCAAACGTCTTCAGAGTTCTGACAAGCTAGAAAAATGAAAAGAAAGAAAGAAGAAAGAAAGAAGAAAAGAAAGAAAGAAAAGGAAAAAGGAAAAAGGAAAAGCTCGAAAAAGCTAAGTTCCCATCTCTGTTTCTATTTCTTGGTTTGCTGTATGTCTTGAAAAATGTTTCTTTACTTGTCTTTTATCTTTGTCTGAACTTGTTTCTTCTGCATGCTTAAAAAATAAGAATCCATCTTTGCTTATTCATGTGAGTCTTGAATCTTACACATGCCTAAGTTTTCTAAGTGTTCTTAGGGGTTTTGATATTAACTACGCATGAATCATGTGCTAATTAGTCTATTTATGTGTTTGTTCATTATGCTCTGTCTAGATTGAGTTTTGGTTAGTTGGAATTCAACCATTATCAAACTTCTCCTCTGAGTTCTGATTAATTGAAAATTAATTCGTGATTAAAGCTATATGTGCAAAACAACATAAAACTGGCTATATTTGTAACTTGATTCGTATGTGGGTTCATTCTGAACCTTTGAATACTTATGTTAGTTTGGGTCATGAGTATAAAGATATTGTGGCTACATTTGTAAGCTAAGTCTGAGTGTTAATTCAGTGGCTATGTTGATTAATTGGCTGTACTTCTATTACGTGGCTATGTTTTAAATAGTGGTCATATTTTTTATAAATGATTATGTTCTGATAAGTGTTGGTTAATAATAAAAGGGGTGTGGGTCAAAACTGGTTAAGTCTTTAAACATTTCTAATTAGGGGTTACTTGTTAAATAACTACTTACCCTAGTTCTGCCATACCTAGGCAAGTCGGGTAATATGGATTAAATACAAAGGGTAAAAGGGGAATAATAAATGCCATTCCTGAGGATTAAATAGAGCCTATAAGGCTAAAAGTGACTTTAGTACTTGGTATTTCTGCAGTTACTTATAAAATAAAGGGCAAACTGGCAGAATAAAAAGGCATTTGTGTAATAAATCTTAGCAAGTGAGGGTAATTAGGTAAAACACACCTAAAAGAACCCAATAGAATTGCCTAGAACCTTCTAGCAAGGGTTTTAAGGCATTTCGACACAATCTTAATAGACTACATTGTAAATAATTGAAAAGAATAAGGGGAGGGAAATAGAAATAACTTATTTGAAATTTCCCCCAATTCCCCTCAAAATAATTCTATAAATAGGCTGTTAGTGAGCCTGAAAAAGGGTTCAGAAGTTCAGGTTCTGAATTTTACAATTAGACAATTCTTAGGGTTCCACACATTATAATTCTGGGTTCAGAAATTTGGAGTTCTAGAATACACAACTAAGGGTTATAGAAGCTGATTAACTTGAGTGATGTTGTTGATCTGGGGGTCGATCCTTCCTTAATTCATCTCGACTTTGCTGGAATTCCTTGATTCTACTTGGGTTGATTTGCTCGGTTCTATATTTGGGGTTCTTTGGTAGCTGTTTTGCTGTGATCGAATTGATTCATTGTTGTTGCTCTATTGCTGCTATTAGTTGCTAACTATTCTTCTTCTCCAAAGCCCTAGACTCATCGATTTGTTTTGAACCAGGTACACATCTGTTTTCTGGAGATGTAATCGAGATTATGATGAAGAAATGAAGTTTAATTAATTTTCGATGATGTCATTTATGTTTCTTCTGTCATAGCTGTAATTAATTCGTAGATCCTTTTGTAATTCATTAGGAATGGTTGTAATAATTAGAAACTCTATGAATCTGACCTAGAGTAGAGTAGAAGTAGTTAATGCTGTAGTTAGATATGGCTTATCACTTAATTCAAAACTAAAATCGACTAAAACACAATTAATATACTTAGATTTATAATTATTATGAAATTGGACGTAATACTATACTTAGAAATTTTCGTCAATCAAGTTCTGAATCAGCGTTAATTAATTTGAAAAGCGTGAGTATTAGGATCTTAAATCGTAATTACTGTTATATTACTGTTGAAACTAGTTTAGCTATAGAACTCGCATTATGTTGGGATGATATGGTGACTTGAATATGATTGTAATAACAGTGGTAATTCAAGCATGTCTAAGAATATTGTTTTCAGTTTAATGAGAGTAATAATAATTCTGTAAATAGTGTATCAATTGATAGATAGTTCTTAGAATCATATTCTGTTAATCCAGTAATTAAATAGTAACAAATCGATCAAACTAGTATTGACATCGTCGGTTAATTGACAATAATGAAAACAGTAAGGATCAAATGTGTTTGTATTTCATTATTTGAAATAGTTAATTGTTAAACATTTGTTCATAGTATCGTTGTTTAAATGTTGTTCTGTTTTGATTCTTTTATAGACATAAGTAACTTGGGCCTTGCCATAAATACAGGCCCAAATCGAAATAAGATAGCATTTGTTCCTAAAAACGAGAAGAGAAATAAAAATTAGGCTGTAGAAGCCGAGTCTCTCATGGCATATTATTGAATTGGTCTCTGGTCCAGGCCCAATAGCAAAGTATGGCCTGGACGTTAATGCATATTAATACAGATTTAATATAAAACAAAAAATGGTATATATTAGGATAACAGAAAAAAAAGAAATAGAAAATATAGAATACTTAGGAAAAACCTTAATAAAAAACGGAGACGAGCCTCGCTAAATCACAAAAACATAGTTGCGGGGCCCTCCATAATTTCTTATGAAAACGTTAGAAATTGGAAAGACCGTTTAGCAAATTCCACGGTCTCTCCCAAAATTAACAAGACGTAGACATCGTAGGGCACGATTTATAATAAATATAAATTCCTAATGCGAGCGCACATTTATGTGGCTCAAATCAAAATCCCGGCGAAGCTGAAATGCATTAAGGTCACAGGCGTACTAGTTGCGGTGTGATTCGAAATGTGTTTTCGCAACGTCGCAAAAATCTTAAAATTAACCAAAGCGGAACATCAAAAGCATTTGAAACTAAGGCATATAAGGAAATCAGATATTACAAATATGGTAGTTGAACGACCGTGCTAGAACAACGAAATCCGGGAGTGCCTATGTCACGACCCAAACTCCGGTCGTGATGACGCCCAACACACTGCTAGGCAAGTCATAATTTCCTCAGTTCGGGATTAAACCGGTGACTTGGGACACCATTATTTTTCCAAGTGGCGACTCTGAAATTTAATAAATAAATCACGTTCCAATTGTCCTTAAAGTGGAAAAACTCCTTCCCAGTTATTATTATTATATCCCTTCTTGGGGTGTATTAGTAAATATTAGGGTATACTTATTTAAAAGTAGTAAAAAGTGAGGTGTGACAATGAATATTGAAGAATTGGAACAAGACGAAAAGCCGGGCTGGATGTTATACTTTGATTGGGCTGTTAATAACAAAGGCGTTGGAATTGGAGCTGTACTCATTTCAGAAACGGGTCAGCGTTACCCTGTTAACGCTCAACTCCGCTTTTTCTATACTAAACATATGGCCGAATATGAAGCATGTATATTGGTATTAAGAATGGCGATAGACATGGGTGTTCAAGAGATTTTGGTCATGGGTGACTCGAATATCTTGATACATCAAATTCAAGGAGAATGGAAGACACGGGATATGGAACTCATACCGTACCGACAGTGTCTACATGAACTATGTCAGCGGTTTCAATCCATAGAATTTAAACATATCTCGAGAATGCACAATGAAGATGTTGATGCTCTAGCTACTCTATCATCTATGTTACACCATCCGGATAAGGCTTATGTGGATCCATTACAAATCCAAGTTCATGATCAGAATGTTTATTGTCATACAATAGAAGAGGAACTTGATGGCTAACCATGGTTCAACGATATCAAAGAATATCTCAGAATGGGGTATACCCGGTACAAACTACAGGGGATAAAAAAAAGCCATAAGACGATTGGCAAGTGGATTCTTCTTTAGTAGAGGGGTTTTATACAAAAGGACCCCGGATTTGGGTTTGTTAAGATGTATAGATGCAAAACAGGCCACTACAGTCATGACTAAGAAACACACAGGAGCATGTGGACCCCATATGAGCGGGTATGTGTTAGCAAAGAAAATACTCAAGTCTGGATAGAACGAGATTGTATCAGATATGTACGAAAATGTCATCAGTGCCAGATACATGGGGATTTGATTCATTCTCTGATATATGAATTGCATACGATGTTGGCACCATGGCCGTTCGTTGCTTGGGGCATGGACGTCATTGGTCCAATAGAGCCGGCAGCATCTAATGGGCACAGGTTTATTCTGGTTTCCATTGATTATTTTACTAGGCCAAGACATTCAAAGCGATAACCAAGAAGGCAGTGGTGGACTTTGTACATGCAAACATCATTTGTCGTTTTGGAATTCCAAAGGTGATTATTACACACAATGGAGCCAACCTTAACAGTTATCTGATGGTGGAGACATGTCAAAAGTTTAAAATTATACATCGCAATTCTACACCCTATCGGCCCAAGGCGAATGGAGAAGTTGAAGCAGCCAATAAGAATGTCAAGAAAATCCTTCGAAAAATGGTGGAAGGATCGAGGCAATGTCATGCGAAATTACCTTTTTCTTTGTTGGGCTATCGCACTACTGTGCGCAATTTGATAGGTGCAACCCCTTATTCATTAGGATATGGCACGGAGGCAGAGATACCTGCGGAAGTTGAAATACCCTCCCTTCGAATCATTGCGGAGGCAGAGATTGATGATGATGAATGGGTAAAAGCCCAGTTAGAATAATTGATTTTAATTGACGAGAAAAGACTGTTAGCGGTATGTCATGGACAAGAGTATCAACAAAGAATGGCCGAAGCATATAATAAGAAAGTACATCCACGAAAATTTAAAGTCGGACAATTGGTGTTGAGGCGTATCTTACCTTATTGGGTGGAAGAAAAAGGGAAGTTCGCCGCTAATTGGCAAGGACCATTTGTCGTATCTCGGGTGTTGTCCAATGGAGCACTGTATTTGACAGACATAGAAGGAAAATGCGTAGAAATGGCCATCAATTTTGATGCCGTCAAAAGATATTATGTATGATTTCTTTTATGTATCTAATTGTATTTGTCGTATTTTTGAAATTGAAATGATGAAGGCATTTTATTTTGCTATCTAAACAC
The DNA here is from genome assembly GCA_032618575.1 of Nicotiana noctiflora. Lineage (NCBI taxonomy): Eukaryota > Viridiplantae > Streptophyta > Magnoliopsida > Solanales > Solanaceae > Nicotiana > Nicotiana noctiflora. The sequence goes on from JASVEL010006217.1 coordinate 200,568, forward strand.
TTTATCCATTGCTATCCCTTTGAGCCTTATTACTTTATTCTTTCATACCCCTCTTTCATAATCAACAAAGAAGACAATGGGCTGATGAAATGTCAAAGATAAAAAAGAAGAAGAAAAGTAAAAGATGAAAAAGAGAAAAGAAAAAGAAAAAAAGAGAGAGAGGAAAAGAAAAAAAAATTGGAAGAAGTAAACATCGCAACAATGAAGCGATCTTATGATCCGAACTATTTTTTGACTTGATCCCGAAAGGGTACGTAGGCAGCATCACTGAGGTTAAGTCATAGCAGAAAGAAAGTCCAAGGTTCCCCAAAAATTGAAACTGGGGCAGAAGTTATGATCATTATGGAGATTATGATTCCGAAAGTTGTAATTTTCAAACCCAAGTTGGAGAATTTGAGCCTTTATATCTTTCTTTCTAAAACCCCTCCAAATGCCACATTACGGTCGAAAAAAAGACCTTCAGATTAATTTCAAGAAAATGGTAGTACAAGTAGGTTAAGAAAGGCATGTTATGGACAACACTCGGGTACCTGAATATGAAGGAAATGATAAAAAAATAAAAATAAGAGAGTCTTATTGGTGAAAACCCTCACGGGCACCGTAAGGCGACGTAAGTCGAGAGAAATAAAATGAGAGAGTCTTATTGGTGAAAACCCTCAGGGGCACCGTAAGGCGACGTGAGCTGAGAGAAATGAAATGAGAGAGTCTTACTGGTGAAAACTAACGCGTTCGCGAAAATATTTTCTGCACTTGCACAGTGCTGGCAGTTACTGGTTTTTGCACTCCGGAACAACCCGACCTACTCAAATAAACTCCAAAAAATCTGAAACTTGTCAGATTAGTAACAAATAATATTCTAAGTTATTCTAAAAAAGAAAATTTGCAAAATGATGAAAAATTTTGAAAAGTCGATGGGTTGCCTCCCACCAAGCGCTGCATTTAACATCGTGGCACGACGTAAATAACATTACCACTTTTCTCGCCACTTGGATGATATAAATTGGGCACCTAGCTTGGAATCAAGCTTGTGACCACGAGCGACGGGGGTGGTAATTTGATGCTTGAGCCAATGCTTAAAATCTTCATTTTGCACTTCTTGGCTTTCAAGTAAGGAATGTCATTTTGATTTCTTGTCTCTTCAAATTGTAAAATGTAAGGCATGAATTTTTCTTCCTCGCAATCCTCCATTGACTCGTGTCGCTCAACTCCCGTATCACCACATAATTCCAACGTTGAAAAATGCCAGGTATGTGATTTCAAACCTTCACTTTGCAATTGCACTTTGACCTTGACATCCTCATTTTCCCCCGAACTAGAGTCAATCTCAACCACATTCACATTTACACCGATTGACTCTAATTCCATATTTTTGTCAGCATCGTTAACAATATTTTGGTCAAATAGCTGAAATTCCTCTTTCTGCTCCACAAGCTGGCTAGTATCCACACAAATTGGTTGTAGGGCATCAAACGCCTCAACCTTTTTATTCATTTGAGCATACAAGTCATGGATATCCTGAGACAAATTGGTTTATCTCTTGCTGGAGCTGAGTTTTTGCTTCTTTTAGTTGCTCTATCATATTTGAAAGACCATCACGTAAAAAGTCATGAAATTTTATCAATTGAGCTTGTTCCTCTAGCCAAGATAGGCTCACTATTTCTGCTTCTTCCAATTTATCTTCTGATGAGAACTCGCTCTCTTTAGTCACCTCCTCCGCTTCGGCTTTCATTATCATGATTGTTGCACTAATTCTTTGTATAGCCTGTCGAATTTCATCTTGTTGCTCAACTGTTTGCCTTATCATGTCCATAATAAGAGCTTTACTTTCCATATCATATACTTCCTTGGCCCTATAATTTTCATCAAAACAAGTAGATTCATCATAGTAGGGGCTTGGGGAAGGGAAAGACAAATAAGCACAATAATCCCAATGACCATTTTGGCTACCACACTTATCACAAATACTCCACTCATGGGTTTGAAATTGTGTGCACAATCCATCCCCGGGAGAATTTAAACAATTTTGCCACGAATGTGGTCATCCACAATAAGGACAAGGATCATCAAAGTATGAACAACTACCATCTGACCAATTGTTGTTATATGATGCCATTTTTCAAAATTAAGAAAATAAGCAAGAAAAATTAATTACACAAATATTCACAAGTTTGGATCAAAGCATTTTAGCTTACTTTTCAAACAACCTAAATTACGCCAAATTGTTCCCCGGCAACGGCGCCATTTTTTTGGTGTCCAAATCGACTGCTTAAAAGCAATAGATACGGTCGCAGCAATATAATTTACCCAACTAAGAGTCGGGGTCGAATGCCACAGAGAACAATGTGTAGGCGATTAGGTATATAAGAAAATTATTGCTAATTATGCAACGCCAAACACTAAGAATGGTGGTTGAAAAAGTATTTAAACTTAAATGCGAAAATATAAACTAAATTAGAAAGTAAGTAAAATGATCAATGGCTACACGTATGATTGCTTCGGGAATTACATTGAAGTGGTCATGAAATTGCTAGTAATCATGCTTCTTTTCATACTCATAATTGATTTATTGAACTATTCGGATTGTTGATTATAAGGTTAATAATATTCATAAGAATCTTTCGAGTTCTTATGATTCTATCCAAGTTAAATCAATACATATATGTCTATGGTATTAATATTAACAAGAATGCATTTACCACTCTTATGATTCAACCAAACAAGGCAACTAAGTATATGTCTATCTTAATTGCAAATTCTCCACCCGATGCCCGGATTCAAATCTTATTCTATTTGATTTTATATGCAACCAAGAATTTCCTCTGTCAAGTTTAATTCAAGGTTCGTAAATAATATTTCATTGTTGGCCAAACAGTAAAATAATTAAGATCAAAATCAAATAAACAACCCACAACAATAACTTCAATATATTCAATCTAGGATTCAAATACCAAGATCGTCTAACAAATACATAAGCACAACAAGTTATTTAATCCACACTTTAAACATGAATATTCTCATAAACAAGATTCAAGTGTTGGAAATAAATACTACACACTTAAATATTCAATACAAAGCAAGGAAATGAAGAAATAAACATAAATGGGTAAGGAATTCTTAACCAAAAGCTTCAATCTTCAAGACCCAAGTGTGTGTGCAAAACCCTAGCTTCCAAAAATGTTCTCTCTACTGAAAATAAGCCAAAGATCCTAAAAGATGAAGATAATAATGAGAGATCTATTTTGGGCGAGTATATAATTGATTTGGGGTGGAAAATGTAAAATTACAGAACTGCCCAGTCTTCACTCCAGATTTGTTCATCGCGTCCGCGTGCCTACCTTCGCGTTCGCGATGAATAGGAGATTTTGGTCAACGCGTTCGCGTACATGCCTTCGCGTTCGTGAAGGTTCCTGAAGTTGAACATTGCGTTCGCGTGTAACTCTGTCGCATTCACGAAGATCCTTATTATCCTTCATCGCGTTCACGCCATTGAACATCGCGTTCGCGTAGTTTGGGCTACTGAACCATCGCGTTCGCGAGACCTCTATCGCGTTCGCGAAGAGTATTTCACCTGGGCAGATTATTTGTCCATTTTTGCTTATTTTTGTCTTGTTTTCACTTGGTTTCTTCACCCTTACTTCTAAATCATATTCAATACCGTAGAATAGAAGTAAATAATATTAAATACATGATTTTATCACTTCAAACATAGCAAATGTCGCCATTTAAAGGCAAGATAAGTTGGTATTTTACCAACTTATCAAAAACCCTCACGGGGACCATAACGTGAAAGTGAGAAAGGATTTTGCGGGAGGAAAGCGGCAAAGCAAGCAAAGTTTGGGTTTGTTGAATAAGAGAAATAAAATTGGCAAGTAATTTAGGTGGACAAACTGGGTCGGTTAGCCCGATGCATGGCATGATCAAAGAAATCAGCCTTCTGTGACGACCCAAAGGGTCATCACTTATTTTATTAATCATTTCGAGCTTTGAGGCCTTGAAAACCTCATTCTATGTTGCCTCGATTTACGTGCACGATCCGAGCATGTAGCCGGAAAGATTTTGTGATAGAAAATATGAATTCTTTGAGAATTTGGATAAAAATGATATTAATATTGATATGGTTGACTTCGGTCAACATTTTTGGTAAACGGATCCGGACCCGAGATTGGATGGTCTCGAAAGGTCCGTAGGAAAATATGGGACTTGGACATGCGTCCGGAGTCGAATTCCGAGGCCTAGAGCCCAAGTTATGAATTTTTCTGTGAAATTGTTTTTGATGTAATTGTTAAAGGAAAATGAATTAATTGACCTTGGTATCGGGCTCGTATTTTGGTTCCGACGCCCGGTACAAGTCTTAAATATTATATATGTGCTTTCTGCAAAGTTTGGTGACATTCGGATGTCGTTTGATATGTTTTGGACCATGAGTTCCAAGTTTGTAAGTTCTGAAAACCAAAAGTATGAAAATCATGAACTTGAGGCTTGATTTGATGAAAACGATGTGATATTGGCGATGTGATCGCACGAACAAGTTCGTAATATGTTTTTGATGTTGTATACATGTTTGGTTTGGAGCCCGGGCGGCTCAATTAAAGATTATATAGGCCGTTGGATTAAATTCTGAATTTTTGCACTGCTGGTTTTTCACCCAACTATTGGCTTCGCAATTGCGAAGCATTTCTCGCAATTGCGAAGGTGGCAGATCAAGGCAGGGTTCGCAAATGCGAACCCTTGACCGCAAATGCGAAGGGTGCCCAGGACTATTTGGGTTCGCAAATGCGAACCAAACCTCGCAAATGCGAGACCTTCAGTGTAACGGCATTCTTCGCAAATGCGAAGTATTCTTCGCAAATGCGAAGTCCCCTCATGCCCAGCGTTGTTCGCAAATGCGAACAATAAATCACTCCAACTTTGCACCTGTGACGACCCAAAGGGTCATCACTTATTTAATTAATCATTTCGAGCTTCCGAGGCCTTGAAAACCTCATTCTATGTTGCCTCGATTTACGTGCACGATCCGAGCATGTAGCCGGAAAGATTTTGTGATAGAAAATATGAATTCTATGAGAAATTTGGATAAAAATGATATTAATATTGATATGGTTGACTTCGGTCAACATTTTTGGTAAACGGATCCGGATCCGAGATTGGATGGTCCCGAGAGGTCCGTAGGAAAATATGGGACTTGGACATGCGTCCGGAGTCGAATTCTGAGGCCTAGAGCCCAAGTTATGAATTTTTATGTGAAATTGTTTTTGATGTAATTATTAAAGGAAATAAATTAATTGACCTTGGTATCGGGCTCGTATTTTGGTTCCGACGCCCGGTACAAGTCTTAAATATTATATATGTGATTTCTGTAAAGTTTGGTGACATTTGGATGTCGTTTGAGATGTTTTGGACCTTGAGTTCCAATGTTAAGAAGTTTTGAAAATCAAAAGTATGAAAATCATGAGTTTGAGGCTTGATTTGATTAAAACGAAGTGATATTGGCGATATGATCGCACGAACAAGTCCATAATGTGTTTTTGAGGTTGTGTACATGTTTGGTTTGGAGCCCGGGGGGCTCGGGTAAAGATTTGATAGGCCGTTGGATGAAACTCAGAATTTTTGAACTGCTGGTTTTTCACCCAGCTGTTGGCTTCGCAATTGCGAAGTTTTCTCGCAATTGCGAAGGGGACAGGCTCGCAAATGCGAACATTCATCGCAAATGCGAAGCCCCTTTGGCCCAGCCTTGTTCGCAAATGCGAACAATTGTTCGCATTTGCGAAGGTCCCCAGTGCCAGCCTATGTTCGCAAATGCGAACAAAAGTTCGCAAATGCGAACATTCCCCATTATGCCTTGGTTCGCAAATGCGAACCATTGTTCGTAAATGCGAACACTGCCTTATACAGCATGTGTTCGCAAATGCGAACATTAGTTCGCAAATGCGAACTGCCAGTGTTCGCAAATGCGAACTTCCCACCCTTAGCTTATTTTTCAAACTCCAGAAATTGGTCGGGGTTCGCAATTGCGAACCCATGTTCGCAAATGCGAACACAGAGACCTGAAAAACACGAATTTCGGTCATTTCTTCACATTTTACAAAACCAAAACACCCATTTGCGATTCTTCAAGGATTTCTTCTTCATCAAAACGATCGTAAGTCACTTTTTACTTAATTCTTTCAATTCCTAACATCATTAAACATGTTTTTCATAAGAAATCAAAGATTTTCATGGTAAAATTCTTGTTTTTGTTAGAAAATAGGTTTTTCATAAATTGGGGAATTGGACCTCGAATTGAGGTCCGATTTTGAAACAAATTATATATATGAACTCGTGGGGGAATGGGTAACCGGATTTTGGTCCTAACCCCGAATTCCGACCATGTGGGCCCGGGTTGAAATTCACTATTCATGGCAGAATGTTGTAAAAGTTGTATTTGGTATTAAGAATTTGTTTGTGGAGTAGAATTGATGACATTAAATCAATTGTGTATAGATACGGTTGGATTGGAGCAAAATTGAAAGAAAAGGACATTTCCACGGAGTGAATTGTTAATAAGCATTCGAGGTAAGTGTTTGTTCTATCCTAGCTTGAGGGAATAGGATTATGTGTTATGTGTTATGTGATTGAGTGCGGTGTATGGGCTGTGGTGACGAGCATCCATACACTGGCGTCTAGTATGACCGTGAGTCGTTGGAAAATGATTATTTGAGATATATTATAGATGAATTGTTATTGTTCTCCCTTGTTGGGACTTGTTGTGAAGAAAATTATTGATTGCCCTTGATGGGACGGTTTATGAATTACTGTTTCTTTCTTTGCCCTTAACTGTGATTGTTATTTGGGTGAGGAAGAGAGATAATGCACGAAGGATGATGCCGTGCCATGTTTATTTAATTATGCACGAAGGTTAATGTCGTGCCATGTTTATTTATTTATGCACGAAGGTTAATGCCGTGCCATGTTTATTATTGATTATGCACGAAGGATCATGCCGTGCCCTATTATTGATTATGCACGAAGGATCATGCCGTGCCCTATTATTGATTATGCACGAAGGATCATGCCGTGCCCTGTTATTGAACCATGTACGAAGGATCATGCCGTACTATGGATGTGAGGATGAGAGTAAAAGCACGAAGGGTGATGCCGTGCAACTGCTTGCTATTTCTTGAAGTGATATTACTTGTGTTTACATTATACTTTGTTTTTCCTTGCGAAATTATTAACTGTGATTAATTGTTGAATTCTTTAAGGTATTCCTTATTGTTGTTAATACTTGATTATTTCTTGTTATTTTGTGGTACACATATATATATAATGAATTGCACAAGTTTATGTGAGTGTCCGGTCCTAGGCTTGTCACTACTTACGGATAGGCCAGGCACTTACCTAACTGACATTGAGTTGGCTGTGAAGCTGCTACACTTCAGATGCGTTTTGCACAGTCCAAAGGTTACGATCGAGAAGCAGCAGCAGGCAGAAGTGATTGCGTGGGAGCTAATACATATTTGAGACCGAGTGTAGCTTGCGGACGTCCGCACGCCCGCGTTTCTTTCTTTATTTATGTTATTAGTTGTACTTCTTTGTTTTGAGACAAACGAAATTATGTTATATTTCCTCGCACTTTTATGTGTAGTATTCCATAAGTAGTTCGTGAGTTGGTGACTCCACGTCTTGGGTAGAGGATTTCAGGTATGATTTTTACCTTGTGATTTGTTATTTCCATTTCGATAAAGTATTCCGCATTTATTTAATTAAAATTATGTTAAAAACAAGATAGTATGAATACAGTGGCTTGCCTAGCTACCACGAGTAGGCGCCATTATGATCCTAATGATGGGGGAAAATCCGGGCCGTGACACCGACAATGCAAAAGGTTTGGAGAGGCGCAAACACTGGCAAGAGTAGAGTGAGATGCATTAACTAGGCCACTGAAAGGCGAAGAGAGAGTATAAGAGGTCCAGAGCTATTGCACTGACGAACACTTAGTAAATTAGCAGCAAGGTGAGGAACAATGTTCGCAAATGCGAACACAGAGACCTGTAAATCACGATTTCCAGCTTCATTCTTCACATTTCACAACCCAAAAACACCCATTTGCGATTCTTCACGAACTCCCTCTTCTTCAAAGTAATTGTAAGTCACTTTTTACTTAATTCTTTCAATTCCTAACATCATTAAACATGTTTTTCAATAGAAATCAAAGGTTTTCATGGTAGAATTTCTTGTTTTTGGTAGTATATAGGGTTTTTCATAAATTGGGAAATTGGACCTCGAATTGAGGTCCGATTTTGAAACAAATCATATACTTGAACTCGTGGGGAGATGGGTAACCGGATTTTGGTCCGAACCCCGAGTTCCGACCATGTGGGCCCGGGGTCGAAATTCACTATTCCGGGCATAATGTTGTAAAAGTTGTAATTGGCCTTATGAATTAGTTTGTTGAGTAGTATTGATGATATTAAATCAATCGTGTATAGATACGATTGAATTGTAGCTAAATTCAAAAGGAAAGGGCATTGCTACGGATTGAATTGATCGTAAACGTTCGAGGTAAGTGTTTGATCTATCCTAGCTTGAGGGCATAGGATTATGTGCTATGTGTTATGTGATCGAGTGCGGTGTATGGGCTGTGGTGACGAGCATCCATACACTGGCGTCTAGTATGACCGTGAGTCGTTGATAATGCTTATTGTGAGACATAATTGCAGATGAATTGTTGAACCTTTGCCAGGTTGTAGAATTGTTATTGTTCTCCCTTGTCGGGACTTGTTGTGAAGATGATTATTGATTGCCCTTGTTGGGACTGTTTATGAATTACTGTTTCTTTCTTTGCCCTTAACTGTGATTGTTATTTGGGTGAGGAAGAGTGATAATGCACGAACGGTGATGTCGTGCCTTGATTTATTATTTATGCACGAAGGTTAATGTCGTGCCTTGTTATTGATTATGCACGAAGGTTAATGCCGTGCCATGTTTTATTATTTATGCACGAAGGTTAATGCCGGGCCATGTGGTTGATTATGCACGAAGGATCATGCCGTGCCTTGTTATCGAACCATGTACGAAGGATCATGTCGTACCATGGATGTGAGGATGAGAGTAAAAGCACGAAGGGTGATGCCGTGCACTTTATTTGCTTATTTGGTGAGGATGAGAGTAAAAGCACGAATGGTGATGCCGTGCAACTACTTGCTATTCCTTGACTTGATATTACTTGTGTTTCCATTATACTTTGTTTTCCTTGTGAACTTATTAACTCTTGTTAATTGTTGAGTTCTTTGAGATATTCCTTATCGTGTTATTACTTGGTTAATTCTTGTTATTTGTGGTATACATATATATTGAATCGCACAGGTTTATGTTGGTGTCCGGTCCTAGGCTTGTCACTACTTCGCCGGATAGGCCGTGCACTTACCAGCACATATGGGGTCGGCTGTGCCGATACTACACTTCGTGCATTTTTGCACAGTGTCCAAGTTACGATCAGGAGAAGCAGCAGTAAATCGTTTGCGTGGAGTTGATCATATTTGAGACCGAGGTAGCTTGCAGTACGTCCGCAGGCCCGCGTCTCTCTCTTTACTTATGTTACTAGCCGTAGTCTCTTTGTTCCGAGACAAACAGATTATGTTATATTTCTTTCGGACTTTTATGTGTGGTATTCATGAAGTAGTTCGTGACTTGGTGACTCCACGTCTTGGGTAGAGGATTTCAGTATGGTTTTACCTTGAAACCGCTTAATACTATTTCGATAAAGTCTTCCGCACTTATTTAATTAAAGTTATGGTTTGTTGATAAATTAATTATGAAATTTTATTAAAAACAAGATAGTATGAATACAGTGGCTTGCCTAGCTACCACGAGTAGGCGCCATCATGACTCCCGATGGTGGGAAATCCGGGTCGTGACAAGTTGGTATCAGAGCACTAGGTTGCATAGGTCTCACAACTCACGAACAACCTTAGTAGAGAGTTTGAGGGATCGGTACGGAGACTCCTGTATTTATCCCTTAGAAGCTACAAAGTTAGGAAATTTTCACCTTCATTCTTTCCTATCGTGCGAGTTTGTTCTTCAAATGTTAAGTTGAATTTCTACTCTTGTCTTCCCCCATGAATGGCGAAGGCATGTACCGCTTCTTTAGCCGAAAATGGCACAGGTTGGTGATAGATCAACAATGCCTTCAGAAGTTTTACGGAGTTTCGGGTAAGTTTCACCAAACTCTTCGCTATCTCCTTCAGTGGTGCATCTTTTGAGAACCCAAGGTAATTTATTGATTGTTGCTATGAGATATTGCAGAACGCGAGAATAGTTGAAGGTGAGAGGGTTGATTCTACTGTGTTTCAGGTAGCGAGTGAAGTAGGGGAAACATAATGTATTTACTAACCGGCTGTGGTTTTAATGGACCTTGACGTCTGGTTGATTTATTCGAAGTTGTGAAGGATAATTATTGTGGACTATCAGATGTTGTGACTTTGACTTATAGCCAAAAGCGGGGAAAACCACTATTAGTTAATGGACCGAATGGCCATATTTTATGTCAGTTTTGGCTTGGAATGTATACATATGGTATGGAAAGGTTCCCCAAATAAATTATGCATGTTTGAGGCTTAGTACTCTGCAGGGGGTAAGAATCGGCCCAAAGAGTAATAAAGAGTATAAGAGCAAAAGAGGTAATTGGTTGTCAATGTTTATGACAAGCCTATGAAGAGGGCAGACTGGCCATGCGACATTACCTACTCAATCCAATTTGTAGAAATGTTTGGAGGAGTTACCTCCCTAACACTTTGAAAGGTGTGGTATGTACGATCTGAACGATCATGTCAGGTTATTATGAAAGTGTCCGAATATGTTGTCATGTCCAATAAGTTAACTGGGCCTCAAAGGATTTGTTGTGAATGTGGCAGATTGGAGAAATATAATTTATGAAGGCACTCAAGCTACGTGCCTCATTGCAGTCAATACTCAACTCACATGACCAGCTAGAGTTAGGGGTCAGGATGTTAGAGGCGGAGGTGAGACTCCTAGAGGTGGAGATCTAGTTGTTGACATAATTTCTATGGTGTGACTGAGGTCACTACACCAGATGATGTTATCACATGTACAATTCTGATTGTTATAAAAGGAACATTTTTCCTCAATTTGATTTGATCTTTGAAGAATTGAGGCAAGTCCTCTTAATATGCTCCGCTCATGAGCGAGCTTCGTAATCATCAGATCTACATATGTGAATACTCACGTTGTGCTATTAAATGGAGATAATTATCTCTATTATTATGTATTGGTCACTAGGAATATTGATGAGGTCAAAAGTGACTTTATATTAATTATTACAATGGGAATGAATTCTTGAAATAACTATTTTTAAATGGTTAAATTGTATACCATGTCGGTATGAGGGTTCTTTTATGCCGAGATACTCCTTGACGGACAATAGTTGAAAAGAAGAAAGAAAGGAAATGAAAAACATCAGTGGCACAATGTGCAAATACTTGTGATTTGGAGTGGAGGATGAGATCCTCAAAATTTGTATAACGTAAAAATATTTGTTTTAAAAACCGAGTTGCAAGATGCGGTGAATATTATATGAGGACAAGGCCCTGGTGGTGAAAAGTTTGTGTTTAAAATTTTCCCTTATTGGAAAATAAAAATCTAGCATAATATCCTAAATTTGAGCCATGCCTGTTAGGATTATTTGACAATCCTTGCACAGCTTCTATTCATATTTAGCCGTTTCCATTTTGTGACCGTTGAGTTCTAGACTTTGAGATGAGCATCAGTTAAGGATAAATATGACGCATTAATTCAAGAAAGTAATCATGAGGTTTCCATACCTCACTGTGAGTAAAGTGGGAGTTTTGGAATAAGATATTTGATAACATGGTTAATTGACAATGTTGTAATTTAAGAACAACTCTTATGGCCAGACTTCAGAGTCATGGATATGTGCATACGCATGAGGTGTTCGTGCCTTATTTAGACTTGTTCGTTGTAGTCTTCATTGTTTCCATATTGACCTACTCCTGCAGTCATGAGGAGCATGCGCTACATCTCAAAGTGACTTTGCAGACTCTGAAAGATAGCCAACTATATGCAAAATTTTGAAGTGTGAATTTTGGCTAAGTTCGGTTGCATTCCTGGGTCATATTGTGACGGCAGCAGGTATCCAGGTTGATCCGAAGAAGATTGAGGCAGTCAAGAACTGACCTAGACCGACATCAGCCACAGAGATTCGGAGTTTCTTGGGATTAGCGGGTTATTATCGGCGATTCGTGGAGGGGTTTTCATCTATTGCAACCCCATTGACCAGATTGACACAGAAGGGTGTTCAATTTGAATGGTCCGATGAATGTGAGGCGAGCTTTCAAAAGCTCAAGACAGCCTTGACCACAGCACCGGTATTGATTTTAACGAAGGGCTGGTGGGTTGAGAATGGTTGTGATATGATATCATTTTAGTCTTCTTGATCTGTGTCACGACCCTAGTTCCCCAATCGTGAACATGTCATGACGGCACCCAGTCCCTACGACTAGGTAAGCCTAACACGTTGCGAAATATACAAGTTTATGAACATTAAATAATAAATAGCGGAAAAATAATATAAAAAGGAAATGTAATATGTGTCGCTTGGCACATACACCCGTCAAACACATTGTATAAAACACCACCAAGACCCGGAATCCCACGGGCAACACAGACTAAAAGAGAGTATACAACTGTGGCTCTACGTGTAAAGAGTATCTAACAACGAAATGAAGGGAAATATCTACTAATACTATCAGAATAGAAGGAGGGCCTCCGGATCCGCGGACGTAGCAGATCATACCTCGAGGTCACCAAATGTACTACTGAATCACCTAGTACGGGCCTATCCTGATGTACCTAGATCTGTACAACAAAAGTGTGCAGAAGAGTAGCATGAGTACACCACGGCGGTACTCAGTAAGTGCCAAGCCTAACCTCGATGGAGTAGTGACGAGGAAGGTCATGGCCCTACTGAGAGAAATCAATAATAAAATGACAATAATAATAATGAGCAGTTTAATTGACAATAATCTTTAAATAACAACAATAAAGTGATTACTGCAACAGTCTATAATTAAACCAACAACAAGTAGCAACTCAATTAACAAGTCCAGGACCTGTGGGAATTGAACCCACAGTCCCATTGACAGTACCCATGGGGTCCCCGGGAATCGAACCCGCAGCCCATGTCTCAATAAAGTCCAGGACCTGTGGGAATTGAACCCACAGTCCCATTTTCAGTACCCCTGGGTCTCCGCAAATCGAACCCGCAGTCCACATTTCAATAAATCTCGGGATCTCCGGGAATCGAACCCGCAGTCCACATTTCAATAAATCTCGGGATCTCCGGGAATCGAACCCGCAGTCCACATTTCAATAAATCTCAGGATCTCCGAGAATCGAACCCTCAGTTCATATCTCAATAATATATCAATAAACTCCGGATCTACGGGAATCGAACCTGCAGCCCTTGGATCTCCGGGAATTGAACCCGCAATCCACCAACACAACAAATAAAGAAAACGCACAGAGAAAACATAATATGCTTAACTACAACTTCACCGAAAACTAGTGCCAACAATTATCAAGAAGTTCAAGCAAGACAATTTGGCAATTAGACAGATAAATCATATCTAATCATGCTTCCCTAACGAATGCCAGGTAAATATCATAAATTAATCAACTAAGGACAAGAATATCACGAATTTGACGATTCAAGTAAAGTGTGTGTTACAACAACCAGCGCATGTACACGCCCGTCACCTCGCGTACAAGGCATTTAAATTATCACATAATATCCTAGGGGTGAAAGTTCCCCCACACGAGGTTAGACAAGCCACTTACCTCGACTCCGGTACAAAACCACTAAGAGACAACTCTCTTGCCACGAATATCGACCTCCACAGGTGTAGTATCTGATAAAAATCAATAGAATTACATCAAAATAGGCCAATTGGGCATTACCCAATCGAAACAATTCAAAATACACCAAAACCCACAAGTTGCCAAAACCCGACTTTCAGTACGCTTCTCGAAAAATTACGAAAGTTATATATTCGGGTTCCTTATCTCAACACGAGTCCGTGCATATAAAATTTATCAAAATCGGACTCCGTTTGCCCATTCAAATCAATGATTTTCTATAATTTAGGCCTAGGGCTAAAATCCCCCTTTAATCTTCCATTAACAGTGAAATACTCAAGGATTCCATGATAAAATAACGTAATTAGGCCATAAAACTTACCTCCTTGTTGAGACGAGAACAACCCCGCGAAAATCACCTCAATTGGAGCTCTAGAACTCAAGATGTGGCTAAAATACCAAATTTTTCATTTTTTCCCGATTACTGTTCATGCGTCCAGCACTGTTCACACGTGCGGGACACTGTTCATGCGTGCCCGGTACTGTTCACGCTGCTAAAAAAATGCAGCAGCTATCCAAAATAATTGCAGCAACTTTTATTTTCACTAAAATAGCTTTAACTCCGTCATACGAACTCGGAATTTGACGATTCTTTTTCCTATGGCTCCGTAATTTCGATACGGATCCAGTGGTTCAAACAAAACTGAATTTGGATCTCATTTGCTCAGTGCAACATTAATTTCGCTCGTTAAACAATTAAATCACATTTCGCGTCAAAAACCCAATCGCGACTTGATGAAATTAAACCAAAATTTCCGGATCAGTTCTATAATTCATTATTTAAATTCTCGAACTCTCGAAATCAAATTTGGATCTCTAGAACTAAAAATAGACCTTTGGATCATTACATTTATGTTCAAAACGGCAAGAATCTTCCAAAAATGACCCGTTGGGCATCCGAAACACACCCGAGACCCTCGGGACCACAACCAAAAACTCAAACTCAACCTAATACTTCATTCAAACTTGCTCGGATCATAAAAACGCTGCCTTAAACATCAAAAATCACCAAAATCCTAGAATTCGATTCAAACTTAAACTTAAACTTTCAAAATTCACATTCGATCAAAAACCCGACCAAACGATGTCCGAATGACCTGAAAATTTGCAAACATATCCAAAATCACCTAAGGAAGCTACTGCAACTGTCGGAATTCCATTCCGACTCCCGGATCAAAATATCACCTATCGATCGGATTCCGCCAAAATTCCAACTTCGCCAAAATAGGCTAACTTCTTCACCGGACCTCCAAAATTACTTCCGATTGCGCTCCTAAGTCTTAAATCATCCCCCGAAACTAACCGAATCATCGGAATTCAGTTCCGAGCCCTCTAACTCATAAGTCAACGTTGGGTTGACTTTTCCAACTTAAGCTTTCCTTAAAGAGATTAATTGTCCCATTTCCTACCAAAATCGATCCGAATTGACTCAAAGTTTGCACACAAGTCAAATTCGATATTACGGACTTGCACCAACTTTCAGAATCGCATTCCGACCCCGATATCAAAATTTTCACTTCCGGTCGAATTTTCTCATAAACCTTCAAATTCCTATATTTAGCCAAATCACTTCAAAATGACCTCCGAACATCCAAATTCACTTCCGATCGCGTTCCCAACTCCAAAATCACCGTACGGATCTATTCCCAGTCTCCGAAATCCCAAATGGACATCTATAACTGTAAACCGCCTTCCAACCCAAATTTATGAAATTCTTCTAAAATACTAACTTCCACCATATACGCCGAAATGCTCACGGGTTATCAAAAACCAAATCCGGACATACGCCCAAGTTCAAAATCATCATACGAGCATGCTGGAACTTTCAGATCCCAATTCCAAGGTCATTTACTCGAAATTCCAATCCTAGTTCATTTCTTCAACTTTAAGCTTTCAAAAGGAGAATTTCCATTTAGATTTGACTCCAAACTTCTTGAATTTTAATTCTGACCATACACACAAGTCAATATACGTGAGATGAAGCTGCTCATGGCCTCAAACTACTGAATGACGCGTCGTAGCTCAAAACGACCGGTTGGGTCGTTACAATCTCCCCCACTTAAACATACGTTCGTCCTCGAACGTGCTGAGAACTACACTGAAGTAGTCTGAAATCACTGGTTTAACATCTCATGCAACTTCCTGCGCTTCCACAACTCATTTGAGCACATTAGCTCGATAACTCTATAGATATACTCCTTTATTCGAGTAAATAAGCCATTAGACCCAATTCCAACATCCGGAATTTCCCTGCCTAGCATGTTTCCATCATACGACCACCATATCATTCTTCACACGCTGTACCCATACATGACTGCATAACTTTGCCGAAGTCACACTTTGCATCACTTTACTCATGGGACCACAATAATATTCTTTAAATATAATAGTCGAAATTCCACAAATCCGATGCTCTCATTGCATCTCATGACCTACATAGGTCTTGCTCTAGCTTTTACAACACCGATACGACGGAAGAGATGTGCCGAAATTCATATTTAGTTGCCAAGTCAACAAATCATTCAGTCTATACTTTTGACAAGAACCATTACCTCATTCTGAACTAAACAATGGTCTTAGCACCTTAATTTATTTCATATGCTCACATTACACTGATCTCGAATTCAATGATCTCACCTCAACCATTACGAACTTGCTCAGGCGATAAGCCACCTCAGACATAATCAAAAGTCCTGCAAGATGACACAATGTGCCAATAGGCTACTAATTCGTACGTGATACAAAAGGAAGGCGAACACTAGAGAGAACTATTCAACTCTCACACTAACATGGACTTCCTCAGAAAAATAGGAAACAGAACACATAAAAGCAATTATGGACACTGAAATAAACATCACACTGTTGCGGCGTGCAACCCGATCCCAACAATATACCCATGGCGGCGTGCCACCCGATCCAAACAATATAACCATGGCGGCGTGCCACCCGATCCAAACAATATAACCATGGCAGCGTGCCACCCGATCCAAACAATATAACCATGGCGGCGTGCCACCCGATCCCTGTATAAAACTCACACAAGGAGCCATACGTCGAGCTGAATATCTCATCACATCAAAATGCTGAATATCGATCATAAGCACACTAAGGTGCATGATATCGGACACAAGGAAACATATAGCGCTATACGCTACAAACTCAAGCACAACTGATGTGCGGTATATTATCTGAGTCTTGAGAGCCATCATGCTCATATAACATCACCGCTGAGCGGAACCTCAACACATAAGGAACTTACCAAGCCGTCTCACACTCATACGGCGCAATATATCTTTACATGAATTAACTAACCGCGAAAATAAGACCGCGATTATCCCTCCATAAAGGGCGCATTGCTGGAAGAAACATAAACGGCCTGATGCAAGGCTCACTTCCACATTTAAATCTATCCACCGACCTTAAGTCTATCCTGGTCGTGCCAAGCTAAGTCAATAGTATTTCACAGGTCTATAACCCAATAAGCAGAGTTCCTTCCGGGCATAAATTCTCAAATGGATGATATCACCAAAATCCTCATATTGGTTTAAATTTTTAACCAATTAAGTGACTACATGTCACAACTATACAATCTTCTTGTGGGGCAAGCTCCCACCATCTTCCGAATAATTAAACGGGCCTGCACATTCAACCTACCGGCTGCACTAACACTAAAAAGTGATCAGGAGTCCCTAACCGGGATGCAAAGCCTTTCTCACAGAACACCGATCTCAAATGATACCGATGTTAATACCCATCTTACTCAAAACACTGAAACTCCTTTCCTGCTCATCCGAGCTCTTTATATCACATTTATTGACCAAACCGTGACCTTGGTCCTTACTTCAAATTTCATACTACTCACTGCACCCCACGTGCCGATATACGATACACACAATTTCCATCATAGCTCTAGAACTCACGATAGGCTAATACTTCATCACATAATACTTCCCATTTAACTCACTTCAAGAGAACTATAGCAACACACATGCGAGTTCTCATTACCGTTGTATATGCCAATCTCTAAGTAGTGGTCCAAGTCACCATAACCCTTTCCGAGATCTGCCTACTCATAACATGCCCTAACAGAAGAATACTTCAGAATACCATCAAACACCGCGGCCGACAAGCCTCAAATGCACCGCCACAAATCACATGCATAATTCGATCACATTACATGAACCGATCATTGGCACCAATATGCCAACTCAACTTTGGCTAATCAATCTACTTTCTTCCAGTTTATCCTGGATTGCCCTATAATGTAAATATCTCCCTTCAATACCTAACTTATTTCAACCACACTTACCCCGAATGACCTGAAATCATGAGGCCATGCTATCTCAAGAACGACGACCATTTCACGCCTCTCAAATGCTACACCACAAGTCAAAACATCATAGATTGTTTTTGTACTTTCTTCCTAAGTTGCTTTAAAGGCTTGAGCCTCAACTGTACTTATATGATTCAAAATTATCAGGCACTACACTTTACCTCTTGAATTCACTAGGACCACTATTGAGAACCATCCGGTTCTAACTTGCCCCAGTACGCAACCAACTCTACCGAATTTCTTTATAACATATGAATACCCTCTCGATAAAGCACCCAGCGGAATCACTTCCCGCGAAGCCTGCACCTATACGAGGCATAAATCATAAATTTTCCCTCAAGTTTGAACATGAGCCAGCAAGGCTAACCATAACATGCATTCAACAATTCATATACTTAAATTACCACTCATGGTCTTTTTCCGTAGCTGCAAATAACCCATTAATACGCTAATATCCAGAATTCACACAGGTAATTAACCATGCAACCCAATCTTAAGCGGTGGGACTCTCCCACTTAGCCCAAAGCCACTATTACACGACTCTCGAACACATTAGAACCATTCTCTCGAGTCATTTACTATTATTCAACTGCAACTCACTTGATCCAACGAATATAACCACTTGTGCTCTATTAGCACTCTAACACCATAGGGTATGACCTCATCCCAATACAACCAAACATCTTCTCGCTCCATGCATCGAGCATTATTTACCGCGACAACTTAAGACATATTGTGATTCTCACACCTACGAAGCACCATGTAGCCTTCACCGAAATCTTCCCTGCCTGATAATGAAAGGTAGAATTTATTAGGGATACAGGAACATCAAAAGTCCCAACATCATACCATACAAGCCTCAACTCTTGCCTATGCGCCAGTTTCAAAGAACTTTTGAATAGCACTTAAATACGGCGCAGGCCAAATCTGATATGATACATGACCCATAATTTGGTCGTTGATAGTGAAATCCTTTCACTTGGCACGAAGCCATAAGACACATCTTGCTAATCCATGACAATAGCCTTTATCATTTGTACGTCTTCATCATAAGACAGCCCAAGACATTCGTTTGGCACATGTCCTTCTTAAGACAGTTAAACTCATATCCCCCCAGTATCTCTGCTGGCTGAATCCTTCGCTAAATAGATATCTCATATGAACCATATAGTCTTTATTACCACAAACTATCTTTAGATCTACATCCACCTTGTGATTCTACCATTGTTGTGACGATTAGGCAGTTAAGTAAACCTTCTCAAGACCGTACTTATCAATCGAATGTCAGAACCTAGTGCACCCCCATGTGCACAATTGAAGATCTCTCAATTCTCTTGCATTATCGATATGGATGACACGCGGTAACAATGGTTGAGTAAATTCTTGACTCCCTTGAGATCTCTCTGCAGTGTCACGAACCGTTCGGCGCATACTTGATACCGAGTGCGCAATTTCAATACACGAGTGGATGCAAAAGAAAATATGACATAAGCTCCAACTGAATAAATGACGCACGATAAGGAATTCAAAGAATTGAAGAGTTTCCTAAACAGTTACATAGCCCCTCGTAGATAAATACAGACGTCTCCGTATCGATCAGCGAGAATCTAAGTAACCGGTCTGTGTCCCGTGACTCCTACGAACCTAGAGCTCTGATACCAACTTGTCACGACCCTAGTTCACCAATCGTGAACATGTCATGACGGCACCCAGTCCCCACGACTAGGTAAGCCTAACACGTTGCGAAATATACAAGTTTATGAACATTAAATAATAAATAGCGGAAAAATAATATAAAAAGGAAATGTAATCCGTGCCGCTTGGCAGATACACCCATCAAACACACTGTATAAAACACCTCCAAGACCCGGAATCCCACGGGCAACACGGACTAAAAGAGAGTATACAATCGTGGCTCTATGTGTAAAGAGTATCTAACAACGAAATGAAGGAAAACATCTACTAATACTATGAGAATAGAAGGAGGGCCTCCGGATCCGCGGACGTAGCAGATCATACCTCGAGGTCTCCAAATGTACTGCTGAATCACCTAGTACGGGCCTATCCTGATGTACCTGGATCTGCACAACAAAAGTGTGCAGAAGAGTAGCATGAGTACACCACGGCGGTACTCAGTAAGTGCCAAGCCTAACCTCGATGGAGTAGTGACGAGGAAGGTCAGGGCCCTACTGAGAGAAATCAATAATAAAATGACAATAATAATAATGAGCAGTTTAAATGACAATAATCTTTAAATAACAACAATAAAGTGATTACCGCAACAGTCTACAATTAAACCAACAACAAGTAGCAACTCAATTAACAAGTCCAGGACCTGTGGGAATTGAACTCACAGTACCATTAACAATACCCCTGGGTCTCCTGGAATCGAACCCGCAGCCCATGTCTCAATAATATATCAATAACTCAGGATCTCGGGAATCGAACCCGCACTCCCTACCAATAACTCAGGATCTCATGAATCGAACCCGCAGTCCCTACCAATAATTCAGAATCTAGGGGAATCGAACCCGCAGTCCCTACCAATAACTCAGGATCTCGGGAATCGAACCCGCAGTCCCTACCAATAACTCACGATCTCGGGAATCGAACCCACAGCCTTGGGATCTCCGGATCTCCGGGAATCGAACCCGCAGTCCATATCTCAATAATATATCAATAAACTCCGGGTCTCCGGGAATCGAACCCGCAGCCCTTGGATCTCCGGGAATTGAACCCGCAGTCCACCAACACAACAAATAAAGAAAACGCACAGAGAAAACATAATATGCTTAACTACAACTTCACCGAAAACTAGTGCCAACAATTATCAAGAAGTTCAACTAAGACAATTTGGCAATTAGACAGATAAATCATATCTAATCATGCTTCCCTAACGAATGCCAGGTAAATATCATAAATTAATCAACTAAGGACAGGAATATCACGAATTTGACGATTCAAGTAAAGTGTGTGTTACAACAACCAGCGCATGTACACGCCCGTCACCTCGCGTACAAGGCATTTAAATTATCACATAATATCCTAGGGGTGAAAGTTCCCCCACACGAGGTTAGACAAGCCACTTACCTCGACTCCGGTACAAAACCACTAAGAGACAACTCTCTTGCCACGAATATCGACCTCCACAGGTGTAGTATCCGATAAAAATCAATAGAATTACATCAAAATAGGCCAATTGGGCATTACCCAATCGAAACAATTCAAAATACACCAAAACCCACAAGTTGCCAAAACCCGACTTTCAGTACGCTTCTCGAAAAATTACGAAAGTTATATATTCGGGTTCCTTATCTCAACACGAGTCCGTGCATATAAAATTTATCAAAATCGGACTCCGTTTGCCCATTCAAATCAATGATTTTCTATAATTTAGGCCTAGGGCTAAAATCCCCCTTTAATCTTCCATTAACAGTGAAATACTCAAGGATTCCATGATAAAATAACGTAATTAGGCCATAAAACTTACCTCCTTGTTGAGACGAGAACAACCCCGCGAAAATCACCTCAATTGGAGCTCTAGAACTCAAGATGTGGCTAAAATACCAAATTTTTCATTTTTTCCCGATTACTGTTCATGCGTCCAGCACTGTTCACACGTGCGGGACACTGTTCACGCGTGCCCGGTACTGTTCACGCTGCTAAATAAATGCAACAGCTATCCAAAATAATTGCAGCAACTTTTATTTTCACTAAAATAGCTTTAACTCCGTCATACGAACTCGGAATTTGACGATTCTTTTTCCTATGGCTCCGTAATTTTGATACGGATCCAGTGGTTCAAACAAAACTGAATTTGGATCTCATTTGCTCAGTGCAACATTAATTTCGCTCGTTAAACAATTAAATCACATTTCGCGTCAAAAACCCAATCGCGACTTGATGAAATTAAACCAAAATTTCCGGATCAGTTCTATAATTCATTATTTAAATTCTCGAACTCTCGAAATCAAATTTGGATCTCTAGAACTAAAAATAGACCTTTGGATCATTACATTTATGTTCAAAACGACAAGAATCTTCCAAAAATGACCCGTTGGGCATCCGAAACACACCCGAGACCCTCTGGGCCACAACCAAAAACTCAAAATCAACCTAATACTTCATTCAAACTTGCTCGGATCATAAAAACGCTGCCTTAAACATCAAAAATCACCAAAATCCTAGAATTCGATTCAAACTTAAACTTAAACTTTCAAAATTCACATTCGATCAAAAACCCGACCAAACGATGTCCGAATGACCTGAAAATTTGCAAACATATCCAAAATCACCTAAGGAAGCTATTGCAACTGTCGGAATTCCATTCCGACTCCCGGATCAAAATATCACCTATCGATCGGATTCCGCCAAAATTCCAACTTCGCCAAAATAGGCTAACTTCTTCACCGGACCTCCAAAATTACTTCCGATTGCGCTCCTAAGTCTTAAATCATCCCCCGAAACTAACCGAATCATCGGAATTCAGTTCCGAGCCCTCTAACTCATAAGTCAACGTTGGGTTGACTTTTCCAACTTAAGCTTTCCTTAAAGAGATTAATTGTCCCATTTCCTACCAAAATCGATCCGAATTGACTCAAAGTTTGCACACAAGTCAAATTCGATATTACGGACTTGCACCAACTTTCAAAATCGCATTCCGACCCCGATATCAAAATTTTCACTTCCGGTCGAATTTTCTCATAAACCTTCAAATTCCTATATTTAGCCAAATCACTTCAAAATGACCTCCGGACATCCGAATTCACTTCCGATCGCGTTCCCAACTCCAAAATTACCGTACGGATCTATTCCCAGTCTCGGAATCCCAAATGGACATCTATAACTGTAAACTGCCTTCCAACCCAAATTTATGAAATTCTTCTAAAATACTAACTTCCACCATATACGCCGAAATGCTCACGGGTTATCAAAAACCAAATCTGGACATATGCCCAAGTTCAAAATCATCATACGAGCATGCTGGAACATTCAGATCCCAATTCCAAGGTCATTTACTCGAAATTCCAATCATAGTTCATTTCTTCAACTTTAAGCTTTCAAAAGGAGAATTTCCATTTAGATTTGACTCCAAACTTCTTGAATTTTAATTCGGACCATACACACAAGTCAATATACGTGAGATGAAGCTGCTCATGGCCTCAAACTACTGAATGACGCATCGTAGCTCAAAACGACCGGTTGGGTCGTTACAAGTGTTAATGCAGGATGGCAAGGTTATTGCCTATGCTTCGAGGCAGTTGAAGATTCATGAAAAGAATTACCCAGTGCAGATCTAGAATTGGCGGCGATTATTCACGCATTGAAGATCTAGAGGCATTAATTGTATGGTGTAGTATGTGAAGTATACACCGATCATAAGAGTCTTCGGTATTTGTTTAAACAAAAGAGTTGAATTTGAGGCAGAGAAGGTGGCTGGAATTGCGGAAAGATTATGATGTCACCTTTTTATATCATCAGGGAAAGAGCAAACGTGGTGGCTGACGCTTTGAGTAGGAAGTCAGCCAGTATGGGCAGTCTTGTTTATATTCCAGTCAATCAGAGGCCAATTGCTTTGGATGTTCAGTCCTTGGCCAATCGATTTGTGAGGTTGGATATTTCTGAGCCTAGTCGAGCACTAGCTTGTGCGATCGCTCGGTCTTCATTATTGGAGCGTATCCGCAATCAACAATATAATGATTCCTCTTTATGTGACCTTAGAGACACGGTTCAGCGAGGAGGACTATTCAGATACTGGAAGATATGCTTCGGGCGTATGTTAATGATTTTGGAGGTTCATGGGATCAATTCCTGCCTTTGGTAGAGTTTGCTTATAATAATAGTTATCAATCGAGCATCCAGATGGCTCCTTATGAAGCGTTTTATGGTAGGCGATGTCGTTCTCCGGTTAGATGGTTTGAACCGGGAGAAACTCGGTTATTCGGTACAAATTTATTTCAGGAGGCCTTAGATAAGGTCAAGATTATTCAAGATAGGATTCGCACAGTGCAGTCTAGACAGAAGAGCTATGCAGATCGCAAGGTTCGACAGATAACTTTCATGATTGGGGAGCGAGTATTGCTCCGAGTGTCGCCTATGAAGGGCGTGATGAGATTTGGAAAGAAGGGCAAACTTAGCCCTAGGTTTGTTGGCCCATTCGAGAATCTTGATCGTGTGAGAGATGTGACATATAAACTTGTCTTGCCACCTAGCTTATCAGTTGTGCATCCAGTGTTTCATGTGTCCATGCTTCGAAAATATCACGGCGATCCATCGCACGTGTTAGATTTTAGCACTGTCCAATTGGACAATGATCTATCTTACGAGGAGGAGCCGGTGGCCATTCTAGACCGGCAGGTTCGACAGTTGAGGTCGAAGAGTTATCATTCTGTGCGTGTTCAGTGGAGAGGTCAGCCTCCTGAGGCATCGACCTGGGAGTCCGAGTCCGATATGCGGAGCCGCTACCCATATTTGTTCCTCGACTCAGGTACTTCCCTCTCTTGTCCGTTCGAGGACGAACGGTTGTTTTAGAGGTGGAGAATGTGACGACCCAAAGGGTCATCACTTATTTTATTAATCATTTCGAGCTTATGAGGCCTTGAAAACCTCATTCTATGTTGCCTCGATTTACGTGCACGATCCGAGCATGTAGCCGGAAAGATTTTGTGATAGAAAATATGAATTCTATGAGAATTTGTATAAAAATGATATTAATATTGATATGGTTGACTTCGGTCAACATTTTTGGTAAACGGATCCGACCCGAGATTGGATGGTCCCGAAAGGTCCGTAGGAAAATATGGGACTTGGACATGCGTCCGGAGTCGAATTCTGAGGCCTAGAGCCCAAGTTATGAATTTTTTCGTGAAATTGTTTTTGATGTAATTGTTAAAGGAAAATGAATTAATTGACCTTGGTATCGGGCTCGTATTTTGGTTCCGACGCCCTGTACAAGTCTTAAATATTATATATGTGCTTTCTGCAAAGTTTGGTGACATTTGGATGTCGTTTGATATGTTTTGGACCTTGAGTTCCAAGTTTGAAAGTTTTGAAAACCAAAAGTATGAAAATCATGAACTTGAGGCTTGATTTGATGAAAACGATGTGATATTGGCGATGTGATCGCACGAACAAGTTCGTAATGTGTTTTTGATGTTGTATACATGTTTGGTTTGGAGCCCGGGGGGCTTGGGTAAAGATTTGATAGGCTGTTGGATTAAATTCTGAATTTTTGCACTGCTGGTTTTTCACCCAGCCGTTGGCTTCGCAATTGCGAAGCATTTCTCGCAATTGCGAAGGTGGCAGATCAAGACAGGGTTCGCAAATGCGAACCCTTGATCGCAAATGCGAAGGGTGCCCAGGACCGTTTGGGTTCGCAAATGCGAACCAAACCTCGCAAATGCGAGGCCTTCAGTGTAAAGGCATTCTTCGCAAATGCGAAGAATTCTTCGCAAATGCGAAGTCCCCTCATGCCCAGCCTTGTTCGCAAATGCGAACAATAGTTCGCAAATGCGAACATCCCAATATCCTGCCTGTGTTCGCAAATACGAACAATAGTTCGCAAATGCGATCTTCCCGATATTCTGCCTGTGTTCGCAAATGCGAACTTCCCAGCCTTAGCTTATTTTTCAAACTCCAGAAATTGGTCGGGGTTCGCAATTGCGAACCCATGTTCGCAAATGCGAACACAGAGACCTGTAAATCACGATTTCCAGCTTCATTCTTCACATTTCACAACCCAAAAACACCCATTTGCGATTCTTCACGAACTCCCTCTTGTTCAATGTAATTGTAAGTCACTTTTTACTTAATTCTTTCAATTCCTAACATCATTAAACATGTTTTTCAATAGAAATCAAAGGTTTTCATGGTAGAATTTCTTGTTTTTGGTAGAATATAGGGTTTTTTCATAAATTGGGAAATTGGACCTCAAATTGAGGTCCGATTTTGAAACAAATCATATACTTGAACTCGTGGGGGATGGGTAACCGGATTTTGGTCCGAACCCCGAGTTCTGACCATGTGGGCCCGGGGGTCAAAATTCACTATTCCAGGCGGAATGTTGTAAAAGTTGTAATTGGCCTTATGAATTAGTTTGTTGAGTAGTATTGATGATATTAAATCAATTGTGTATAGATACGATTGGATTGGAGCCAAATTTGAAAGGAAAAGGCATTGCCACGGATTGAATTGTTCATAAACATTCGAGGTAAGTGTTTGTTCTATCCTAGCTTGAGGGAATAGGATTATGTGCTATGTGTTATGTGATCGAGTGCGGTGTATGGGCTGTGGTGACGAGCATCCATACATTGGCGTCTAGTATGACCGTGAGTCGTTGTTAATGTTTATTGTGAGACATATTTGCAGATAAATTGTTGAACCTTTGCCGGGTTGTAGAATTGTTATTGTTCTCCCTTGTCGGGACTTGTTGTGAAGATGATTATTGATTGCCCTTGTTGGGACGGTTTATGATTTACTGTTTCATTCTTTGCCCTTAACTGTGATTGTTATTTGGGTGAGGAAGAGTGATAATGCACGAAGGGTGATGCCGTGCCTTGATTTATTATTTATGCACGAAGGTTAATGTCGTGCCTTGTTATTGATTATGCACGAAGGTTAATGCCGTGCCATGTTTTATTATTTATGCACGAAGGTTAATGTCGTGCCATGTTTTATTGATTATGCACGAAGGATCATGCCGTGCCTTGTTATTGAACCATGTACGAAGGATCATGCCGTACCATGGATGTGAGGATGAGAGTTAAAGCACGAAGGGTGATGCCGTGCACTTTATTTGCTTATTTGGTGAGGATGAGAGTAAAAGCACGAAGGGTGATGCCGTGCAACTACTTGCTATTCCTTGACTTGATATTACTTGTGTTTCCATTATACTTTGTTTTCCTTGTGAACTTATTAACTGTTGTTAATTATTGAGTTCTTTGAGATATTCCTTATTGTGTTTTAGTTAGTATTTCTGTTGTTTTGTGGCACATATGTATATAGAACTGCACAGGTTTATGTGAGTGTCTGGTCCTAGCCTTGTCACTACTTCGCCGGATAGGCCGGGCACTTACCAACACATGGGGTCGGTTGTGCTGATACTACACTTCTGTGCGTTTTTGCACAGGTCCAGGTTACGATCGGGAGCAGCAACAGTAAATCTTTTGCGTGGGAGTTGATCATATTTGAGACCGAGGTAGCTTGCAGACGTCCGCAGGCCCATCGTCTCTCTCTTTACTTATGTTACTAGCTGTAGTCTCTTTCTTCCGAGACAAACAGATTATGTCATATTTCTTTCAGACTTTTATGTGTAGTATTCAGTAGTAGTTCGTGAGTTGGTGACTCCACGTCTTGGGTAGAGGATTTCAGTATGGTTTTACCTTGAAACTGCTTAATACTATTTCGATAAAGTCTTACGCACTTATTTAATTAAAGTTATGGTTTGTTGATAAATTAATTATGAAATTTTATTAAAAACAAGATAGTATGAATACAGTGGCTTGCCTAGCTACCACGAGTAGGCGCCATCACGATCCCGATGTTGGGGAAAAATCCGGGTCGTGACACCTTCCCACTCACATAAGTCTCGTCCTTTTACTTTGAAAATATTCCTACCCTCAAAAATTCAGGGTCATTGCATTTCATGTTCTTTTCTTGAAATCTGTCTATAAGACATTGTCAGCCAAAGCTAATTACCAGCTTCTCAGTTATATGGCACAATAAGATTGGGGTCCTTCAAAGGACGGGAGAAATAAAACAACATATGGCAGTCATATAGCAGAAGGAAAGTAAAAAAAAAGAGGAAAAACAACAAGAGAGGGTTACAAGGAAAAGTTGAGTTCAGAGAATTATTGGAAAATAGCAAGGAGTTACAGCAAGGCAGTACAAAAGCAAGATGAAGCAAATTCAAAAGTGGAAGCATGGCCAACAAGAATGCCAGCTGCTAACCACCATTTTTATACTAACAAGTTGTTCATTGATTAGAACAGGGACAAAAGATTCAAATTCCTACTAATCACTTTAAAGTGAATATGACCAATGTGGACACACAAGAGAGTGCAAAGCTTGGCAAAATCAGGCACCCACTTGGAAAATAAGGGAAAGCAATCTAAAGGAAGCAATAATGGATGACAGAATCTACAATGAAAGAATCGGTAATCAGGCACCCACCTGGATAATAAGGGAATTTTACCTTTTATTTCAAAATTGAAATGTTACACCCAGTTATCAAACTGGGGCAGAACATCTTCTCTTCGTTTTAGTTTTTTGTAATCAGGCGCCCACCTGGATAACAAGAGAATATTTTTTCAAGTTTTTTGCAATCAGGTGCCCACCTGGATAACAAAGGAATATTTTTCAAGTTTTTTGTAATCAGGCGCCCACCTGGATAACAAGGGAATATTTTTCAAGTCTTTTGTAATCAAGCACCCACCTGGATAACAAGGGAATATTTTTCAAGTTTTTTGGAATCAGGCACCCACCTGGATAACAAGGGAATATATTTAGTTTTTTTGCAATCAGGCGCCTACCTGGATAACAAGGGAATATTTTTCAAAGTTTATTTTAATCAGGCGCCCACCTGGATAACAAGGGAATATTTTTCAAGTTTTTTTGCAATCAGGCGCCCATCTGGATAACAAGGGAATATTTGTCAAGTTTCTTGTAATCAGGCGTCCACTTCGATAACAAGGGAATATTTTTCAAGTTTTTTGCAATCAGGCGCCCACCTAGATAACAAGGGAATATTTTTCAAGTTTTTTGTAATCATAAGCCATCAAGGCACATATACTACTAAGCGCTCGCGTGCGCATACTGACGTGTGGAAGCAATTTAAAGAGGTATATCTCCAGCTGAATCACGTACGCACGATAAGAATTCCAAGAAAGTGAAGTTTTTCCTAAAGGTTCTACAGCCTCTCGGGGATAAATACAGACATCTTCGTACCGATACGCGAGACTCTACTAAACCTTCTCATGACTCGTGAGACCTAGTAACCTAGGCTCTGATACCAATTTGTCACGACCCAATTTCCATACCTGGTCGTGATGGCGTCTCTCGAGAAGAAAAGGCTAGCCAACAACCCCAAATCCTTTTTATTACAGCTATCGAACATAAATAAATAAAAATTTTGACTTATTGATATTTAAATCTATTAATATCATCCCAATACAACCCGATCGGGGTGTCTCAAGTCATGAGCATCTAGAGAGTAAGGGCGCTACTACTGGCCAACAAAGTATAGATATTACAAGATAAGAACTGGAATACAAAATAAAGTACGGTGCTGCGAACGGTAGCGGTCACCTGGCTCAACTACCATCATAAAGTCTTCTGCCCTGCTAATAACTCGTTACGGGGTGAACAATACATGCAACTGCACGCAAGGTGCAGGGAGTAAAGTGAGTACTTCCAACTCAATGGTAATAAAAGAGAATAATATCTGAGCGATAAGAAAACACGTATGGGCACACCAAAATGCTATACAAGACAGTACAATCCCTTTGAGAAAATTGTAATACGGTAAAAATTCTTTTGGAAAATCTCAAGATCAGTTAAAAATATCACTTTGAAAATCTCTTTTACAAATATCCCTTTTTCTTTTTCAACAGCAAGCATACAAATACTATATCAGATAGAGCAGTCGGCTCACAAGTCGGCCCCTTAGGCACACCACTCCTCAACATGTAACACCAGGGTATGCGGTCAATAAGTCAAATAAAAGTATATATGACAATGATATATGAGTGCTAATGTCATGCCACGTAGTACAAACAGGAGTGAATGCAATGCATATGTCTACTGCGGTGTGCAGTCCGATCCATTTGGGTACCCGCGTTCACTGAGGGGGTTTAGACTTCGGAGGGGCTCCTACAGCCCAAGCGCAATAATACTGCGGCGTGCAGTCCGATCCACATACATATTACTACGGTGTGCAGTCCGATCCATATATTATACTACTACAGCGTGCAGTCTGATCCATGCAATATGCTACTACATCGTGCAGTCCAATCCATACATGTACATGCATATGCACACATAAGACTCGAGGCCTGAAAGCCTCCTCAAATCACTCCTCTTGCCCTCACATATGGCCCTCGGCCCCAATCAGTCCAAGAATAGTCGAAAAGCCCTCTAGCATCATTAAAAACAATAATACTCAGCTCAAATGATAGTTCAAATATCGTTTAAAACTCCAAGTTTGAGAAAAATATAGCTGAGTTCAAAACAGTGTAAATCACATGGACTGAGTTCAAATTTTATTTCAAATAGTGAGTGAAACAGTGATGACAGTTCATGTTCATAAAGAGTTCAAACAGTTGGCAATAAGCCTCAAGTATGGCAATGAGCCCAAATCATATTGATAACAATAAATTGTTTGCAGATACACGATAAAAACCAACAACCGGGATGGACCAAGTCACGATCCCCAATGGTGCTCTACCCCATGCTCAGGTCCAGCATGCAAGTCACCTCGATACAACACTAAGATGTGCAAATCCGGGGTTTCAAACCCTCAGGATATCATTCCCAAGTATTACTCACCTCGAACCGGGGAAAACTCAAGCCAGCGACGCCTTTGCTCCTCAAACCGGCCTCCACGCGCGTCGAAACTAGCCAAAATCAGTAAAAATATATCATATTAGGCTAATGGAACATAACCCAATCGAAAGAACTCAAAAAATACCAAAAATCATAAAATTGGCAAAACCCGAGCCCCGGGCCCACGTCTCGAAAAATTTTAAAATTCATATTTTTGGAATCCTCATCTCGCCACGAGTCTGTACATACCAAGAACTCCCAAATCGGACCACAAATGGCCCCTCAAATCCCAAATTTAAAGTTTTTGCTCCAAGCCCTAATTTCTTCATTTTTAGCCATTAAATCATGAATTCTGTGGATAATTCTTGTATAAAAATATGCATTTAACTCATAAAAGTTACCTCCAACAATTCCCTATCGAAATCCCTTCAATTCCCGTCCAAAAGGTCTCAAGAATGACCAAAAATTGTGGAAAATGGGTTGTTTTCGCGACTGAAATATTTTTAACATTTTGTCCGGGTACTGTAGCTAACACTACGCGATCGCATTAGAGCATTGCGATCGCATATAAAAAAATTTCCAGCACTGAAGCTAAGTCTATGCGAGTGCATAGAACAAAATCCTGGGTACTGTAGCTAACACTATGTGATCGCATTAGAGCATTACGATTGCATAACAAAAATTTCGGGCACTGTAGCTAAGTCTATACGATTGTAGAACAAAATCCTAGGTACTGTAGCTAACACTATGCGATCGCATTAGAGCATTGCGATCGCATAGAACAAAATTCTCTGCAATATTTCTGCGGCATTTTTTAACTCAAAAATTCCCATTAGCCATCCGAAATCACCCCGAGGCCCCCGGGACCTCAATCAAAAATACCAATACATCCTATAACGTTATTCAAACATGTTCCAATCGTCTAAACACATTCAACAACACTAAAATTATTAAATTACCACGGATTCAAGCCTAAATTTATCAAATTCCTCCAAAACTCACATTCGATCACAAACCCAAACAAATGACTTCCGAATGACCTGAAATTTTGAAGACAAGTCCAAAATCACGTAACGAAGCTACTGCAACTCTCGGAATTCCATTTTGACTCTCGGATAAAAAAATTACCTATCAACCGGAATCCGCCAAAATTCAAACTTCGCTAAAATAGGATAACTTCTTCACCAGACCTCCAAAATTACTTCCGATCGCGCTCCTAAGCCTTAAATCATCACCCGGAGCTAACCGAATCATCGGAATTCAATTCTGAGCCCTCTAACTCACAAGTCAATATCCGGTTGACTTTTCCAACTTAAGTCTTCTTAAAAGAGACTAAGTGTCTCATTTCTTATCAAATCACTCCAAATCAATTCTAACACGCCCAATACCGGTAATGAAACATAAGGAGGCAGAAAATGGGAAGATCAGGGTAGTAACTCATGAGATGACGGGTTGGGTCATCACATTACTTTGCTCTCAGAAGGAGAAACAAGTCATATAATCGGTAGTGAATCTGTAGAAATATAAAAACTTTAATTTTTGTTTTTTTGTAATAAGTAGTATGGTTATATAATTGTACATAAATAAAAGTTATGATTTGATAATGATGTTTACTATAATATATCTTATTTATGTCATTTTGAAGAATATGGATATTATTATTAGATCAACTTAAACTCTAGCAGAGTTTGCAAGAAATATACAACTACCAGAAGTGGTTATTTTTGTATATCTCATTGTAATTTTATTTTGTTAACCACCAGAAGTGGTATATGCCTATGATCACCGAAAGTGATAATTTAGAGTTTCTATAGTTACAATTGAAGATAAGATACATAAATATTCTCTATGTTAAATACACGCCTCGATTTGCTCCCGAAGTAGTAAATATTTAAAATAGGTTGAGGCATCACAATTTGATGTGATTAATGCGTATTCAGATAATTATGTTCGATTTTTCTGAAGGATGAGAACTTTTGATAATAATAATTCATTCCTTGAAGTGAATGTGACAATATATATTAATAAATTTGGTAAATATGAACGCGCTTTTGATGTAAATATATTCATCTCCAGAAGAGGTAATATAATTGAGAGAATATATACTCAATATTTCGTATTTGCTCCTGAAGAAGTAATACAATTGGAATTGCCTCCTGAAGTAGGAAAATATTATGAAGAGGAGTTTTCTTGTGCTTAAACAATTGTTTATTTGATTGTGATTTTCTCTTATGATACCAGAAGTATCTGAGCAATATTTGATAGTACAAAATGTATCAACAACTCTTGAAGAGCTAACTGTTTGCCTAGATGACACGTGACACCAGTAGTGTCCGATAAATATTAGATTGTAGATAATAATTGAAGGCTCTCAAAGAGATTATTTACAAATATGTCATTTATATTATATGATTGTGGTCAAAACATAGGTTGTAGTAAACCCGAAGTTTACTAAAATAAATGGCTATCATATTGAGACTATAAATGATTGGAAGATTGAAAATCTTCATTTTTCCACAATCATAGGGGGTAAAATAATATGTATATGAGAAGTTACCTGCCTTATTCTTCGATTTGTACTTCATCATGTATCACGATAAACCAGAAGATTACTCATACAAAAGTAGCCATAGTAAATCAGAAGTTTACTAATGCAAAAGTTTATGTCATAGTAAACCAGATGTTTACTAAGAGGTAGCACATGCCATGATAAATTTGAAGTTTTCATTTGTCATTTTTAAATGATCTATTTGAGAATTTAGATAAGCATATACTGAAAAACTAGAAGATTCTTCAAGAATTCTCCTATTTTGCTTGTTCTCAAAATAAATTGATTATACCATCTAAAGTTGGGACTAAGACCCCTGATTCTGAAATATATAAAAGGTGAATATGGGCCCATTCGCCTATCATGTGAACCACTTATAGATGTATATATAAGATGGTTACATGTATGTTTATTGTCAACCTGCATTTTGGCATTTGAAATTGTTTTTCTCACTTAAGAGCATAATTTTCAGATAATCAAGACAGTTCATCTTGATAATGACGGTTTATATACAAGCTAGTTTAGCAGTGAATACCTCCTATTAATGGCTAAACTATTATTTATGAGAACAAAACTTCATGTGTTGGTCTAAGATTTTCTAAATTGCATATAGCAGCACTTGTATGCATCAGACCAACAATATATGATAAGTCATCCCCTCATAATTGGTTTAGGATCACAAATCAAGTATTTTACTATCTTTTGATGTGTGGTATATGATTAATTTCTCTACCACAATGCAAAAAGATATGTTTCCCAAAGAAGATTGTGGATATATGTTAGTTTTTCTAACATCTGCGGAATGGAATAGATAGCTAAAAAATATGCTATATGAATGGAATTATCATGATCCTCACTTAGAAGATAATTCAAGTCAAATGCCAGAAGCGTTTGCTGATCCAAAATCAAATATCATATTTCAGCTGCAAATGCTCCTATTTAAATTTAAAGTCCCTGAAGGATAGAGTTTACTGTACGCATGAAGCGTGGTAGACCAATCGGTTCCAAAGGTAACCATCATTGAAAAATGATAAGGAGCTAATGATCAAAATGATCATAATGAGGTGGAAATGAGCTCTAGAAGAGCCCACAACATAACATTTCATAAAACTCCAGAAGAAGTTGGGGTACTCGAAAATAAAGAAAGTGTTGTGATCTCAACAAGTTATGCCGCTTAGGAACCGATACAAAATGATCGCCGACGATATATTTGATACAATATAGTGCACAATACTATGAAATATTGTGAGGATCTGACCAGTAGTCCAGACACCTGAAGATGTCATGCCATTTAATTGCGAGTCATAACCTATATGACTCATTTGATTAAATCTCTATAAAGATCCCTGAAGGATTTAAAATTCCTGAAACATATAAGTTCAACGTCTCGGGAAATGTACTCGATCAAATTATAAAGATCTTGTACGGTTTAAATCAATCTGGGCGCAAGTGATATAATCGCCTCAGTGAATATTTGCTGAAAGAGAGTTACATGAATAATATAATTTGTCTATGTATTTTTATAAAGAAAATGTCACCAGAATTTGTTACACATGCTATTTACGTTGATGACATAAATCTTGTTGGAACTCTAGAAGAGTTCCAAAGGCAAGTGAATATCTTAAGAAAGAATTTGAGATGAAAGATCGTGGAAAAATAAAATTTATCTTGGTCTGCAAATTAAATATTTAGCAGACGAGATCTTTATCCATTAATTTGCCTATACATAAAGAGTCTTTGAAACGCTTTTACATGGACAAAGCCCACCTATTAAGTACACCAATGGGTGTTCGATGACTTGAAGTGAATAAGGATCCGTTTCAACCTCCAGAAGAGGATGGGGAACTCCTTGGTCCTGAAATACTCTATCTCAGTGAAATTGCTATGCTCTTATGTATCTTGCTAATGCTAACTAAAATGGTGTAGATCATATTGGTTATGTAGATACAAGATTAGAATGCAGAGACTCAAATATTTGAAACAAGATTTTCATCAGGGGGAGTAAATACGCTATGCACTCGTTTTTCCTTACTAAAGTTTTGTCCCACAGGGTTTTCCTTATAAAGTTTTTAATGAGGCACCTAGCAAAGCGTATTACTAAATATGTGCACTCTTTTTCCTTCACTAGAATTTTTTCCCTCAGGGTTTTTCCTAGTAAGGTTTTAATCAAGCACACTATCTTTTAATGAACATTCAAGGGGGAGTGTTATAAATATATTGTATTATGGATGTTCATACTCCGTTGTAAATAAGCTTCCTGAAGAAGCTTATCCATATGGGACTCCGCCGTAAATATGTTTATCTATTTAGTACTATATTGGAAATAAGCTTCCTAAAGAAGCTTATCTTTTCGGTATCCGGTTACGGATAAATATTACCCTCGATAGAAGGTTACCCATACTGGGTATAATAAGCTTATCCTTTCAGTATCCGGTTATGGATAAATATTACTCTCAATAGAAGATTATCCATACCGGGTATAATATGCTTATCCTTTCAGTATTCGGTTATGGATAAACATTATCCCCGGTAGAAGATTATTCATATCGGGTACAATGAACTTATCCATTCAGTACTCCGTTATAGATAATCATTACTCTCAGTAGAAGATTATCCATATCTTATATTGTAGCAGCTTACACAACAGCTTGTAGTAGCAGCTTACACAACAACTTCCTTCCTTCTATAAATAGAAGGGTTTTCAGTTCAATATGTACATCAGTTTAAATTCGAATAATATATCAGTCTCTCTCTATACTCGTCTTTACTTTACAATCTTTATTTTATAACACTGCATAACATTTTCTCTCTCTTTTTCACTTGTGACTCTATTTTAGTGATATGATTACATTAACACAAAATTATATTAGCGACCGACAAAAACGGTTATTGTAGCTACTTATGTGCAACTTAAAATTCAAAGTGGTCCTTGCTTTTTGCTAATTGCTGTTGAGTATAGAAAAATGGTATTTTTGAGGTGTCTATTATGCTTAAACCATTCTATTATTGTTGATTAAAAATCAAAATTAAAATTTAACAAAATGACCAAACTTTTCACTACTGTTATAATATTTTTATAATCTATAATACTCAGATAAATTTAAAATTATCATAAAAATATTTTCCAATGCATTAATTTTTCAATTACAAAAACCAAGTAACTTAAATAATTTAGTAATAAAAATATAATCATGATAGTGAAATATTATATAGCATATAACACTATACGCTATCCAACTTATAAAAATATAATTTAGCAATAAAACATCAAGTTCTCGTGACAATTAACAAGTGATAATATATATATAAACAAAATTAAATATGTATCGATAATTTATAAGATATCAGTTTCTTCCATACCAAGTGTCTATATTTTTTTGCCGAATAAATTACTATATTGAAAGCAGTAAAGGAGGTTAAGAAGTATCATTATCGACACGTACAAATTTCGGCGATGTAGTTTCACATCAAGTGTCCATATAATATCTCGTACATGACAAATAACCTTTCATTTTTGTCTTTTTTTTTTTTTGGCTAAAGGGAAAAAAAATAATTTGATACAGCCAAATACTATATAGAGCTTCAAAATCAAGCATTAAAATAGTTGTTAATTACTCCTACTAATAGAAGCTTCAAAATCAAGCAGTAAAGTAGTTGTTAATTATTCCTACTAATAGAATGATGCCAACAACGCCTAGTTAAAACTAGTAATGTATAACTAATTACCTTAATATGAACCAAGTAGGACAAAGAATACACGGTTAAATTAACGAAAAAGTTATACTAGACCTAAAATTACCGATACACATCTCTAAAATCTTATAAAATGAAATAGTAGAGTAAAACGGAGTCCAACTTAACATAAAAAAGAAAAACAAGTAATGACCTTGTTTGAAAAGTTATTTTCCTAATTAATATTTAAATAACTTTTAAAAATAATATATATAAGCTTTTTAGGCATTACATGGTGTCTTACCCGTACATTTAGTAGCTTTCGCCGATTTCCCTATGATCAAAAATATTTTAGCTAAATTAATTTGGCATTATGACTTTGAAAAATCAAGAGAGCATTAATTAGTATTTTCCAAATCCATCCTATCTAATAAATGATCTACAAAATATGACGATATACAAAGAGTAATTTAAAAAAGATATGATGGATTTTAATTAAATACCACTTATATTAATATTATTAAATAATTCTTTTAATGAGCATGTCAAAAACATAAAAGCACTTTTTTTGAACTAGAGATAGCATCGTCTAAGAAATTATCCATAGTTATTTTAATAACTTGATATTATAAGTAAAATTTATATTTATCAATGCATACAAATTAAGAAAAATTTACATAATACTGATTAGCACAACCTAATTATAGTGTTATTGGGCCCATGCTCATCATGGCTTATTCATTACTAGTGTGTATATATATATATATGTTTTATACAAAAATTATATACACTTATACATTTTTGTAAATATCAAATATAAATAGTTTTGACCGCAAATTAAAAATGATATTTGCCCCAGATAATCCCTAATTTTTATCACTTCAACAAAATAAGTTGAAAGGGCATATAAGTGTACGTCGAAAACTAAAGAAAACTAGCTGTCACGCGTAAAACTCGGAGAAGGTAAACTGTTTTTACCTAGGACAATAAATAATAAACATAGGAGATTGATAAATAAATCATATGCGTAAAGATATTTTTTTTTGTTCAAATTGTCTTCAATCATAAAAGATCGGTTTACCAATAATTAATACAAATAATTGCCATTATATATTCAATTTCTCTTGAAATGAGTCAGGTTAGTACACCAACCAGTCTTTTGTTGTAGGCCTTCTCTCTTTTCTCCAAGTCAAATTTAAACCAACCTTTTGATTCTTTGGATTTTTTTTCTCTTCAATATTTCATTCTTACATTTGACATTTCTAGTCTAACCAAATGTCCTAAGTATCCCTTCTTTGCCCCATACCCTATTCAACACTTACATTTTCTTAGTCAATATTCAAATTCGCTATTCCCAGCTTCTATCCCTCACACGTTCTTGAATATTTTGTTATTACAATTTTTTATATATTAGTACTCCTTTAATTATATTAAATGCAGAAAGTTCAACCGCGTGACATCTCACACGCACACATGCACTTATATATACACATTAAATCCTACATAAACTTTACCTACCAAACTCCCATACAAGAAAATTAAAACACAAAACACAACCCCTTGTTCTCAAAGATTTTTGGATCAAATTAATTTTTTGTGTTGTAGCAAAAACAATGATGTCAACATGGAGAAAGAGAAGAGCAGCAAGGAGAAGTAACTCAATGAAAGAATTAATAGAGGAAAAAACTATGGAGTTGCTAATGATTCCTAGCAATTTCAAATGTCCAATTTCTTTAGATTTAATGAAAGATCCTGTGACTTTATCCTCAGGGACAACATATGATCGAGAGAGTATTGAGACATGGATTGAGGGTGGAAATCAAACATGTCCAATTACCAAACAAGTATTGAAATCTCTTGACCCTATTCCCAATCATACTATGAGGAAAATGATCCAACAATGGTGTGTTGAGAATAAAGATCATGGAGTTGAGAGAATCCCAACTCCAAGAATCCCCGTTACCTCATCAGACGTAACAAAGATTCTTAGGAAGATTGAGTCCTGCTATTCGAAAGAGCAGCACGACTCAAAGTACTCTTGTCGAGAACTGGTCTTGAAAATGAAGATAATGATAAAGGAAAGCGCGAAGAATAGACGTTGTTTTGTCACCAATGGAGCTGCAAAGATCTTATCATCTACACTTGTTGATTTTTCAGAGAAAACATCGGTCCATGATGTTGAAACAATGGAGGAAATCTTATCAACTTTGACTATTTTATTGCCTCTAGATGGTGAGTCAAAGTCAACTCTTGGATCAAAATCATCGTTAAATTGCTTGGTTTGGTTCTTGAAATGTGGGAGTTTATCAAGCAGGAGAAATTCAGTTTTATTGCTAAAAGAAATTATGAGAATAGAAGAACAATGGAGAGTAGAAGAGTTAATAAAAATTGATGGAGCTTTAGAAGCTTTAGTGAAGCTAGTGAAAGAGCCAATTTGCCCTACTACTACAAAAGCTTCATTATTAACTATTTACCATATGGTTAATTCATCTCAAATTATAAACCAAAAGGCTAGAGTGAAATTTGCTGATTTGGGGTTAGTGGAATTGCTTACAGAGATACTTGTAGATTGTGAAAAAAGTATATGTGAAAAAGCATTAGGTATTTTGGTTGGAATTTGCAGCTCAGAAGAAGGAGAAAGAAAGGCTTATGGTTATGCTTTAACCATTCCTGTTTTGATCAAGAAATTATTGAGAGTTTCAGATTTGGCGACTGAATTTTCAGTTTCAATTTTATGGAAACTAATTGGGAAGAATGAGAAGAGGGAAAATGGAGGTAATGTTGTGCTAATTGAAGCACTTCAAGTTGGTGCTTTTCAGAAATTATTGCTGTTAATACAAGTTGGTTGTAGTGAAAGAACTAAGGAGAAGGCAAGTGAATTGTTGAAATTGTTGAATTTGCATAGAGGTAGGATAGAGTGTATTGATTCTTTGGACTTGAAGAACCTAAAAAGGCCATTTTGAATTACCTTGGTTTAGTCCATGTGTATACATAAAAAAACAAATTCATTTGTCAGCGTAAGAAATTGAACAACAACAAAATGTTCTGGACTTCTTTGGATATAAATTTGTATTAATTTTACGCTATGAATGAACAAAGAATTATTTTAAAGTTGTAAGAAAAGGTCTACCGTGTGAAGTAATTCGAAGATGGCACGCGCATAAATTAAAATTTTAACGGATCAAGCTCATACGAAATTTGGGTTAAATTTTAAATTCAAGACACTATAAGATGACTCTCGAAATTCTACGAGTTAATTAGGAGTGCTTGAAGGCTACTTTTCTGATACGTATCATTTAAACTTGATAATGCAAAGTCAAAGATTTCTTTCTCAGTCTCTTTTCCTTCTTTACTTCTTTGTCTTTTGCGGAAGATGAAGTAGAACCCGTTTGGATGAATTTGTTTTAAGTGACTTTTAAGCCAAAATAATTTTTTAACCCATAATTTAAGAATTCTAAACTTTTGAATTGTTTTTGTCATTTTAGCTTAAAAACAAGTGCTTCAAAGCATTTTTTTTAACTTTATCCAAATACTACAAAATGACTTAAAAGCTATTTTGACTAAAAGCACTTAAACCAAGTCAATCCTTACTCTAAATTGCTCTTTGTTGGGCCTGTAAAGAGCTAGTAAAAGAGAGTGGTCTCGTGCACATGAGAAATTGGTCCTCAAGGCAACCAGGTCCATTTCCCCCTCCCTTGGTCCTCAAGGCAACCAGGTCCATTTCCCCCTCCCCTCCCCATGTGCGCAGATATACGTGAGGCCTAATCCAAATCTGATTTTGCAAAAATTATTTTTTCATTTTTTGAGCTTACCAGAATATGTCCAAATTCTTTCCATTTGAATTGGCTTTTTTAAATGTCCAATTTAGTACTTTGTAACAATTATGATTTAACTCTTGTAACAGATTAATTTCTTTATCTATAATTGTTGAACAACTTTGACAGTTTTCTTTGTGAATAATCTGACACAAAAAACACACCTTCATCTCTCTTCTTCCGATTTCTTGGCAATTATTTCGTGCAAATTCTAAACTTTCAGACATGAGTGCACGTGTTTGGAGGCGCTGTGGAACTTTGGGGAATGACCGATCTTAACAATTTTTATCCAGCCTGGCCAAATTCGCTTTCAAAGTAGCTGCTTGCCACGACACTGTTAGCTTCAAGGTTTCACGTATTAATTTTGATGATAACAAACCAACATCACTATTAATTAAAGAACACTTACTTTTGGTAATCTTATCTTTGGACAGATTTATTCATGAAAGAAGATGCTGGTAAAGATCCAGTCAAATATAGGATAGAGAATATCATGTGAAGAATTTATCAAGAAAGATTATTTTCAGAGATAATATAGAAAGAATACTATTTGAAAGTGAAATTTAAAATATTGAATGGCTTAGTACAATATCAGAAGAAGGATCTATGAAAATTATGAATGGAAATCTTTTCAACATCTCGAAAGAAAAGTTGCTAAAATCACAAAGAAGATCTATTATTTTGTGAAAGGAAGATACTATATGGAAGAGATACTGCAAGGCCAAAAAATAATATATTTTGTGTGGAAAGAAAATATATTATAGATGTAGTACAATTTATATTATGAAAAGATATTATTTTTCTAGATCA
Organism: Nicotiana noctiflora; assembly: GCA_032618575.1. Taxonomy (NCBI): domain Eukaryota; kingdom Viridiplantae; phylum Streptophyta; class Magnoliopsida; order Solanales; family Solanaceae; genus Nicotiana; species Nicotiana noctiflora. The sequence goes on from JASVEL010006217.1 coordinate 242,218, forward strand.
AGAAAGGAATATAAGAGAAGAATATATTTTTTATGCAAAAAAAAAATACTATGGATATAATACAATCTATATTATGGAAAGAGTTATCTGCAAAAGAAAAGATATAAGCAAGAAACAATATTCATTGAGTACACAGTTGTATACAAGATTGGTGCAAGGAAAATAAATGGAAAGAGTCCTAGCATATTGGAATCTCACGGGGAGTGGAATCCCTTTAGCCTATGGATGGAAGATATATCCTATAATCACTCCAAGATTCAAACCCTAATGAAGGATCTGTTGAGAATCATCCAAAACACAAAGAATTCTATATTCATGATGGCCCCAATCCTGCTCTCATTTTTTGTCTCCAAAACGGGGATTTTTCTATTTTGGGCACAACTTACTCCAATTATTCCTTTATATTTTTTCCCAAACTTTTTTATATTTTTCCCTCTCTTCTATATTATATTATTATCTTTTATTTTAATTTTATTTTTTAATTTGCATTAAACAAATTTCATCTTTTATTTTATTAATTTATAATTTTCATAATTAAAAAAATTCAATAAAATTTTAAATAATATAATTTGTAAGCAATTATTATAGATTAACTAATAATTCAAATAAAAGTGAAATCATTACGATACAAGATTAATTAAATACATATTACATAACGATAAAATTCATTCGAAATATTAGATAAATATTCAACTTCAACCTCTAGTATTCTCCCCTATAAATGCAACCGAGGCAAAAAATTATATCTAATATTTTATATTCGCACCTTTCAATTTTAGCAACATCTAATATTTTATATTTGCATCATTTATTTTTTGAGATAATTATATGTTTTTGTACAATTATAACTTATAATAATAAATTTAACTTATAATTTTACATAAAAGTTAATAAACGCGCGAAAATTAATTTATCAAAATTACACACCAAAGTTAAGATATAATATTAATATTATAAAAATATTACATAAATATAATTAAGTGTATATAAAGAGATAAAATAAAAGATTAAATAATAAAATAATAATGAATAGTAATGTGGGAGATCAATAGTGTACCCCATATTTGAAGAAACACTATTTATCTTCCATTTTGAGGACAAAAATAGGGGAGAGTTAGAAGGATAATTTCCCCCAAAATTGCTGTGGGGATGGGGCAAGGTTAAAGATGTCCTAAATGAATTAATCTGTTCCTTATAATGTGAGATATGATTGATAGATGGATTGGATTGGGAAAGATACCAAAGATGATATTAAAATTAGAACAACCAATCAAACCAATATAAAGAGATATATTGAGAAATATGCACGCACTTTATATCTGAAGAAAGGTTTGAAATTCAAGAAGCCTATAGCTAATTGAGATTCTACAATCACAAAGTCAGGCACTACAACGAAGCTTCAAAAATAAAGTCGACATCTGCTGAATAGAAGAAGATTCAACATAATCCATCACGAGATATCTCAGGAAATTATCACCGTGATTTTAGCAACATACAGGAAATCAAGACTCAAGGATGTGATGTAAAGGTCAATACGAAGCCAACACTATAAGTACGTGAAATTGAAGAAGAAACTTTTACGCAACCTTATGTACAATTGTCTATTCAACTACTTTATTTTATTCTTAACAAACATTGTAATTCACTTAGTATATTTACTTTGTACACAAAAGAGAGAAGAGAGACAAAAAATATTGGACAGACAATATGTCCGAGAGGTTGTGTCATTATTCATTTCTTTGGCGAGCGAGTAAAAACCAAAGGGTCGTTGTTGGTGAGCGAGTAAAAACCAACTCCTGTTCGTTGTTGGTGAGCGAGTGAAAATCAACCCTGTCAACGTTGGTGATGATCGCTGAAAACCACAAAGGCTGTACTCAATTCAATTTTCAAAGAGCTATAAAAGACAACACTCTTACAACCCAAGAGGTCTCGATTAGGATACCACATTGGTTCCGAACAAATATAAAATTCCTGGTGTCATTTACTTTATCGCTCTTATATTATATTATGTTGCTTTACTATTTATTGTGATTAACACTTGTTTAAATTGAATGGACTAACAGTTTCGTACAGGCTGTCTCGGCATAAGTCGACTAGGTCTGAAGAGTAGTCAACTAGAAGTTTAAAAAGTCTACAATTCAACCCCTCTTGTACTTTCAGACATAGTATTTTTGATAAGTTATTATTGTTTCTTCTTATGTTCTTAGCCAATATTATCTATTTATTTTTCTTACAACCCTAACTTGGAGGCTACTCTACCTTAACTCGAGGTTACTCTTACAAAAAGGGTTACATATTCCCTTTAAAAAGAATCCCCAAAATTGAGGCCAGCTAAGAAAATCTCATAAATACTCGGGATATTTGCGTAGAAATCGAGACATAAATAATATCGTTGTCAATAGGTGTTCTTCTTGATAATCAAATAGTTCAAGAAGAAGATCTACATAATGCTCGACTTTCATAGTGATCAAATACATCCTCGGAGGTTTGCATCATCCAACTTTCGAGGATAAGCTGATCCATCACACAAATCACGGAGAACAATCTCGAGGAAAAATTAAGGGAACAAATAGAATTGTATCTATGAAGATTCACTATTAAAATTATGTATTTCCATATTTATATTGTAATTGCAGTTTATTTTTTGTATTGCAAAAATATGTTGAAACTCAATTGGCAAGCATTGTGAGACAAATTCTACCCTTCATCTCTTCCTCATTCAAATCGAAAACTAAAAGGTTCAAATCATCTTGTGATGGCCGAATAATTAAAGTCTCATCAAGCCTACACCTTAGATGTAATGACCTGACCAGTCGTTTTGAGCACTAGTAAGTCGTTCCTGGTTTGAGGCCTTGTATAGCTTCATTTTATATTTCATGACTAAGTTCACACCAAGGTTTTGTTATTCTTAATCCCATCATTAAATCCTCCGTAGTGATCCCTCTTATACGTTAATAATGATGTTGTTCAACAACTACCTATATATATATATATATATATATATATATATATATATATATATATATATATATATATATATGTGTGTGTGTGTGTGTGTGTGTGTGACGACCCAAAGGGTTATCACCTATTTTCCTCATTTTCCCCGTGCTCTCGAGGCCTTGAAAACCTCTTTTTTATGTTGCCTCGATTTCCGTGCATAGCCCGGGCAGGTAGCCGGAAAGCTTTTGTGCTAGAATATGTGAATTCTATGAAAAAATTGAAGAAAATTGATATTAATATTGATATAGTTGACTTCGGTCAACATTTTTCGTAAACGGACCTGGACCCGAGATCGGACAGTCCCAGAAGGTCCGTAGGAAAATATGGGACTCGGACATGCGTCCGGAGTCGAATTCTGAGGCATAGAGCCCAAGATATGAATTTTTCTGTTAAATTATTTTTGCTGAAATTATTAAATGAAAATGGACTAAACGACCGTGGTATCGGGCTCGTATTTTGGTTTCGACGCCCGGTACAAGTCTTAAATATTATATGAGTGCTTTCTGCAAGGTTTGACGACATTTGGATGTCGTTTGATGTGTTTTGAACATTGAGTTCCAAATTTGAAAGTTAATGAAGTTAAAGGAAGATAATCATGAACTTGAGGCTTGATTTGATAAAAACGATGTTATATTGGCGATTTGATCGCACGAGCAAGTTTGTAATATGTTTTTGAAGTTGTGTGCATGTTTGGCTTGGAGCCCGAGGGCTCGGGTAAAGATTTGATAGGCCGTTGGAGCAAATTCTGAAAAAATAACACAGCTGGTATTTTGCCCCAGCTGATATCTTCGCAATTGCGAAGATATACTCGCAATTGCGAAGTGCTACAGAATCATGCTAAGTTCACAAAAGCGAACAAATAGTCGCAAATGCGAAATGGCCCTCAGATGACTTGGGTTCGCAAATGCGAACAATGGGTCGCAATTGCGATCCTGTGCAGGAAAGCCTTAATTTCGCAAATGCGAAAAACATCTCGCAAATGCGAGACTGGCAGCTTGGGCCAGAGTTCGCAAATGCGAACTTTTCTCGCAAATGCGAGAGCATCAGTCCCCAAACTTGCTGTGTTCGTAATTGCGAACAAACGTTCGCAATTCCCATTACCGCAACTGTGCAATCTGATACTTAAACGAATTTCACACCTTTTTTCTTCATTCTTTCAAAACCCAACACACCACACACGATACTCCAAGAGCAAAATCACTCCCAAACACCTGTAAGTCACTTTTTACTTAATTATTTCAATTCATAACATCATTAAACATGTTTTTCAAGAGAAATCAAAGGTTTTCTTGGTAGAAATTCTTATTTTTGGGTAAAACCTAGGTTTTTCATGAATTGGGGAATTGGACCTCGATTTGAGGTCCGATTTTGAAGCAAATCATATATTTGAACTCGTGAGGGAATGGGTAACCGGATTTTGGTCCGAACCCTGAGTTTCGACCACGTGGGACCAGGGGCCTTTTGGGAAATTTTGGGGTAAACTTTGAGAAAACCATTTTTAAGTATCCAAACCAAGTTATATAGTATTTATTAATGTAATTGAATCAATTGTGATAAGATTCGAGCAAGTTGAAAGCTGAAATTCGAGGTAAAGCTATAGTTGAAGGATAGTTTGGACTTCAAGTCTTAGAGGTAAGTGTTTGATCTAACCTAGCTTGAGGGAATATGATTAATATGCTAATTGCTATGTGCGGTGTATGGGCTGTGGTGACGAGCATCCATACACTGGAGTCTAGCATGACCGTGAGTCGTTGTTGATTATTGTTTCCCTTGCCGGGAGTTTATTGAGAAGTTGAATATTGTTTCCCTTGCCGGGATTTTATTGCGAAGTTTATTATTGTGTTCCTTGCCGGGACGGTTCATGATTATTTATTTCATTCTTTTGCCCTTAACTGTGATTGTTATTTGGGTGAGGAAGAGTGATAATGCACGAAGGGTGATGCCGTGCCTTGTTATTGATTATGCACGAAGGGTAATCCCGTGCCTTGTTTTAATGATTATGCACGAAGGATCATGTCGTGCCTTATTTTATTGATTATGCACGAAGGGTAATGCCGTGTCTTGTTATTGATTATGCACGAAGGATCATACCATGCCTTGTGATATTGATTATGCACGAAGGAACATTCCGTGCCGTTGTTATTTGAACCATGCACGAAGGATCATGCCATGCCATGGATGTGAGGATGAGATTAAAAGCACGAAGGGTGATGTCGTGCAACTATTTGATATTTCCTTGTTTGATATTAACTGTTTTCATTATACTCTGATTTTCTTTACTGATTTAATAGATGTTGCTGATTGTGTTTCCCCCATTATGATACTTCTTGTTTAATTTGTTATTTGGTATTCCTGTTATCTTGTGGTGTGTACATATATAGAACTGCACAGGTTTATGTGAGTGTCTGGTCCTAGGCTTGTCACTACTTCGCCGAGATAGGCCAGGCACTTACCAGGACATGGGGTCGAATTGTGCTGATACTGCACTTCTGTGCGTTTTTGTACAGGTCCTGATTTTGAGCAGGAGTAGCAGCAGTAGGGTACTCGTGGGAGTGTTGAAAATTTCGAGACCAAGGTAGCTTGCATGCGTCCGCAGGCCCGGCTTCTCTTCTATTTACTTATGTTATTTGTTGTGGTCTCATTGTTCCGAGACAGACAGATATTTATTGTTTTCTTTTAGACCATTATGTATAGTATTCTTCAGTAGTTCGTAAGTTGGTGACTCCACATCTTGGGTAGAGGATTTTATTAGTGTTTACCTTATTATTATTCTTCTCTATTTAGAAAGACTTTCGCATTTATTAAATTGAGTAACTATTTTTATTGTTATTAAGTATGAGTATGAAAATGATGGTATGAACAGGAAAGTGTTGAATGAATTGGCTTGCCTAGCTACCACGAGTAGGCGCCATCACGATTCCGATAATAGGGAAAAAATACGGGTCGTGACAAGTTGGTATCAGAGCTCTAGGTTACATAGGTCTCACCACTCACGAACAAGCTTAGTAGAGTTTGAGGGGTAGGTACGGAGACGTCTGTACTTGTCCTCCAGAATCTATTGAGTTAGGAAAGAGTCTCTCATTTGTTCCTTCTTGTCGTGGGATTTGTTCCTCAAATACTGATTGAATTTATACTCTGTCCTTTTGCAGATGGTGAGGACACGCGCTTCTTCATCCGCTGATCAGCAGCCTGAGCCCCAGACAGCTCCCGTGAGGGGCAAGGGCCGAGGCCGTATCGGAGGCCGTGGTAGGGGCAAAGTTCAAACCCAGGCAGCAATTCCAGAGGTGGAGCCTCATGTTGCGATTGGTGAGGAGGTTCCAGTCCCAGCAGCTCCAGTCCACCCAGCTCAGGTCCTAGGGGAGGTCTTATTTACCACGGACCTTCGGGAGGCTCTGGTCAGAATAGCGGGTTTTATGGATAGTGTTACCAGAGCAGGCTTATTACCAGCTGCACCAGCCGCTTCTCATGCTGGAGGAGGGGTCTAGACTCCTGTTGCACGTACTCCGGAGCCAGCAGCTCCCCAGCCTCAGCCACCAGTGGTTCACCCAGCTGTGGCCACTCAGTCAGGCACCACAGCTCAGGCCGGAGATGGAGCGGCCATGACTTCTGATTCTCTATGGAGACTTAATCGGTTCTCCAAGCTGTTTACCACTACTTTCAGCGGTGCCACATAAGAGGATCCCCAGGACTTTTTATTCAGTTGCCACGTGATTCTCAAGATTGTGGGAATAGTGGAATCCAATGGAGTTAACTTCTGCACATTCAGGCTTTCAGGATCCGCCGACTTGGTGGAGAGATTACTGTTTGACTCGACCAGCAGGGTCCCCGACTTTAACATGGGACCAGTTTGCAGAGTTATTTCTGGAGAAGTTTCTCACTGTTACTCAGCGGGAGGCACTTCGGAGGTAGTTTGAGTGCCTCTAGCAGGGTACTATGACTGTCACTCAGTATGAGACGAGGTTTGTTGATCTGGCGCGTCATGCGGTTGTGATACTCCCCACAGATCGGGAGAGGGTCCGCAGGTTTATAGATGGGCTAAATCAGCCGATTAGACTTCAGATGGCTATGGGAGTTGGGAGTGATATGTCTTTTCAGGAGGCTGCTAATGCAGCTCGTAGAGTTGAAATGGCTCTTGCTCGGGGAGGTGGTTATCCTTCAAACAAGAGGCCTCGTCATTCCGGCAGATTCATTGGTTCTTCTTCTGGAGGCAGGGAATCTTTTGATAGGGGCCAGTCTTCCAGGCCTTTTCAGTCAGCCCTCCAGGCTTCGCAGGGTGGTCCCGGTGATCATGGGTTTCGTGAGCAGTATTCGGATCAGCCTCCCATCATTGCTCAGCCTCTTCAGAGTGTTTGTGGGGGCCATTCAAGTCGTCAGGGCCAGCAGTCCCATCAACCAAAATGTTGTTACGGTTGTGGTAACCCGGGTCATCTTGTCAGGTTTTTCCCATCAACCAAAATGTTGTTACTTCCTTCTCTTGTCCGTTCGAGGACGAACAATTGACAGCCTGCCCAGCCAGCCAGAGGTGGGGGTAGAGATCGTAGAGGTAGAGGTCGAGACCGTAGAGATGGAGACCGTCCCGCCAGAGGTAGAGGTCAGCCAGTGGATGATCGTCCCTGAGATGTAGCTCAGAGGGGAGGTGCTGATCCTCGATTTTATGCTTTACCAGCTAGGCTACAGGTAGAGGCATCAAATGCTGTGATTACAGGTACCATTCTTGTTTGTGACAGAGGTGCTTCAGTATTATTTGACCCTGGGTCTACATATTCATATGTGTCTTCCTACTTTGCACCGTATCTGGCCGTGCCTAGCCATGCCCTAGATATTCCAGTTTATGTGTCTACACCAGTGGGTGACTCTATAGTAGTCGATCGGGTGCATCATTCGTGCGTAGTTATATTCGGGGGTCTTGAGACCCGTGTTGATTTATTGCTATTAGACATGGTGGATTTCGATGTCATATTGGGGATGGACCGGTTGTCCCTGTATCATGCTATCACAGATTTTCATGCCAAGACACTGACCTTGGCCTTGCTAGAATCACCTCGACTAGAGTGGAGAGGGACATTAGGCCACTTCGTTCGCACTGTTATTTCCTATGTTAAGGCTTGACGCATGGTCGAGAAGGGGTGTCTAGCTTATTTGGCATATGTTTGTGATTCCAGCATGGAAATTCCTTCTATTAATTCAGTTCCTAATGTACGGGAGTTTCCCGAGGTTTTCCCTTCAGATCTGCCGGGCATGCCACCCAACAGGTATATTGATTTCTGTATTGATCTGGCACCGGGCACTCAGCCCATCTCTACTCCACCTTATCGTATGGCCCCGCCGGAGTTAAAAAAGTTAAAAGATCAGTTGCAAGACCTTCTAGAAAAGGGCTTTATCAGGCCCAGTGTTTCTCCCTGGGGTGCACATGTGTTATTTGTGAAGAAGAAGGATGGCTCGATGCGGATGTGTATTGATTATCGTCAATTAAACAAAGTGACGATAAAGAACAAGTATCCATTGCCGAGGATTGATGATTTGTTTGACCAGCTCCAAGGAGCGAGGGTGTTCTCAAAAATAGACTTGAGGTCGGACTACCATCAGCTGAAGATCAGGGTGGCTGACATTCCTAAGATAGCCTTTCGCATTAGATACGGGCACTATGAATTCTTGGTCATGTCTTTTTGGTTGACCAATGCTCCAGCAGCATTCATGGAGTTGATGAATCGGGTGTTCAGGACTTATCTAGATCTGTTCGTGATAGTCTTTATAGATGACATCCTGGTATACTCCCGCAGCCAGGAAGAGAACGAGCAACACCTCAGAATGGTTCTTCAGACTCTGAAGGATAATCAGCTATATTTCAAATTTTCGAAATGTAAGTTCTGGTTGAGTGCGGTGGCATTTCTGGGACATATTGTATCAGTGGAAGGTATTCAGGTGGACCCAAAGTAGATTAAGGCAGTTCAGAATTAGCCTCGACGAGCTTTAGTGACCGAGATCTGGAGTTTCTTGGGGTTAGCAGGTTACTACCGTCGATTTGTAGAGGGTTCTCTTCTATTGCAGCCCCGATGACCAGGTTGACCTAGAAGGGTGCCCAGTTCAAGTGGTCTGATGAGTGTGAGGCGAGCTTAGCTCAAGACAGCCTTGACCACAACACCAGTGCTGATATTACCTACGGGTGCAGGGCCTTACACAGTTTACTGTGATGCATCCCGTACGGGGCTTGGAGTAGTATTGATGCAGGATGGTAAGGTTATTGCTTACATTTCAAGACAGTTGAAAATACATGAGAAAAATTATCCGGTTCATGATCTTGAGCTGGCAGCAGTGGTTCATGCCTTAAAAATCAGGAGGCATTATCTATATGGTGTGGCGTGCGAGGTGTACACGGATCACAAAAGCCTACAGTACTTATTCAAGCAAAAGGAGTTGAGTTTGCGGCAGAGGAGGTTGTTAGAGTTGTTGAAGGACTATGATGTCACTATCCTATATCACCTAGGTAAGGCCAATGTGGTGGCCGATGTGTTAAGTAGAAAGTCTGCCAGCATGGGTAGTCTCGCGTACATTCCGGTCAGTCAGAGACCGCTTGCTCTAGATGTCTAGGCCTTAGCCAACCAGTTCGTGAGACTAGACATTTCTGAGCCTAGCAAGGTATTAGCCTGCACAATCGCTCATTCTTCTCTATTAGAGCATATCCGTGAAAGGCAATTTGATGATCCTCATTTGCGTGACTTGAGAGATACTGTACAGCGGGGAGGTGCTACGATGGTAACTCTAGATGATGTCGGAGTACTGAGATTGCAGGGGCGAGTTTGTGTGCCTAATGTTGAGGGGATTCGAGAGTTGATCTTAGCGGAGGCCCACAATTCGCAGTAATTTATTCACCCGGGCGCCGCGAAGATGTATTAGGATTTATGACAGCACTATTGGTGGTGCAAGATGAAGAAGGACATAGTTGCGTATGTTGTGCGGTGTCTAAATTGTCCGCAGGTGAAATATGAGCACTAGAGGCCTGGTGGTATATTCCAGAGAATTGAAATTACCTGAGTGAAAATGGGAGCGGATCACAATGGACTTCATTACTGGACTTCCTTTGACTCGGAGGAAATTTGATACTATTTGGGTAATTGTTGATAGGCTGACCAAGTCAGCACACTTTATTCCAGTATCTGTCTCTTACTCATCGAAGAAGTTAGCAGAGATTTACATCAGGGATATTGTTCGTCTTCACGGGGTACCGGTGTCCATTATCTCAGATCGGTGTACGCAGTTTACCTCGCGGTTCTGGAGAGCGGTCCAGCAGGAGTTAGGCACCCAGGTTCAACTGAGTACATCTTTTCATCCCCAAACGGATGGTTAGTCCGAGAGGACCATTCAGGTTCTAGAGGACATACTTCGAGCCTGTGTCATTGATTTTGGAGGCTCGTGGGACCAGTTTCTGCCATTAGCAGAGTTTGCCTACAATAACAGCTACCAATCCAGCATCCAGATGGCCCCGTATGAGGCGTTGTATGGTAGGCGATGTCGGTCTCCAGTCAGATGGTTTGAGCAAGGAAAGGCTCGGTTGTTGGGTACAGACTTAGTTCAGGAGGCCTTGGACAAGGTCAAGACTATCCAGGAGAGATTGTGTTCAGCCCAGTCCAGACAGAAGACTTATGCGAATCGTAAGGTTCGAGAGGTAGATTTCATGGTTGGTGAGCGAGTATTGCTCCGGGTATCGCCCATGAAGGGCGTGATGAGGTTTGGAAAGAAGGGCAAGCTCAGCCCTAGGTATATTGGTCCATTTGAGATTCTGGACCGAGTGGGAGAGGTGGCTTACAAACTAGCTCTGCCACCTAGCTTAGCAGCTGTGCATCCAGTCTTTCATTTATCTATGCTTCGGAGGTACCACGGCGATCCCACACACGTGTTAGACTTCAGTACTGTCCAATTGGACAATGATTTATCCTACGTGGAGGAGCTGATGGCCATTCTAGACCGACAGGTTCGACAGTTGAGGTCGAAGAGTTATCCTTCTGTGCGTGTCCAGTGGAGAGGTCAGCCTCCTGAGGCATCGACCTAGGAGTCCGAGTCCGATATGCGGAGCCGTTACCCACATTTGTTCCCCGACTCAGGTACTTCCTTCTCTTGTCCGTTCGAGGATGAACGGTTGTTTTAGAGGTGGAGGATGTGACGACCTAGAGGGTCATCACCTGTTTTCCTTATTTGCCCCATGCTCTCGAGGCCTTGAAAACCTTATTTTTATGTTGCCTCGATTTTCTTGCATAGTCCAGGCAGGTAGCCGGAAAGATTTTGTGCTAGAATATGTGAATTCTATGAAACATTTGAAGAAAATTGATATTAATATTGATATAGTTGACTTCGGTCAACATTTTTAGGAAACGGACCGGACCCGAGATTGGACGGTCCCGAAAGGTCCGTAGGAAAATATGGGACTCGGGCATGCGTCGAGAGTCAAATTCTGAGGCCTAGAGCCCAAGATATGAATTTTTCTGTTAAATTGTTTTTGCTGAAATTATTAAATGAAAATGGATTAAACGACCATGGTATCGGGCTCGTATTTTGGTTCCGACGCCCGGTACAAGTCTTAAATATTATATGAGTGCTTTCTACAAAGTTTGACGACATTTGGATGTCGTTTGATGTGTTTTGAACCTTGAGTTCCAAATTTGAATGTTAATAAAGTTAAAGGAAGATAATCATGAACTTGAGGCTTGATTTGATGAAAACGATGTTATATTAGCGATTGATCGCACGAGCAAGATTGTAATATGTTTTTGAAGTTGTGTGCATGTTTGGTTCGGAGCCCGAGGGCTCGGGTAAAAATTTGATAGGCCATTGGAGCAAATTCTGAAAAATAACACTGCTGGTATTTTGCCCGAGCTGATATCTTCGCAATTGCAAAGATATACTCGCAATTGCGAAGTGCTACAGAATCATGCTAAGTTTGCAAAAGCAAACAAATAGTCCCAAATGCGAAATGGCCCTCAGATGGCCTGGGTTCGCAAATGCGAACAATGGGTCGCAAATGCGATCCTGTGCAGGAAAGCCTCAATTTCGCAAATGCGAGACTGGCATCTTGGGCCAGAGTTCGCAAATGCGAACTTTTCTCGCAAATGCTAGAGCATCAGTCCCCAACCTTGCTATGTTTGCAATTGCGAACAAACGTTTGCAATTCCCATAATCGCAGCTGTGCAATCTGATACTTAAACTAATTTCACACCTTTTTTCTTCATTCTTTCAAAACCGAATACACCACACACGATTCTCCAAGAGCAAAATCATTCCCAAACACTGGTAAGTCACTTTTTACTTATTTCTTTCAATTCATGACATCATTAAACATGTTTTTCAATAGAATCAAAGGTTTTCATGGTAGAAATTCTTGTTTTTGGAAAGAACCTAGGTTTTTCATGAATTGGGGAATTGGACCTCGATTTGAGGTCCAATTTTGAAACAAATCATATATTTGAACTCGTGAGGGAATGGGTAACCGGATTTTGGTCCGAACCCCGAGTTCCGACCACGTGGGACCAGGGGCGTTTTGGGAAATTTTGGAGTAAACTTTGAGAAAACCATTTTTAAGCATCCAAACCAAGTAATATAGTACTTATTAATGTAATTGAATCAATTATGATTAGATTCGAGCAGTAAAAAACTGAAATTCGAGGTAAAGCTATAGTTGAAGGATAATTTGGACTTCAAGGCTTAGAGGTAAGTGTTTGATCTATCCTAGCTTGAGAGAATAGGATTAATGTTCTAATTGCTACGTGAACGAGTGCGGTGTATGGGCTGTGGTGACGAGCATCCATACACTGGCGTCTAGCATGACCGTGAGTCGTTGTTGATTATTATTTTCCTTGCCGGGACTTTATTGAGAAGTTGAATATTCTTTCCCTTCCCGGGACTTTATTGTGAAGTTGATTATTATGTCCCTTGCCGGGACGGTTCAGGATTATTTGTTTTCATTCTTTTGCCCTTAACTGTGATTGTTATTTGGGTGAGGAAGATTGATAATGCACGAAGGGTGATGTCGTGCCTTGTTATTGATTATGAACGAAGGGTAATGTAGTAACTTGTTTTAATGATTATGCATGAAGGATCATGACGTGCCTTATTTTGTTGATTGTGCACGAAGGGTAATGGCGTGCCTTGTTATTGATTATGCACGAAGGATCATGCCATGCCTTGTTATATTGATTATGCACGAAGGAACATTCCGTGTTGTTGTTATTTGAACCATGCACGAAGGATCATGCTGTGCCATGGATGTGAGGATGAGAGTAAAAGCACGAAGGGTGATGTTGTGCAACTATTTGATATTTCCTTGTTTGATATTAACTGTTTTCATTATACTCTAATTTTCTTTACTGATTTAATAGATGTTGCTGATTGTGTTTCCCCATTATGATACTTCTTGTTTAATTTGTTATTTGGTATTCCTGTTATCTCGTGGTGTGTACATATATAGAACTGCACAGGTTTATGTGAGTGTCTGGTCCTAGGCTTGTCACTACTTTGCCGGGATAGGCCATGCACTTACCAGCACATAGGGTCGGATTGTGCTGATACTGCACTTCTGTGCATTTTTGCACAGGTCCAAATTTTGAGTATGAGCAGCAGCAGTAGGGTACTCGTGGGAGTGTTGAGCATTTAGAGACCGAGGTAGCTTGCAGGCGTCCGCATACCCGGCGTCTCTTCTATTTACTTATGCTATTTGCTGTGGTCTCATTGTTCCGAGACAGACATATATTTATTATTTTCTTTCAAACCATTATGTATAGTATTCTTTAGTAGTTCGTGAGTTGGTGACTCCACATCTTGGGTAGAGGATTTTATCAGTATTTTACCTTATTATTGTTCTTCTCTATTTAGAAAGCCTTCCGCATTTATTAAATTGAGTAACTATTTTTATTGTAATTAAGTATGAGTACGAAAATGATGGTATGAACAGGAAACTGTTGAATGAATTGGCTTGCCTAGCTACCACGAGTAGGCGCCATCACGATCCCGATAATGGGGAAAAATTCGGGTCGTGACAATATATCATTTTCCAAGTAATACATACTAAATAGACATCATCTATTGAAGTCCCTTCAATCAACCACAACAATTACGTAGTTGAACTAGTAGAGAAATCCAATGGCAAACTTAAGTTAAATGCAACCAAAATTCATCCTCCAAGAGATTCTATCAAATCCTAGAATAAAGAGTTTAGCTACTCATAATTGTTTGCACAACTACAATGTAGGAATTCATTACCAATAATAGAAAAATGAAGAAGAAAGATAAATTTTAATTTTTGAATCTTCGGCCTTGCTCCTTGATTGTTCTTTCGGATAGATTCATGAAGTAATCACGTAGAACAAGTAGAGAAAATCAAATGGCAAACTTATACTAAATGCAACAAAGATTCAACTTCCAAGATGTTACATCAATCCCTATAATAAATAGTTTAGCTATTCATAATTGTTGCACAATTACAATATAAGAATTTATTACCAATAATTGAAAAAGGAAGAAGAAAGATAAAAACTCATCTCCGAATCTTCGGCCCTGCTCCTTACTTGTTCTTGCCTTCAAAAATATTTTCTAGCCCTTAAAAAATCGTTCTTTGATGTATTTATATCACTTGTAGTTGACGAGGGGTAGAAATTTTCAATCCAACTTCGGATGGGAGAATTTGGAATCCTCGTTTGCTTTCGAGTGCCCATGGATGGGGATTCAACTTTTGAAATTCTTCCATTTCGCGAAGCAATTCATGTCTTTGCTTCATGATAAGTGTGGATTTTATCCACTTATTAGCACCCTTTTGCTTTTGTTGTAGTTCGAAATTAGAGATTTATGTTCTCAAAACTAATAAAAGTGTACAACTTGCAGGAATGTTGAAAGTTTGGGATCCCATGTTGAAATCCGACTAAAAAGGAATGTTCTGACTCAAAAGGCAATAAAGGCGCATAAATTAATAAATGTGGTCTGCAGAAGGATTTCTGCGGCTGTAGAAGAAAGTGCGGACCACAGAATCCCCCTGGCCGCAGAAAAATGAATAAGCCCAACATAGTTTTAGCTGAACTACAACATGAATTGTGCGGTTGCGAAACAAGGTTTACACTAACAAATGATTCAAATTTTAGAGAGTGAAAATGACCAAGACTTGAAGCCTTGCGTGAAATGTGGACCGCACAAGAATTGTGCAGCCTCAGACCAGAATTGTGCTGCTGTAGAATTCAAGACCCTACCAGCTGAAGAAATCTACGGACCACAAATGGAATTGTACGGCCGCAGAACCTCCCGAGGCATTTTTGTCAGCAAATTTTGGGCCACCATAAATAGACAAGAATAACGTTTTTAGGTCTAGTTTTGAAGTTTGAGATGCTGTAGCCGATGAATTTTGCTATTTTAGGAAGTTTGTGACCATTTTAGGATTTAAACATCATATTTTATCATTGTAATCTTATATTATGCATTTAATTAGCGTATTTCGTTTTGTAATTTCTTCATTTTTTACTATAGTAGCTAGATTCTTACTAGAGTTCTGACCTAATCTGGTGTAAACCTTATGGATATTTAATATAATGTTATGTTTATGATTGGGAATTTATTATTCATACTAGTTAATGCTTTGATTTTAAAATTAATGGCGGCAAACATGGATTCATTCCTTTTTGACTTGGTTTTTACTTGATAAAGAGAAACAACCTCTCTACCCCAGGATAGGAGTAAGGTCTGCGTATACACTATCATCCCCAGACCCTATTAAATGGGATTATACTAGATTGTTATTGTCTTTACTTGAGAAAGAAGGACCTGGTTTAGGATAACTTAACCAACAAGAAATTGGGCTAATTGAGGGTTTTATTAGCCTAATTAAAGGTTTCAAACTAGAGATAGTGATTGAGCTCATATCAATTAATTAGTTTGATACCCATTTGGGCTTGGGAAATCCAAATTTGGCAAAATAACTATATGACCGAGCGGTATTAAGTGAGTAATGTAGAGTTGAGAGATATAATACTACCCAACCAATAATACAAGTGTTAACATATTTACCCCATTAGGCAAACACCTAGGTTAAAGTCACACCCTAGGCTTTTTAACTATTTGGAAAAATACCAAAAACTATCATTCAATTTGTATTTCTTCATTTAGCTTATAATTGTTAGAGTAAAATAATAATTGAAAATCAAAACCCTTTGTTTGAAAGTGACATTTAGTTGTTCCATTTGCTTTTGCCAAGTGTATACCCCTAAAACCCATAGTTACTCTTTACGGAAATCGATCCCAATTATTGTTGGGTACTATTCTTCCAATGTCTATTTCCACTCACTATTGAGTGCGAATTGGACGTGGATCAATTCACTTCACTGTTTTGTGCGTTCGTTTTTCTCCTTTTGCGCGTTCATTTCATGCCACACACGAGAATAGATGAGCTCCCAATCCTTCAATTTTCTTTTTTTTGTAATAATTTGATATATTTTGATCTATTAACATCCAAGCTCACTCCTACACATAAAAAAATACATAATAAGTATAATTCACTTCAAATATCATGTAATCTCCCACAACTCGCACAACAAATTAGATGAAAGTACACTCAAAATCATGCACTTTTAACTATTTATCACCACCCCACACTTAGACTTTGCTCTTCCTCGAGCGAATAAAATTAAGCTCATTTGCAAGCAGAAACCTTCCAAACCTACTCAAGCCTCACACCAACAAAAATAGTTTATACCAATATTTAGAACCTAGCACAAGCACTATTCATACTTTTCCTCAAGTTTTACCACGTGCCAAAAATAATTAAAATAATTGTGTGACTCTCTCTAACATCATAGCCTCAATATTTGACTCCGATACATCTCAAACTAAGAGTCGCTTCTTGTGCCAACTCAAAAACCAAGGACTTTACCAATCCTTTGCAAATCATGTGCCCTGACAAACAACCTAAAAATATTCAGTAGTACACATAGTCAAACATAAGTTTAAGTATATTTTAAGGACTCTCCAATCAAAAAAATTCGATTACTCTCGCAAATGTAACTCATATGCCACCCAAGTTCGTGCCATAGGCTTGCCCGTAGTGTAAAATGTGACTAATTTAAGTTTGCACAGTCTCAGATTCAGTAGGATTTTGTAGATTATGATGTTAGCTAAGGTACAGTTAGGTTATATTTGGAAAAAATAGTGATTTTCCCTCCAACGCACTTTAATATACTACACTTCACTTTCAAACATATTCTCATCATGACCATGTCAATGTCATGTCATGGAACAACACACTATTTGGCCCTCCTTCTTTAAACATATCATCACATAGATTCTCTCACTATCCCCTATTAATACATGGGAGGTGTACTTTAAAATCCTTTTCCCAGCTAATAATTCATTTAAAAGCTGCTTGGTCTCTCTCTTTACTCTTATGGACACTTAAGTTCTTTCGGAGGTAAATGGTGAATAAGATTTGATTAAGCAAAAAAGTATTTAGCTTGTAATGTGGGTGCCAAAGAAAAGGTCTACAAGCTCAAAAGGGTTGACTATGGATAATATAAACACATGTGTATAAAAGTGGTTCAATCGTCGATCAAAGAAATGCCTATATTATCTCCTAGCCTAACGATACTTACTCCCTTTGCTTTAACTCACACATTGGGCAAGTTTTAGACTAGCGTGGAATCGCACAAAGTGCAACTCAACCTTCCCACCTCGCGCAATGCACATGACCTACTCAAGAGGGCTCAAACATGACTCTCAATATAAAATAGCTAAGCACATTCATCATAAAACTGAACCATATAGGGCGTACATAACAAGAATCAAAAGGTGTGCCCAAAGAATCTGAGTAAAGTCACATATATTTTCAAGGCACCTACTGACAAGAATTATGAGGAAATTACTAAGCACAAATGCTCTAAGACTAAGCTCCAATATAAAATATGTCATGAAGCCAATACCTAATCCCTTCCCATTTCAATATCAGTTCAAAATGAACAAAGGAAAAGAAGAGCAAAATATCTTTTTGTATATTTTTTTCTTTAGACATTAAGCCCTAAACAACTATCCAGGCAATCCATCGTCGGCCAAAATCCACAAATTCTTTTACAAAATTTGAGAACGAAAAACTACCTAAGACTACCCAGTTCAAGAAAATGGCATCCTCGGGGAAGAACCGTGGTTTAAAGAAAATCCTGAAATATGCCAATAAAATGTTAAGTACAATAATATACTTTAAAATGGACTTAAGTATGTTCATAAAAAGATATATCACTAAAAATTAAACACATGCCACAAAAATCAAATTCTGACACCCCCAACCCACACTTAAGAGAGTGCAATGTACCTAATTGCATAATATTACAGAAACATACAATAAATGATCAATAGTAGAGTGGGTGTCAGAAACTCCCTTATCACATCTAAGGTTGCGGGGAGGACCGGTAGCAAACTTCGGTCCATAATACTGATGGATTCTCCAAAGCCACACCTGATACTGATGGATCCCCAGACGGAGCAGCATCCCCCATAGCTACCTCTCGAACATCCATCGGCTCCTCAGTAGCAGTGCCATTATTAGAACTCAAAGAAGAAAACTCTGCATCTCTCTACTCCTCAAAGTCTGTCTGGACTCTAATGTCTCCGTCCACGAACAAACTCGAGAAACACATCGAACCACTCTCACATCCAGTGGAGGGACAAGTAAGGGAGTAGGAGATAGGGCTGGGGCATTTGGGCAAATACAAAAGAAAAGGGCTTTGTGGGATTGGAATAGAGAGGCGGAACATAGAATGAAACTTGGGCGATTAAAAAGAAAAGAAAATAAAAAATGAACGAATAGAGAGAAAGAATCACAGAGCGAGTCGCACAATGGGATCAGTTCACTACTAAAGAAAGTTGGTTGCAAGGTTGGCTCGTCCATGAGTGTGTAACACCCGGGCATAGATGCAGCCAAATTGGCCATTTTTTCAGCTTTGCAATTTCGCAAAGTCGGTCGCGCCATGGGCGGACTTTACTATTTTTGCCCTTTTGGATTGCATGTGACAACATCTGCCTTTATGCAAGGCATGGATTTTGACGATCCCAGTGTTGTCCATTTTTTGAGCTTTTTGAACTTAGCCCCCTTTTGGCATTTTCTCATGATTTCTTTACCCCGAGTCATTCCAATTTGCGCAATTGCATTCTTGCAACATTCATAAACATGTCAATACTTCCACAATTCCAAATCAAACAAGGAAAATAAAGAAAAATATGAAAAATTAGTTTGCCTCCCAACAAGAGCTTGATTTAACGTCGCAACATGATGAATTACAACAAACCCATGGTTTGCCTCCCAAGAAGCACTTGATTTAACATCGCGGTACAACTTGGGCTATCCCTTATCAAGGATCTTTTAAGTACATGGTTGGGATCATTTTATCTTCCTCAACCAAACCTTGATAATGTTTTCTCTTTGCCCATTAACTTTGAACTTGCAGGAGCCATGTTTCAATTCAATCTCGATGGTTCCAGTTGATTGCATCACTATCACACGAAATGGTCCTGACCATCTCGACTTCAACTTTCCCCAAAACAACTTGGATCTTAAATTGTATGGCAATACCATATCTCCAGCTTTAAAACTTTGCTCAAGAATATGTTTTTAATGCATCATCTTCATTCCTTCTTTGTATAGTCTTGTGCTCTCAAAATCATGGTAATGGAACTCATCAAGCTCATGCAACTCTATGACTCTACTTTTACCCGCAACTTCCATATTGAGATTCAATTGTCTCAATACCCACAAAGGCATATGCTCCAACTCCACGGGTAAGTGACATGCCTTCCCAAACACTAATTTATATGGTGAGATGCCAATTGGAGTTTTAGAAGTGGTACGATAGGCCTATATTACATCATCTAACTTTCTCGCCTAATCCGTTCTTGTAGCATTTGTGGTCTTTGTCAAAACAATCCTTATCTCTCTAATCAAAACCACCACTTTCTCATTCGCTTATGGATGATATATGGTGGAAACCTTGTGGTGCACACTATAGTTTTCCAATAACTTTGCCCTTGGTTGTAGAAGTGAGTGCCTTCATCACTGATTACTACCTTTGTAGCGCCAAAACGGGTGAATATATTCTTTCTCAAAAAACCAATGACCCCATTTTCATCATTTGTAGGGAGTGCCACAGCTTCCAGCCATTTTTACACATAGTCCACATTTACGAGTGTGTACTTGATTCTATATGAGCTGCCAAAAGGTCCAATGAAATAAATTACCCATACATCAAACACTTCCACCTCCTAAATTTAGTTCATGGGCATCTTATGTCGGGGGGATATATTCCCAGTCCCTTATCATTCATCACAGTCACGACTCAAAATATTCACTAAAGGCCGTGATGACGCCTAACTCCGTGGTCAGGCAAGCCAATAGTGAATGAGCATTAACTAGGAAACATGATAATATACAACATCTGTTTGGAATAAAAATTAGACATGAGAATGTAAATAACTCTGAGGAAACTATATATGTTGTAGATTTGTAACTTGGAATACAGATCGCTGTAAGTCCCTGCAATAGTCGCGCCTCTGCGCCCACAAGACCATTAGGCATATATATGCCTGTACAAAATGTGCAGCAAGTGTAGCATGAGTACGTAAATCAATGTGTACCCAGTAAGTATCTAGTTTAACCTCGAAGAAGTAGTAACGAGGGTCGACTTCGACACTGTCACAACCCAAAATTTACTAAAGTCCGTGATGATGCCTAACTTCATCGTCAGGAAAGCCAACAATGAATGAGCATTAATTTACAAGTGTATGAGCATCAACTATGAAACATGATAATATACAACATCTATATGGAATACAAATTAGACATAAGAATGTAAATAACTCTGATGGAAACTCTATATGCTACGAATTTGTAACATGGAATGCAGATCGCCGTAAGTCCCTACAATAGTTGTGCATCTGGGCCCACAAGACCACTAGACATATATGTGCTTGCAAGAAATGTGCAACAAGTGTAGCATGAGTAGGTAAATCAATGTATACCAGTATGTATCTAGTCTAACCTTGAAGAATTTGTGACGGGGGGTCGACTTCGACACTTACTATGGGGTAACAATACAGTATCGAAATTATGATTATGCATGGATTATATAAATATTGTTGAAAACTTACTAACAAAAATTAATAAAATAATTCTTTCACTAATGGTAAATCCTAAATTAATTCTATCATTTAACAAATTAATCTCTCAAGCCAATGCAACAATATCAATTATAATTGGGCTTTTATGCACGAATTATGTCGGGTCATACGATCCGATCCAACATACAAATATATAAATTGTACAGTGTCAAGGGTCGAACGACACGAACCACAGATGCATTTATCTACTATCCAGGCGTTTGGTCCACTCCACAAGAAGAGAAAATACTTTATAAACACCGATTCAAAATTATCAATAGGCTAATATTGAAAAAGAATCAAATTCTCATTAACAACCAAGTGACCCGTCCAAAACTCAAGTAAATAAAATTTAAGCTTTTACAATTCCTTTATCAAATTCTACTATGATTTAAGCAATTAAATTAACAAGTAAGGAGCAAACATTGTAAGTACAACATGATTTTTAGGTCCTAGACTACCCGAACATAAGCATAATTAGTAGCCACGTACAGACTCAAGTCACCTCGTGCATTTGCAACCCCCACAAATAGAAGCACGTATTAAATCATTTTACCTATGGGGTTAATTCGCTCTTGAAATGTTAGAAAAGAGACTTACCTCGCTCTGAAGTTCCATAAAAAGCTCCAAAGCTTTTCCCAACAACTCAAACTGTTGCCCATTGCTCCAAAACTAGTCAATCAGTGTGATATTCCATAAATATACACTTTAATACTCGTTATAATTTAATTTATAACAATTTCCAACTCCGCTCAAAAGTGGATAAAGTTACCCTCGGGCCCACGTGCTCGGATTCCAATTTTGTTTAAAGATAAATATCACCCATAACATGACGAACTCAAATATATAATTCATCCTCAATTACATGCCCAAATTCGTGGCCAAAATAAAAAATACCATTTTTTAGGCTTTTCTTCAAAAACCCAAATTTCTAAAAAAAAAGAATTCATGCATAAATCCATATATAACCCTTGAATTAACACATAACTAGTAGAAATCACTTACCTCATGATTGACAATGAAAATGGTACTCCAAAATTGCTCCTATGTTGTCTCCCATGGAGGAAATGAGATACAATTGGCCAAACCCCCGTTCTTTAAAATCTCACTGCCCAAACGACCCTTCTTAACGATCGTAAAAAGAGTCTTGTGATCACAATTGAATTCGCCGTGACTCTTTTGGGATCCATTTACACAACCGAATCCTTAAAACCAAATACCTCCCAAATCAATCAAATTATGGCGGTTGCATGCCTCGCACCATATCACACATATAACTTAACACGTTGAAGGAACTGATCAATGACACAATCATGTCGATTCAACCATAACTAACCAACCCAACTTCTTCCAATTTTTTCTCAACTTGACTTAGAAATAATATTAGCTCCATTCATAAATTTAAGGAAACCTAACAACACACATCGCGAGTGGCCCAATCCACGAGACCACATAGTCCTAATACCCATGAACCATCTCATATTCTCCTTAAGCGCACAATAGCATTGCCAACAGGTACACACGTCTACAAGACCTTCCACGAATCTCACTATTTCTTCCCTTCCTCCAATACTGTACCGTATAGCCAATGATAACATAGAACATTTCAAGTCCTTAGACACTGCACTCAAAGTTTTGAACCTACTAGGACCAATGTTGCGAGTCACCCACTCAAACTTGGCCCTGAATAAAAGCCAAACTCTAGTGCACTGCTAGCACGTGAACACCCTATCCAAGAAGCACTCGACTGAATTCTTTTCCCTTGTACATTATTTTCACCAAAAGCAAGTCTGCCCAAAATTGAACGTGAATCGATAAGGCCCAAATATAATACACGTTAACAGTGTGAAAAGAGATTGACCTAAGCTCTCATTGCACCTTATGCTAACGGACACCGTTTGAGAACTAGACATAGCGAGAAAGCGAGGACGACATAAACGAGAACCACTTGTGATGGTCGGTGAAGCTATCAGTGCAACAGTAATTATAGATACTCTAGCTAAAGGATCTATTCAGCAAGTAACAACACCAATCGGACACCAATTTTAGCCTAATTCTCAAAAATTAGGATCACCTAGTAACACTAAGGGACCGACGAAAATGATAGATCATAGTGCACTACAAATGAATGTGTCTTCATCTTCATCTGAAGGCACTCCAACAAGTAATGTTTTGGAGTTTACGAAGGAAAAGGAGCAAGCAGTAGCAACTGAGTTGAATGTCGATGGAACAGTAACAACTGATCAAAAGGATGAGCTAACACCACATGTAGCAGCACCAGAAAAGGATAAAACATGGGCAAACTTGTTCGTTGGCAATAGATCTTCAGAAAATGGTTTGGTGCTATCATATATCCCACCGGAATTAGTTGATGGAAACATTATGGCTAAAGTAGATAAGGAATAATTAAGGAACAAACTAAAAAATGGGAGTGTAACCTAATTATCTTTGTAATTGGGGATACGCCAAGGTACAAATTCATGGAGAAATGTGTTATGATGACCCAGAGGGTCATCACCTGTTTTCCTCACTTGTTCCGCACTTCCGAGGCCTTGAAAACCTCATTCTATGTTGCCTCGATTTACATGCATGATCCTGGCATGTAGCCGGAAAGTGTTTGTGATAGAATATGTGAATTCTATGAGAGATTTGAAGAAAAATGATAGTAATATTGATATAGTTGACTTCGAACAATATTTTTGGTAAACGGACCCGGACCCGAGATCGGACGGTCCCGGAAGGTCCGTAGGAAAATATGGGACTCGGGCATGTGTCCGGAGTCGAATTCTGAGGCCTAGCCTAAGATATGAATTTTTTTGTTAAATTATTTTTGCTGGAATTATTAAAGGAAAATGAATTAAATGACCTTGGTATCGGGCTCGTATTTTGGTTCCGACGCCTGGTACAAGTCTTAAATATTATATATGTGCTTTCTGCAAAGTTTGGTGACATTTGGATGTCGTTTGATGTGTTTTGAACCTTGAGTTCCAAATTTGAAAGTTATGAAACTAAAAAGGATGATAATCATGAACTTGAGGCTTGATTTGATGAAAACGATGTTATATTGGCGATGTGATCGCACGAGCAAGTTTGTAATATGTTTTTGATGTTGTGTACATGTTTGGTTTGGAGCCCGGGGGCTCGGGTAAAGATTTGATAGGCCGTTGGAGCAAATTCTGAAAATTAATACAGCTGGTTTTTCACCCAACTGGTGTCTTCGCAAATGCGAAGAAATTGTCGCAATTGCGAAGGGGGCAGACCAATGCTGTGTTCGCAAATGCGAAGCCTTGATCGCAATTGCGAAGAATGTCCAGGAACGATTGGGTTTGCAAATGCGAACTAAACCACGCAAATGCGAGGCCTTCAGTAATCCGCCTAGGTTCGCAAATGCAAACATATTGTCGCAAATGCGAAGCCCCCAGTGTCCCAGCCCAGTTCGCAATTGCGAACTCTTTCTCGCATTTGCGAGAGCCTCAGACCCAAAACCTGTAGTGTTCGCAATTGCGAACAAATGTTCGTAATTGTGATATCCGCAGCTGTGCAATTTTATACTTAAGCAAATTTTCAAGCTCTTTTCTTCATTCTTTCAAAACCCAGCACACCACACACGAACCCTCAAGAGCAAATTCACTCCAAAATCACTTGTAAGTCACTTTTTACTTAATTCATTCAATTCCTAACAATATTAAACATATTTTCAATAGAAATCAAAGGTTTTCATGGTATAAATTCTTGTTTTTGGGTAGAACATAGGGTTTTCATGAATTGGGGAATTGGACCTCGAATTGAGGTCCGATTTTGAAACAAATCATATATTTGAACTCGTGGGGAAAGGGGTTACCGGATTTTGGTCCGAACCCCGAGTTCCGACCACCTGGGGCCAGGGGCGTTTTGGGATATTTGGGGGTAAACTTTGGGAAAACCATTTTTAAGCATTCAAACTAAGTTATATAGTACTTATTAATGTAATGGAATCAATTGTGATTAGATTTGAGCAAGTTGAAAGCGGAAATTCGAGGTAAAGTGATAGTTGAAGGATAATTTGGGCTTCAAGGATAGAGGTAAGTGTTTGTTCTATCCTAGCTTGAGGGAATAGGATTATGTTCTATGTGCTATGTGATCGAGTACGGTGTATGGGATGTGGTGACGAGCATCCATACACTGGCGTCTAGTATGACCGTGAGTCATTGTTGATACTTGTTGTGAGATATTTTAGAGATGAATTGTTGAACCCTTGCTGGGTTGTGGAATTGTACATTGTTTTCCCTTGCCGGGACTTATTGTAAAGTGAAATATTGTTTTCCCTTGTCGGGACTTATTGTAAAGTGAAATATTATTTTCCCTTGCCGGGACTTGTTGTAAAGTGAGTTATTGATTTCCCTTGCCGGGACCTTGTTGTGATGATTGTTGTGTCCCTTGCCGGGACGGTTCATGATTATTGTTTTCTTTCTTTGCCCTTAACTGTGATTGTTATTTGGGTGAGGAAGAGTGATAATTGACGAATGGTGATGTCGTGCCTTGTTTTACTGTAATTGCACGAATGGTAATGTCGTGCCTTATTATTGATTATGCACGAAGGTTAATGCCGTGCCTTGTTACTGATTATGCACGAAGGATCATGTCGTGCCTTGTGATATTGATTATGCACGAAGGGTAATGTCGTGCCTTGTTATTGAACCATGCACGAAGGATTATGTCGTGCCATGGATGTGAGGATGAGAGTAAAAGCACGAAGGGTGATGTCGTGCACTTTTATTTTCTTATTTGGTGAGGATGAGAGTAAAAGCATGAAGGGTGATGCCGTGCAACTATTTGTTACTCCTTGTTTGATATTAATTGTTTCCATTATACTCTGTTTTCCATTATTGACTTAATAATTGTTGTTAATTGTTGAGTTTCCCTCTTATGATACTTCTTGTTGAATTTATTTACTTGACATTTCTTGTCATTTTGTGGTGTACATATATATATAGAACTGCACAGGTTTATGTGGGTGTCTGGTCCTAAGCTTGTCACTACTTCACCGGGATAGTCTAGGCACTTACCAACACATGGGGTCGAATTATGCTGATACTGCACTTCTGTGCATTTTTGCACAGGTCCAGGTCTTGATCGGGAGCAGCAGCAGTAGAGTCTTGCGTGGGAGTTGAGCATTTCGAGACCGAGGTAGCTTACAGGCGTCCGTAGGCCCGGCGTCTCTTCCACTTACTTATATTATTTGTTGTGGTCTCTTTGTTCCGAGACAAACAGATTTATGTTATTTTCCTTCAGACCTTTATGTGTAGTATTCAGTAGTAGTTCATGAGCTGGTGACTCCACGTCTTGGGTAGAGGATTTCATTAGTATTTTACCTTGGTATTACTTAATTCTATTTTGAAAGTCTTCTGCATTTATTTAATTAATGTTATCGTTCTTGTTGATAAAAATGAGTATGAAATAATGATAAAAACAGGATAATGTTGAATGTAGTGGCTTGCCTAGCTACCACGAGTAGGCGCCATCACGATCCCGATGTTGGGGGAAAATCCGGGTCTTGACATGTGTAGCTCATGCATGGAGTACGAGTGAGTATACCAGATTTATATTTGTATGATGAAGGATACTAGATAGCAAAATTTGATAGAATAGGGGATTTGAAAGACATACTTTATGGAGGACCTTATAGCATTAATGGTAGACCAATGATATTAAAACAATGGACTCTAGATTTTGACATTAAGGTAGAGTTCCTGATGGAAATTCCTTTGTGGAGCACTATTCCTAATTTGCCCATGAGTTACTGGGGTAACAAGACATTGAGCAAACTAGCAAGTGCTATTAGGAAGCGACTCTTTGCTGATGAATACACCACTAAGCATACACGTATCTCATATGCTAGGATTCTGGTAGAAGCTAATGTGACAAAAAAGCTTCCAACAGAATCGACATTACAAGACCCATCAGGGAAAATGATTCAGATGCAGGTGGAGTATAAATGGAAACCCCAATATTACATAAATTGCATGAAGATAGGGCATGACTGTATTTTGGAGAAGAAAGTGATCAAAGAAAATCGGTACAGAGGAATACAGAGGCAGGGGAAAATTATCATAAGGTGGCAAGTTAAAGGGTAAGGACAACAACAACAACAAACAAAGCTAAACGAGGGAGCAAGTAAACCAGTGAGGTAGGTGAATGCAGTCACAATCACTGGAAGTGCTGGGAATCCATAGGTAACAAAAGACAAAGGAAAAGCAAAAGAAATGCAGTATGTTGACCAAAGAGAGGAGTGGCCAACTCTAACTAGCAATAGCAGTGGGTTACTGGGAAATGCAGCAATAACTACAAAAAATATCTTTCAGGTATTACAACATGAAGTGGGAAGAATGAAGGAAACTAGGCCACCTGATTTGCGAGGTGGAATAGTCATCCATCGAGGACTTGGCTAATATGGAACATTAGGGGACTGAATAAGGGACATAAGCAAAAGGAAATAAAGTCGTACATAAAACAAAAGCACATCAAGCTAGCTGGTTTAGTTGAAACAAAGGTGAAAGAGGACAAAGCAGGAAAGGTGATTAGTAGAATAGTCCCTAATTGGAATAGGCTGACTAATTATGAATATGCTATGAATGGAAGGGTATGGATTATATGGGATGAGCATGTATATACAATACAACCATTAGACAAACATGATCAATTCATTAATTGTCTAGTAACTGAGAAGCAAAATGGGATGTATTGTTATCTCACAGTGGCGTATGGCCATAATGATGCAGATCAAAGAAGGAATCTATGAGAACAAATGAAAAGGCTAGCTTAGAATACTACAGGACCTTGGCTAATTGGAGGAGACTTCAATGCTATTTTCTATGTCCAATATAAACTCTCTAAAGTACTTATGAAAAGTGCTAATATAAATCATTTTGCTAAACTATGTCATGACATTGGTATTGCTGAATTACCATAGAAAAGGGGTTTATTTTACATGTACCAACAAATAGCAAGGTGATGATAGGGTATGGAGTCGTATAGATCAGGTATTTGGGAATGATATATGGATGATGAGTTATAGTCATATGAGAACTGAGTATGGAGAGCCTTATATTTCAGACCATAGTCCCATATCCATCAACATAAGGCAACTTAAGAAGCTTACCGAAAGTCTATTCAGATTCTTTAATGTATGCGCAAGCCATCATGATTTTCAAATGATAATAAGGGAAGAATTGATCAGCAACGAAGTAACAAGGAAGATGTGGAATATATGGACCAAGCTTAAGAGGATAAAAAGCGAATTTAGACAACTAAATGAAGTTGAGTTCAAAGGAGTAGCTGAGAAGATAGATTAAACCAGACATACCATTCATCACTTACAAAGCCAGATGCAAAATAGCAATAGTGACATGCTGCAAGAACAAGAGAAAGAATGGTTGCAAAAGTTGGAAACATGATCAATAGTGGAAGAGAAGATACTATAAAAAAGGCAAGAGCAAACTGGATCAAGCTGGGTAATGCCAATAATAAGTTCTTTTCTGCAGTAATAAAGGAGAGACAATAGAGAAAACAAATTGTTGAGCTACAAACATTATCAGGAAATACCATACCAGATCATGCAGCTATAAAAGAGGAGATTGTATCCTTCTACAAAAACCTTAATGGGAACTAGTTCCCATGTACTTCCACTGTGAATAAGATGGTAATGAGGAAAGGACCAACCTTAACAAAGCAACAACAAAAAGACTTGATTGCTGAAGTTACTAGACAAGAAATAGATGAAGCTTTGAAGGGGATGGGAGGTGTAAAGCATCAAGTATATATGAGTACAATGCAGAATTCTTCAAGAAATCATGGCTATTGATCAAAGAAGAAGTGTATGCTGCAATGAAAAAAAATTTCCACACAAGGGTGATGTTTCTAGCAATCAACTGCACTACTATCACTTTGCTGCCAAAAATCCCTAATCCAGTGACTATTAAAGATTTTAGATCTACAGCCTGCAACACTGTGTTATACAAGTTTATCTCTAAATTCATATTTAGTAGGTTATAGAAGATCACGACATACATCATATCTGAAGCCCAAGCAGGATTCATCATGTGAGCACGTGATTTTTGCCCTATATGAGAATTACTCCCAAAAATTCAAAATAAAATCATTTTTGTATCGTTTGTAATATTTGTGGATTTTTGTGTTAATTTTCTTATTATTTGTATTTGTGTGTGCATGTTTATTTGATTAAATTAATAAAAATACAAAAAATATGTTGTAATAGCATTTATATTTTAATTTTGAGTTAATTAGTAAATTACTTATTTTACAAAAATTTGAAAATCAATATATATATATATATATATATATATATATATATATATATATATATATATATATATATATATAATGTGTATTTTTATTCCATTTTTTGTCATTGTATGATATTATTTTAATTAAATATATTAATTGGTGTGTTAATTTTTGTTAAGTATTAATATCTGTGTAGTTTTATTTTTAATGTTTTCAAGTTAATTAGAATTTTCTTTTGATTATAAAGAAGGAAAAGAGAAAAAGCTGAAAATTAAGAAAAAATACGATTTGGGCCTTTAAATCCGGAGCCCAAACAAAATACTCAGTCCAAACCACCTTAGTCCGTTACCGTCCAATTTTCATTAAATCAAACGGCCCCGTTTCGTCCAAAACGGCGTCGTGTCCCTCCCCACAGTTAATCTGGGCCATCGAGATCATTTGATCTAACGGCCTAGATTGATTGAAGCATTTTAACCTATCAAAGACCCCCCCCAAACCCGTTACATACCTTCATTCCCCCAAACCCTAAATTCATCCCTCCTTCTCTCAAGCCGCCGCCTCATGCCACCGCTGACCACCCGCCGGAAATCGCCCACGGCGGCGGTCAGCCACCAAACAACCCCAAAACTACACCATCTCTTCACCTCAACCTCTTCATCTCCATGCCACCCTTCATTTCCCTCGGATAACAACCTACTGCGTCGAATATCCAATTTAAGGTTCGAACCCTAGCGCCGCCCTAAGATTCCCCGGTGGCGGCGCCCTTTCAAAACAGCCCCATACTCACACCCCATGATATCTCCGATCCCTTTACCTCTAATCCATCAATAGTTTCCCTCAAACCCTCCCCCAAAGTCTTAGATACTAAATCGCAAAATTCGAACCCCATTCCCAACCGGCGCAGAAGGATCTTTGGGGCGAATGGGACCTTAGCATTATGTTTTCACCTTGAAAACACACGATTAAGGTCTGATTCAATCCAAATCAAAGGTACCAAGGGGTAACTTCCAGTATTTGGTCCGCTTAATTCCGGGTATTTTCAAATCTTTTTCTTCTCTCTTATCTTCTATTTTTTTTCCTTAAATTCTTGGTTCATTCTTCTCCTCAAATTCATTTCTGTCTTACGCCTGTATTAAGTCTATTTTGTATGTTAACATTAGGGTTTGGATCATCAAATAAGTCAAATTAGTTAATCATCACCTTGAACTGAACTGTTTGGGTCAAATTAAGTGTCGTGAGTATGTTGTTTATGCTAATTATCCACTGAACCTGCATATACATGTTAATTCAATCTGTGCTCTATTTGTTTATTCATTAAGATTAAAGCTTTTCACCTATTTGGGATTGTTAAGACTAAAAGGAAGGCACTTTAATTGTCAGGGCACACCTAAATTTTAAATTCAAGCTGCCAGTACACTTTTGAATTAAACAATAGTGGGATTAGACACTAGGTAATGGGCAGGGCAGTAATTCCCATAGGCTGCTATTAAAATTAGGGGGTAATTAAACAGTTAGTTTAGGGGGTTTGTGTAGGAGTCTGCTAGTTTTAGATAGGGGTACACTTATAATATTAATTAAGGTGAGTGGAGAGTAGATATTTGTTTAATGTTGAAAAAAGGGGCTGCTAATTAGACTTTTAAGACTATAAAGAGTGCTAGGAAATGGGATTGAAAATGGACAGACTTTCATAGATGGAAGAAACACACACACACACAGAGATACAAGCAGAAAATAGAATTTTAAGAGAGCTGAGAGTTAAAACTGAAGTGAGGTCTTTTATGAGCAACTACTATCTTATTAAAGCTTCAAGCTTCCTCTTCTTTGAGTGTTTTAAAAATCAGAAATTGTGTGGCATTACTGCTGGTTATTTTTGTTTTTACTTACGGATTTGCATTTGGTATTCCTGTTGGTACAATATGGTTTGAACTGAGTTGTTTTTGGAGTGTTGCTACCTATTTGTTTTGTTGCTGGAATTTGCTCCAGAGTTTCATTATGGTTTTCTTTTCTCCAAAATTTGTTCTTTTGGTTTGAACTAGTCTGGTACTGTGGAAGTTTTGCTATTGAACCTACTGTTTGGTTGCTTATACCACTACTGTTGCATTGATCTTCCTCTTCTTTGGTTTCATATACCAGGTATACTTTTCAAGCCTGCCTTATTGTAATGTTCGCATTTGAAGAAAAAGGCAAATGGAATTAAAGTTTCTCTACTGCAACCTGTTATCATGTTTAAGTTGTTTAAATTAAGATTAACAATGTACTGTACTTGAACTAATGAGCTGTGAACTGTAAATAATAGGACTGTTAATTGGTTTCATTTAGCTTGAATGTCGTGTTGTATAAATTAGTTTGAATGTAGAAGTAGAGCTAAAACATGATTGAGTGGCTACTGAATTTCAATGTGTCCTTCAATAAATCGTAATTAAGTTATGTCTAGTTAAATAGCTTATTGAAATGTGTTAAGTAAATCATGTTGGTTCTTTCACGTTAGTGGTTAATGGTTAATGGTAGATTTTAAACATTGGTTTGTTTCCCAGTAACGGTAAAAAAAAATAGTTTAAGTAGTACGTGTTTTCCTATAACCAAATTCCATAATCCTGTTAGTTCAAAAATACTAAAATCGCTTGAGTATTAGTTTAATGGTAGTAGTTTCAATGCGCCTATTGTTTTTAAAAAATGATTTTTGCGATAAGTGCAACCAATTGGCTTCAAAGGACATGGCTGTCAAGCCCTGTTTAACTAGCTCAAAATTTCAATCTTTGTTATTTGTTTAAAGTTCGGCCATGTTAGCTAGATTAATTTTAGTTCGATAATTGAATTAGAGGCCAAGCATAGGTTATGGACAAATAAAGTAGATTGTTTCGAGGAAAGAATAAAAATGGCAATTTGGGTCAAAATATTAGAGTAATCACTTTAGGCATAAATTATTAAAAGAGCAAGGTTAATAGAAAGTTTCAGTTAGTTCATTCGCGGCTTTAACTGTTATTAGTAACATATTAGTATAATTGTAAATTAAGCCTTAGAAATTTTTATATAGAATTGGATTATGTATTTAAATTTTTTATACGATTCCTCTATATCAAATTCTATTAGGCGATATATAGGACAGTGTTTAATCCAATTAGTGACATCCTTTTAGTAGTTAATTCCATTAGTTTTAAAAATGTTAGTTTAAATTAATTAGAGAATGGTTAGTTTCTTTTGATGTGATGTATATCTTGTATGTTATTTGTCATTTCAAGCTTTAGTAATGTTCACTTATAAAATATGGTACGAAACAAGGTAATAGCTAATAAGAGGCTCGCACTTACAAACTTTTAATTAATTAGGACTTTTTCTGTATATTTAGAGATAAATTAAATAAAAAAATATAATCACTTTAGATTTATCCTTTTTGATAAAATAAGACAAGCTTCGCTCAATAAAAAATATAAAATTAGGGGACCTTCCTAAATGTACATGTGTTAAAAATGCTTAGACTTCGGGACATGCCGTTTAGCGAATTTCGCGGCATTCCCAAAATAATAATGCGCTAGCATCTTTAGGCACGTACTTAATAAAATTACCTCCCTAAACTCTGGCGTACACATTTATGTGACCCTAATCCAAATCCCAATGAAGTCGGAACACATCAAAAATTACGGACACATTATGTGACGAAATTCGAGATGTATTCTAATGACATTATAATTTTCGTCTAAACGATAAAAACAGTTCAAAGTAATAATTTGCAAATTAGTTAATATTTGTTAAAAATCAGATAATCAAGCCAAATATAACAGTTGAGCGACCGTGCTAGAACCACGGAACTCGGGAATGCCTAACACCTTCTTCCGGGTTAACAGAATTCCTTATCCGGATTTCTGGTTCGTGGACTGTAATATAGAGTCAATCTTTTCCTCGATTAGGGATTCAACCGGTGACTTGGGACACCATTAATCTCCCAAGTGGAGACTCTAAAACTCTTAATAAAATGAATCCCGTTTCAATTATCCTTTAATTGGAAAAAACTCCTTCTACCTTGCGCCCTCACGGGGTAATGTAA
Source organism: Nicotiana noctiflora (assembly GCA_032618575.1). Lineage (NCBI taxonomy): Eukaryota > Viridiplantae > Streptophyta > Magnoliopsida > Solanales > Solanaceae > Nicotiana > Nicotiana noctiflora. The sequence continues at coordinate 275,705 of JASVEL010006217.1, forward strand.
AAGGGAGGTGTGACAGCTCTGGCGACTCTGTTGGGGACCATAACCCAGAACCACTGGTTCAGGGTTAGAAATTCGAGCTTATGATAAATTGTTATATTTTGGCTTTATTATCTGATATTTTATATGATATATGTCCAACGTGCAAAATGATAGTTTTTACCGCTTTGATATTATTTGAACTGTATATATAAAAACTGTGCCGGAACCCTACTTCCTTCTGAGTCTTCTGAAAAATGGTGCATACGTTCGCGTAGCCTGCCTTTTCAAAATTATTCCAAATAAAAGCGAGTGTTGGGTAAGTGACAAGGCCGGGCAGACTTTAGTGCTCCCATTACGTCGCCCCCTCCTCAAGCCCCAGTTGTCCGCTCGGGTACCTCAACTTTAGACCAAAACCCATGTTTTTCTTATACTTAGATGAAACACATCTTCATGCCGGATCCCTAGTAGGAACGCTTATCTGCATCATGTGCATTTGACTTAGGGGACTCAACACAGGGGTTGGGTCCGTCTAGGGCTAGCAACCTGAAATAAAAAAGACCATCCTGCTGTATAAGATTGTGTGCATTTATTTGGTTAGATCAGCATGTTGACCAGCTTCAACTATTGGAAAACCGAAGAAATAACAATGTAGTTTTGCCCGAACAATGTCAAAATCCTGTTAGTGTGTCTTCAAAAATAATATTTTTTGGGTTTTATTCAAGAAAATAAAAAGATTTTTGTTTTAAACTTGGTTTGTTTTCTTTGGCGAACTACGCTGGTTTGATTCTCACTGGATGTGAGATATGTAGGCAACCCCCATCGGGTCCAATCTCCCTTTTTACAAAAACAGTCATTAAAAATTTGTCAAATATTTTTGGTCATAAATAAGCCGGTAATTTGTTTCGTTTAAGAAATCATGCTTTCATAGAGAGTTTAAGAGTCACCCATGAAACTTTGAATCTCCAGGATCAGATGGATACTATCCAAGAATCACCCAAGGTTATCATGGAAAGAGCTCGGATAAAACTACAAGAATGGTAGAATGATCTGGATGAAGATGGTCAAGTTTGGGTGAAAGAGAAGTTGGGTCCTTTGCTAGACATACTGCATGTCAAGCCACGGGATGACTTGGTCAAAGCCTTGGTGACTTTTTGGGATCCTGTTAATAATGTGTTCCATTTCTCCGATTTTGAACTCACTCCTACCTTAGAAGAAATGGCCGGGTACATTGCTTTCGGCCAAGAGTTAAGGGAGCAGAAGCTCATATTTCCCAGGGCCCCATCGGTGCATAAATTCTTCGATCTCTTGAAGATCAGCAAGAAAACAAGCAATGGTCGCGTACAAAATGGGAGTTGCAAGTTCTACTTTTTGTATTACAGATTCGGAAACTCAACCGGATTTGAAACACATGAAAAGGGATTAAACAACCAACAGAACAAAGGCATATGGGAGATTCATCGCCGGTTCGCTTTTATTGTGGCATTTCTAGGAATCATGGTGTTTCCAAACTCAGAAGGTTCCATAGACACCAGCAAGGCTAGGATTGCGCAGGTTCTTGTCGATAAAAAAGATTACACCCTTGTCCCGCTAGTGTTATCCGATATGTACTGGGCCTTGACCTTGTGCAAATCTGGAAGTCCGCTTTATGAAGGTTGCAACATTCTCCTACAATGTGGATGATCGAACATGTTCGGCACCACCCTAAGTTCTTAAAGCATGCTTCAGATGGGACCAACTTCATCGTTAAATACGAAGAAAGGGTGGAATATTTTAGAACACCCGAGGGGTTTGAAGCATGGATTTTCTATTTGAGAAAGTTGAGAGCAGATCAAGTCGAGTGGACTATAGGGTGGCTCCCGATAACGGAGATCATTTACATGACTGCTTCAAAGGGCTACTTAATGATAATAGGGGCAAGAAGTATACAATCTTATACGCCGCAAAAAGTCTTGAGACAGCTTGGGAGATATCAGGTGATACCGGAGGAGATGGACTTAAGCAACATAGCCATTGAATTGCACCCAAAGGAAGCTATACCTGAAGAGATGGTGAATAGATATTGGCACTATTGCCAGTATCTAAAAATAGCACCATAGTACCAGACCCAATAAAAGGCGAGTTTGATCCCGATATGTTGCTTGGTTTCAAAGGAGCTTTCACGTGAGCCACGGGCCCGAGCTTGAGGCAATTAGACCTGCCAAAAGGCCTCATGTTCGAGCTTTCGATGATAAAATCCAAGAAAGATTAGCTTGGTTGTCTAAAGAGCGCAAGTACAAGGACCGCATTGGAGAACTAGATAATCATGTACAGAATCTCCAATATGAAAATGGCTTATAGATTACAGCCGACGATGGGGTTAAAAAGAAATTGACTCAAGAAAATGACACTCTCAAGGCTCGAATCTGGCGAATCATAAAAGAAGCCAACAACCAACAAAGAAGTCGAGCTGATCAAAGGTTGATGGACAAACTGAACCAACAGCTCAAAGAAAGCCAAGAAAAGTTGGAGAGATCCTAGGCTAGCAAAGAAAGTATGCAGGCTAGATGGGCGAGAGGTGAAGCAGAACGAAGGGAGTACTTGCGGCAGGTCAAAAGGAATTGTGAGATGAGCGTCGAGATATTGAGAGAGACAAATTCCACTCTCCAAGAACGGATCTACAGACAGGCTCACGAAGCTTGGGAGGACAGGGAATGGTGCTACGACATGATGGCCCTAATGGAAGAACAAATGAAAAGATTCCAAGATCGGCTTACTGACGATGCGCGAGTATTGGGGTTAAAAAATCGGTAGATAGAGCAGTCATTCAAGGAAAGGGATAACATTCGGGGAAGGATCGACGAGATTGGGAACTACATTCACATGAGATGCCTATCCTGCGAACAGATGCCCCGAGATGCCCTTTTCTCCTCTATCATGGGTTATGTCCATCAGATTATGGAAGAATTGAAAGATCTGCGAAGAGGTCTTGCACCAAGGACCACAGCCAGGCCAAACAGGGCCCCACCGGCACAGAAGCTCAAAACCTTAGAACTTGTCTAGTTTGAACTTGTATTTCTTTTTGGGTCTAGTCGTGAGACTGTTCTTCTTATAAAAGTGCTGAATATGTTTTGACCATCGTTTTAAGTTTGGCTGTTGTAATCAAGTTTTAATTAAAAAAAACCTTTGAAAAATATTTTGTGTGTCGTATTTACACGAACTATGCCGGGTCTGATTCATGCGGGGACGTGATACGTAGGCAATCCACTTAAGATTCGACCACAACCACTAATAATAAAAAAGAAAAGGCGAATAAAAAGAAAGGTTTGAAAATTCCAAAGGACAAGTTGGGATGACGCATTCAAGTCATGTTAGAAAGGATTAACTGATTAGGGAACATTGCATTCCAATATGTGATTACTAAATCTGTAAAATCCTAACACTAACAAGTTTGTTGTTTCATGATCCCTATCCAGTCAGTTGTTAGCACGTTCTGGCACCACACCGTTATCTGACCAGATCTAAAGGACCCCTACCTTCACACATGAATACTTCAGAGCACAGCGCCGAGGAGGAGAGGCCCACTAGCCAGCTTCTAAAAGAGGCCATGGAAAAGATAGAACGGATAGGGCTAGAAATGAGTGCGATGCACTTGGCTTTGGCAAAGGCACAAAAGAGCCCTGAGTTACCGATTAACTACGGCAGGACATACTTCGGAGTACCTGCACCCAGGTCCTTCAACGCATATACCCAGTCATTATTATCAAGAGAGAAGCCCCTATGACACTCAAACTCCACCACTAAACCAGCATTTCCCACCACCAAGCACTCCCGTTTTTATGGGACCCCCGCCAGCCACGCTACAAAGATCAAACAGCAAGCCGTTATTCCCGGCTCATGATACTCAGTACTATCCCCCGGAACTCACTTTCAATGCACCAGAACCTCACAACCATCGCATGGAAATTCCGACGGAGCAGTAAAGGCCAACAAGGGCCTCGGAGCAAGATGATATGGCAAGGAAGGTCAAAAGCATTAAACAAACCCTCCAAAGCATGCACGGATTGTGCAATCAGGTCAGTGTGGCCAACAAAGATCTGTGTCCCTTCCCCGATGTTCAGTTGCCGGCAGGATTCAAAATGCCCAAGTTTGATTTATATGAGGGACATGGTGACCCAATGGCACATCTGAGAGGGTTTTGTAGCAAGATGAGAGGAGCAGGTGGGAGAGACGAGCTATTGATAGCATATTTTGGTCAAAGTCTAAGTGGGTCGGCACTTGAATGGTACACTAGGCAAGATCCTAGTAGATGGTACACTTAGGATGACTTGGCCCAAGCATTCGCCGCTCATTTTCAGTATAATCTTGAGATAGTTCCGGACCGTCTCACGTTACTGGGGACAATAAAGAAACCCCGAGAAACTTTCCGTGAGTTTGGCTTTCGGTGGAGAGAGCAAGCAGCCAGGGTGGATCCTCCCATGAGAGAGGGAGAGATGGTGGAGTATTTCTTGCAAACGCTGGACCCAACATATTTTGGCCATTTGGTGACAACGGTTGGAGAGACTTTCAACGAGGTGGTAAAAGTTGGAGTCATGATAGAAGAAGAACTGAGGTCCGATAAGATCTTGAGCTACTCGGCGCTCAAAGCCACCACCCAAGCTATTCAAAGTGGAGTAGGGGGTGCGCTAGGCCGGAAGAAAAAAGAAGAGGTCGCCACAGTGGAAGCTGGAAACTGGTCCAGGGCCAACAGATCGTACTATAGCCAACCCAGATCCCACACTCCAAATTATCCATATTCCTCGCACCAATCACCACAACATTACTATCCCCCACAAGAACCACATTTTTTCGTGCACCAGGCACAAGCATACAATCAACCACCGGTTTGCCCACAATGGCGCGCACCGGCTCCCCAACATGCATATGCACCTCCTCAAAACACCTATCCACCACAAAATACATACCCACCACCCTAAAATGCTTATCCTCCACCAAGGGCATTCAGGAACCCTCAAGGAGTAGGTTTTCGCGGAAATCCAGCTTCCAAAAATGACAGGGTACAAAGGCAAAGAGCCTTTACCGAATTGGGAGAAACCTACACCGTCTTATTCCACAAATTGAGGCAGGTAGGTTTGTTAAGTCCTGTCAAGCTTAGGGTACAAAACCCCCCGCCCAGAATTTGGACCAATCGAAGAGTTGTGAGTACTGTTCGGGGATGTTAGGACATGAAATCGAAAGGTGGTGGAGATTGAAACATGTAGTGCAAGATCTCATTGACACCCGTAAGATCGAGGTCCAAACACCCGAAGCGCCCAACATTAATCAAAACCCATTGCCAGCACACCACGAGACCCAGATGATTGAGTTTGTGCATGAGGGAGGAGAGACGAAGAAACCATCACAAACGGTGATGATGATCCGCGCTACTCCAAAAGAAAAAATGATGGGTAAGGAAGCAGAGATAGATGTGGAGAAGGTAAAGGTTGAATCTACAGTGATAGTGGAAGAGAATGCAGCCATTGCTCTGGAGAAAATAAGGATCTACCAAAGTGGTAGTATCGGGGGCGACATCCGCGCCCGTATTTGTTGCAAAAGGAGTTTGCCGAGAGACGGTTACTGTCAAACCCGTAGTCCAACTGCCGGTAATTAGCAACAAGGCGGTGCCTTGGAAATATGAGAAAGCGGCGGTGATATACCGGGGCAAGTAGTTGGAAGAGAACATATGTGAGGCTCAATGATTGACTCATTCAGGGAGATGTTTGCTCCTGCCGAGTTAATAAAGCCTAGCTCAGCAACAACAAAGAAGCCAGTAACGAATGAAGAAGCCGAGGAATTTTTAAAGAAAATGAAGGCCCAAGATTACTCCATTTTGGAGCAATTGAGGAAGACTCCGACTCAAATTTCACTGTTGTCTTTGTTGATCCATTCCAATGACCATTGCCAGGCGCTAATGAAAATCCTAAACGAAGCTCACGTTCCGGACAAAATCTCAGTAAATCACTTAGAGAAGATGGTGCAGAAAATCTTCGAAGTGAATCGGGTGACCTTTTCTGAGATTGAGTTACCAATAGAAGGCACAGAACACAACAAATCCTTATATTTAACAGTGAAGTGCGAAGACTCGGTGGTCACCCTAGTACTGGTTGATAATGGGTCCAGTGCCAATATCTGTACCTTGGCTGCTCCGAACAAGTTGAAAATTGATCACAACCGGATTCATAAGAACAACGTCTGTGTCCGAGGTTTCAACGGAAGTGGTACCAAAACGGTGGGCGACATCATACTGGAATTAACCATTGGTCCAATTTAGTGCACCATGGAATTCCAAGTGGTCGATGTAACAATGTCAAACAATCTTCTACTTGGACGACCTTGGATCCATGCTGCCAAAGCGGTACCTTCCACATTACACCAGATGGTGAAATTTGAATGGGACAGGCAGGAGATAGTGGTGTACGGAGCTGACGGCACAAGCCTTGGAGGAGATGATATTGTGCCATTCATAGAGACGGAAGATGACAAAGGACCGTGGGTATACCAAGTCTTCAACGGGGTTCCAGTGGCTAAAGGTTTTGAAGGAGAGAACCTCCCATTCTGCGACATAGCTCTCGCGACCGTCATGACAATCTCAGAGATGCTGGGTAATGGATTTGTGCCAGGAAAAGGCCTGGAGGTAGGGCTTCAGTGTATTGTTCAGCATGTATCCTTGCCCGAAAATTCAGGGACATTTGGATTGGGGTTCAAACCCACTGTGGAAGACATATGGTGAGCCAAGATAATAAAGAAGAGTGTTTGGGTTCTCCCCAAGCCAGTTCCACGTCTGTCCAAATCTTTTGTTAAAGAAAATGCCAAGAAACCGGCGGTTCCGAAAATCCAAGGACCAATGATCGGCATGGATGGGGATTTAGAATAGACCTTTGAAAAAATGTTTGCTGATGTCCATATGTTAGAAGCTGGAGAGGGTTCCAGCAGATCGGACATACAATTTGTGGGGCCTAAGGCCAATATCAACAACTGGGTAGCTACTCCTCTTCCCACTCGAAGAGAGTCTTGGTAGTAGGCTTTGATTATCTTTCTTGTTTCCTGGGTTATCCCAGAATTGTAATCCTTTTGTTTTGTTTGTATTTATAGCGTGAAACTCTTTTATTCCACATTTGTTAATAAAAATGAAAGTTTCCTTTCTTTTTCTGGTTTTAATTTTTATTTTTATTCTTTTCTGAACAGTTCTTCTTTTACTGGTCTTAAAGACATGGAATGCACAACGGATCATCGACCTAGTCTAAATAATCAATTCAACTTCAACTTAATTGAACAAGAGATTGAGTTAAATAATGAATCTGAATGCGAAAAGGATGAGGACTTTGAGGAAATAAGCAGGGAATTGTGCCAATTCGAAGAGAAACCAAAGCCCAATCTAAATGAAACTGAAGCTGTTAATTTAGGGAGTACAGATGATGTTAGGGAAACAAAAATTAGCATCCATATTGAGCCAAGTACTAGGGAGGAACTAATCAAAACCCTCATTGAATTCAAAGATGTTTTCGCGTGGTCATATGATGACATGCCAGGATTGAGCACCGATTTAGTGGTTCACAAATTGCCCACTGACCCGGCCTACCCTCCTGTCAAGAAAAAACTGAGGAAGTTTAAGACATATATGAGTTTAAAGATTAAGGAAGAAGTGACCAAGCAGCTACAGGATAAAGTTATTCGCATCACTCGATATCCCGATTGGTTGGCCAATGTGGTACCAGTGCCGAAGAAGGATGGAAAGATCAGGGTGTGTGTTGACTACCGCAATCTCAACAAAGCGAGCCCTAAGGATAATTTTTCATTGCCCAACATCCATATCCTGATTGATAATTGTGCTGGGCGCGAGATCGGATCCTTCGTGGATTGCTATGCAGGATATCATCAGATCTTGATGGATGAAGAAGTTGCAGAAAAGACAGCTTTCATTATGCCATGAGGAACTTATTGCTACAGAGTAATGCCATTCGGTTTGAAGAACGCTAGGGCAACGTACATGAGAGCAATGACCAATGTGTTTCATGACATGATACACAAAGAGATTGAAGTGTAAGTGGACGATGTGATCATAAAGTCTAGGCGGCAAGAGGATCATATAACAGACCTAAGAAAGTTCTTCCAAAGACTTCGAAGGTATGATATTAAGCTCAACCCGGCTAAATTCGCCTTTGGGGTTCCCTCAGGAAAGTTGTTAGGATTCATCGTCAGCCAGCGAGGCATCGAGTTGGACCCATCCAATATCAAATCCATCCAGGACTTGCCACCGCCGAAGAATAAAACATATGTAATGAGTCTATTGGGAAGATTGAATTATATCAGCAGATTCATTGCTCAACTCACGGCAACCTGTGAGCCCATATTTCGGCTGTTGAAGAAAGATGCTGCGGTAGAATGGACGACGGAATGTCAGGAAGCCTTTGACCAAATCAAGGGTTACCTATAGAATCCACCCGTGTTAGTTCCACCCGAACCAGGAAGACCATTGATTCTCTATCTAACGGTACTGGAAAATTCTTTTGGCTGCGTACTAGGGCAACATGATAGTACAGGGAGAAAGGAGCAAGCCATCTACTATCTCAGCAAGAAGTTTACAGTATATGAGGTTAAGTACACTCAACTGGAAAAGACATGCTGCGCCCTGACTTGGGTAGCACAAAAGTTGAAACATTATCTGTCATCATATACTACTTATCTCATGTCACGCTTGGACCCATTGAAGTATATCTTCCAAAAGCCTATGCCCACGGGGAGGCTAGCATAGTGGCAGATATTACTCACGGAGTTTGATATCGTCTATGTGACGAGGACGGCCATGAAGGCCCAAGCGTTGGCTGATCACTTAAATGAGAACCATGTGGATGAAGAGTATGAGCCATTGAGGACGTATTTCCCCGATGAAGAAGTGATGCATATAGATGAGGTGGAATCAACGGAGGAACCAGGATGGAAGCTTTTCTTTGATGGAGCCGCAAACTCGAAAGGAGTTGGAATAAGAGCATTTCTCATTTCAGAAATAGGACATCACTATCTTGTTACGGTGCAACTGCGATTCTATTACACCAATAACATGGATGAATATGAGGCCTGGATTTTGGGATTACGGTTAGATGCAGACATGGATGTCCAGGACGTCTTGGTCTTGGGGGATTTGGACCTCCTGGTATATCAAATTCAAGGTGAATGGGAGATACGTGATTTGAAGCTTATACCATATCGACAGTGCTTGCACGATCCGAGCAAGCGATTTCGATCGGTGGAGTTCAGACACATTCCGAGAGTTCACAATGAGGTTGCCGATGCACCGTAAGACGACGTAAGCTGCCAGACAAAATTCATGTTGACCCGTTGCATATCCAGGTTCATGAGAAACATGCTTACTGTAGCATGATAGAGGAGGAAATGGATGGCGAGCCATGGTTTCATGATGTCAAAGAATACCACAGAATGGGAATATACCCAGAGCAGGCGACTGGAGATCAGAAAATAGCTATTCAGCGATTGGCAAATGGATTTTTCCTTAGTGGAGGAGTGTTGTACAAAAGAACCCCGGATTTGGGATTGTTGCGATGTATAGATGCAAGTCAAGCCACAACAGTAATGACAGAGGTACATGCCGAAGTATGTGGGCCGCATATGAGTGGATATGTATAGGCAAAGAAGATCCTACGGGCAGGATATTACTGGCTCACCATGGAGCATGATTGTATAAATTTTGTGCGGAAGTGCCATCAGTTCCAGGTACACGGAGATTTGATTCATTCTCCGCCAACGGAATTGCATACAATGTCAGCACCATGGCCATTTGTTGCGTGGGGCATGGATGTCATTGGACCAATTGAGCCGGCATCTTCCAATGGTCATAGGTTCATTCTAGTAACCATTGATTATTTTGCCAAGTGGGTGGAGGCGAAGACATTCAAGTCAGTGACCAAGAAGGCAGTGGTAGACTTTGTCCATTCCTATATCATCTGTAGATTAGGGATCCCAAAGATGATAATAACGGACAACGGTGCTAATCTTAATAGTGGTTTGATGAAAGAGGTATGTCAACAGTTCAAGATTACACACCGCAATTCCACCCCATATCGTCCCAAAGCAAATGGCACGGTTGAAGATGCGAACAAGAATATAAAGAAGATATTGAGGAAGATGGTAGAAGGGTATAGGCATTGGCATGAAAAGTTTCCATTTGCATTGTTGGGTTATCGCACTACGGTCCAGACCTCAGTAGGTGCAACTCCTTACTTGTTGGTATACTAAACTAAAGCGGTAATACCAGCGGAGGTTGAAATTTCGTCTCTCCGAATTGTCGTTGAAGCCGAGATTGATGATGATGAATTGGTCAAAGCACGGCTAGAATAGTTGAGCTTAATTGATGAAAAGAGATTGGCAGCAGTATGTCATGGCCAATTGTATTAAAAGAGAATGGCAAGGGCATACAATAAGAAGGTGCGCCCCAGAAAATATGAAGTAGGGCAACAAGTGTTGAAACGGATTCTGCCGCACCAGATTGAAGCAAAGGGCACGTTCGCCCCAAATTGGCAAGGACCTTATGTTGTGACCGGGTGTTATCCAACGGTGCTTTATGTCTAACAGATATCGAAGGAAGAAACACCGACATGGCCATCAACTCTGATGCAGTCAAGAGATATTATGTGTAATTTCCTTGATCATGATAATTGCTTGCTCATTTTTCTGTATTTGGTGCTTATTGAACAATGAAATGACGGAGGTAGTTCTTTCTTCTATCCAAAAACATTCAACCTTTGCTTTCCCTTTTGAGCCTTAATTATTTTTATTTCATACCCCTCTTTTGGAATCGTTAAAAAATAAAAGAAAAAAACTGAATGAAAAAATGATGATAAGAAAAACACAAGAAAACGATTGAACTACGTTTGACCTGATTCCTCAAGAAGGATACGTAGGCGCCACACGGCTCGATCACAACGTGACAAATGTCACGCAATTAAAAAATCCCCAAACAAGAAAACTGGGGCAGAAGTTATGTTTCCTTTTAAGGAATTTGGTTCCAAAAGTTGTATTCCTCTACTCATCAAGTTATTTGGAATTTCTTGATAATATTTTCTTTTCTCACCCACACAAAACCTCCATCTTATGTCCAAAATACCTACCGATCCTTGTTTAATAAGTGTCAGGACAGGAAGACGAGAGCTCAGGGCGATACATTGATCCTCGACTGAAAAGGATCATGAGCCGAAAGAATTCGCAACAAAGAGAATCTTATCAGCAGCACTCCAATCCCCAACTGGAAAATAAAATGAGAGTCTTATCGGTGAAAACCTCCATAGGCACTGTAAAGCGACGTAAGCTGAGACGAATCAAAATGAGAGAGTCTTAGGGTGAAAACCCTCACAGGCACCTTAAGGCGACGTGAGCTGAGAGAAATGAGAGAGTCTCATTAGTGAAAACCCCTCGAAGGGCGCTATGAGTCGACATGACGAGTTTGGTGGAAAGGATCCATATTGGCAGAGAATTGCGCATCTGTTTACCCCGGGGGAATGAGGCCATAAGAAAGTTTGATTGATACAAATAGACTGGGTCCTTTAATCCGGAATGCACGATATGATCATTGGGAACAGTCATACCATCCAGATAAGTTCTTTGTTTTTCTTTTCTCATCATATCATTCAGAAATATTTTCTCTTTTTCTTTTCATCTCTTTGTCTAAAAGACTTTTCTAGAAATTTATTCTCTTTGTATTTAAAAGAAAGGTTTTTTAGAGTCTACTACCAGTCGTCGAAACATTACAATGGAGAATATGGAGAAAAGTTGAGAAGTAATGGTTAAAGAACTTATAAATCAAGTTCCAAGAAGACCCTCAACAGGACTCCGATGGATTACTGATAAAGTTTTAAGATGGTCAGGACTACACAGAAAAAGGAAGGAGAAAGGGAAAATCCATCCATAGCAAATGATCCCAGTATCTGCATCTATAACATCTTGTCCCCTGCAGTATTGAAGAAAAGAGTAACTCGTGAAGAGAGTGGTTTGGAGTGGAAAAGATCCCCAGAGTGTTTTAAAGCAAGAGATGTTGAAACGGGTGAATGGAAAGTCCATCCCCAACAGGGAAATCATCCCCATCAAGTAAAATTATCTTCAACCAGTAGGGAGGCACATAGCAAGAAAGATAGAAGAAAAAGAAAATAAACAGTCCCGGCAGGAGTGTCAAGATTACTCACCATGTTTTAAAACTAACAAAATTTTCTTTGGTCTTACAGGAAAATAAAGGTTGAAAATGGCAGGGAGATACGCCACAATGAAAGTCACACAAACTGGGGCAGAAAATTTTCTGTCATTGTCAAAAAAACTTTCTCGGTTGAACGAGGAAACAAGCAAATACTTTTCATATCTTAGTAATTAGGCGCCCACCTGTATAACAGGGGAATAATTTTCATGTCTTAGAAATTAGGCGCCCACCTGTATAATAAGGGAATACTTTTCATATTTTAGCAAATAGGCACCCACATGTATAACAAGGGAATACATTTTCGTATCTTAGAATTAGGCACCCACTTGTATAACAAGGGAATACACTTCATGTCTTAGAAAATAGGCGCCCACCTGTATAACAAGGGAATAATTTTCATGTCTTAGAATTAGGCGCCCACCTGTATAACAAGGGAATAATTTTCATATCTTAGAATTAGGCGCCCACCTGTATAACAAGGGAATACATTTTCGTATCTTAGAAAATAGGCGCCCACCTGTATAACAAGGGAATACTTTTCGTATCTTAGAAAATAGGCGCCCGCCTGTATAACAAGGGAATACATTTCATGTCTTAGAAATAGGCGCCCACCTGTATAACAAGGGAATACAATTCATATCTTAGAAAATAGGCAACCACCTGTATAACAAGGGAATACTTTTTATGTCTTAGAATTAGACGCCCACCTGTATAACGAGGGAATACTTTTCATATCTTAGCAAATAGGCGCCCACCTGTATAACAAGGGAATACTTTTCATGTCTTAGAATTAGGCGCCCACCTGTATAACAAGGGAATACACTTCATGTCTTAGAAAATAGGCGCCCACCTGTATAACAAGGGAATAATTTTCATGTCTTAGAATTAGGCGCCCACCTATATAACAAGGGAATAATTTTCGTATCTTAGAATTAGGCGCTCACCTGTTTAACAAGGAAATACATTTCATGTCTTAGAAAATAGGCGCCCACCTGTATAACGAGGGAATTCTTTTCATATCTTAGCAAATAGGCGCCCGCCTGTATAACAAGGGAATACTTTTCATGTCTTAGAATTAGGCGCCCACCTGTATAACGTGGGAATACTTTTCATATCTTAGCAAATAGGCGCCCACCTGTATAACAAGGGAATACTTTTCATGTCTTAGAAATAGGCACCCACCTGTATAACAAGGGAATACAATTTTCATCTTACAAATTAGGCGTCCACCTGTATAACAAGAGGAATATTTTTCAGTTTTTTTACATAGCAGGTATTGAAACCGGCACCCACCATGAAGGTAGAGGGACGCATCGGAAGATCCCCAGCACAAATCCAAGTTTAGAAGTGAGAAAGAAGGCAACAGCGGCCGAAAAAGCTCTTCGCGTTACAGGCTTTGAAACCAGTAACCCATCCGAAGGCAGAAAGTTATAGCAAAGTCCCCATGCACAAATCCAAGCACATGAATCAGAAGAAAGATAAAACACATCCGGAGAGGAACAACTTTCGAACTTTGTCTACACTTTCAATGTAACATACTTGATGGAGAAAGATTTATCCCCAGCAGATTGAGCAAAAAAAGAAAACTGACGTTCGAAGAAGCGAAGGCCAGTGCCGCCTCCAACTTCTCGAAAGAAAAGCACTGAAAGAATCACAAGATGACAAGAAGGCAAGGCGACATGAAGACATATGAGATCTTATGATCCATAGGCTAGCTTAGCTTCTTGTTTTTCCCTTTTCAGCACGGTGTAATAAGGAGATCAGTAAAGCAGTGGTAACGACATGCAGTAGCAGTAACAGCAGAACCACTATCCCTTGGTATTCCCAGATACCGAAACTTCCCAAACTACATTGACCTAATTCCTGTTTAGCCCAGGATATGTAGGAGGCCTCCCGAAGCAAAGGCTCGGTCAAGATTTTGTTTTTCAAAATACTTCATACGGAGTGCTCAAACGGGCAAAAATCGCTCGTATTTGCTCATTATCTTTGCTCAAAAACTCTTCGTGTTTACGTGCAAAGAGGGGCAGTTGTGAGCGCGTGATTTTTGCCCTATAAGAGAATTATTCCCAAAAATTCAAAATAAAATCGTTTTTGTATGGTTTATAATATTTGTGGATTTTTGTGTTAATTTTCTTATTATTTGTATTTGTGTGTGCATGTTAATTTGATTAAATTAATAAAAATACAAAAAATATGTTGTAATAGCATTTATATTTAAATTTTGAGTTAATTGGTAAATTACTTATTTTACGAAATAGGAAAATCAAAAAAAAAATATATATAAATAAATGTGTATTTTTATTCTATTATTTGTCATTGTATGATATTGTTTTAATTAAATATGTTAATTGGTGTATTAATTGTTGTTAAGTATTAATATCTGTGTAGTTTTATTTTTAATGTTTACAAGTTAATTAGAATTTTATTTTGGTTATAAAGAAGGAAAAGAAAAAAAGCTGAAAATTAAGAAAAAATACGATTTGGGCCTTTATATCCGGAGCCCAAACAAAATACTCAGTCCAAACCACCTTAGCCCGTTACCCGTCCAATTTTCATTAAACCAAATGGCCCCGTTTCGTCCAAAACGGCGCCGTGTCCCTCCCCACAATTAATCTGGGCCGTCGAGATCATTTGATCTTGCGGCCTAGATTGATTGAAGCATTTTAACATATCAAAGACCCCCCCAAACCCGTTACACACCTTCATTCCACCAAACCCTAAATTCATCCCTCCTTCTCTCAAGCCGCCGCCTCATGCTACCGCTGACCGCCCGCCGAAAATAGCCCACGGCGGCGGTCAGCTACCAAACAACCCCAAAACTACCCCATCTCTTCACCTCAACCCCCTCATCTCCATGCCACCCTTTATTTCCCTCGGATAACAACCTACTGCGTCGAATATCCAATTTAAGGTTCGAACCCTAGCGGCGCCCTAAGATTCCCCGGTGGCGGTGCCCTTTCAAAACAGCCCCATACTCACACCCCATGATATCTTCGATCCCTTTACCTCTAATCCATCAATAGTTTCCCTCAAATCCTCCCCAGAGTCTTAGATACTAAATCGCAGAATTCGAACCCCATTCCCAACCGGCGCAGAAGGATCTTCGGGGCGAATGGGACCTTAGCAGTATGTTTTCACCTTGAAAACACACGATTAAGGTCTGATTCAATCAAAATCAAATGTACCAAGGGGTAACTTCCAGTATTTGGTCCGCTTAATTCCGGTTATTTTCAAATCTTTTTCTTCTCTCTTATCTTCTATTTTTTTGCTTAAATTCTTGGTTCATTCTTCTCCTCAAATTCATTTATGTCTTGCGCCCGTATTAAGTCTATTTTGTATGTTAAAATTAGGGTTTGGATCATCAAATAAGTCAAATTAGTTAATCATCACCTTGAACTGAACTGTTTGGGTCAAATTAAGTGCCGTGGGTATGTTGTTTATGCTAGTTATCCATTGAACCTGCATTTACATGTTAATTTAATCTGTGCTCTATTTGTTTATTCATTAATATTATAGTACTTCACCTATTTGGGATTGTTAAGACTAAAAGGAAGGCACTTTAGTTGTCAGGGCATGCCTAAATTTTAAATTCAGGCTGCCAGTATACTTTTGAATTAAAAAATGGTGGGATTAGACACTAGGTATTGGGCAGGGCAGTAATTCCCATAGGCTGCTATTAAAATTAAGGGGTAATTAAATAGTTAGTTTAGGGGGTTTGTGTAGGAGTCTGCTAGTTTTAGATAGGGGGTACACTTATAATATTAATTAAGGTGAGTGGAGAGTAGATATTTGTTTAATGTTGAGAAAAAGGGCTGCTAATTAGACTTTTAAGGCTATAAAGAGTGATGGGAAATGGGATTGAAAACGAACAGACTTTCATAGACTGAAGAACACACACACACACACACACACACACACAGAGATACAAGCAGAAAACAGAATTTTAAGAGAGATGAGAGTTAAAACTGAAGTGAGGTCTTTTGCGAGCAACTACTATCTTATTAAAGCTTCAATCTTCCTCTTCTTGGAGTGTTTTAAAAATCCGAAATTGTGTGGCATTACTGCTGGTTATTTTTGTTTTTACTTACGGATTTGCACTTGGTATTCCTGTTGGTACAATTTGATTTGAACTGAGTTGTTTTTGGAGTGTTGCTGCCTATTTTGTTTGTTGTTGGAATTTGCTCCAGAGTTTCATTTTGGTTTTCTTTTCTCCAAAATTTGTTCTTTTGGTTTGAACTGGTCTGGTACTGTGGAAGTTTTGCTGTTGAACCTACTGTTTGGTTGCTTATACCACTATTGTTGCACTGATTTTCCTCTTCTTTGGTTTCATATAACAGGTATACTTTTCAAGCCTGCCTTATTGTAATGTTCGCATTTGAAGAAAAAGGCAAATGGAATTAAAGTTTCTCTACTGCAACCGGTTATCATGTTTAAGTTGTTTAAATTAAGATTAACAATGTATTGTACTTGAACTAATGAGCTGTGGACTGTAAATAATGGGACTGTTAATTTGTTTCATTTAGCTTGAATGTCGTGTTGTATAAATTAGTTTGAATGTAGAAGTAGAGCTAAAACAGGATTGAGGGGCTACTGAATTTCAACGTGTACTTCAATAAATCGTAATTGAGTTATGTTTAGTTAAATAGCTTATTGAAATGTGTTAAGTAAATCATGTTGGTTCTTTCACGTTAGTGGTTAATGGTTAATGGTAGATTTTAAACATTGGTTTCTTTCCCAGTAACGGTAAAAAAAATAGTTTAAGTAGTACGTGTTTTCTTATAACCAAATTCCATAATCCTGTGTAACGACCCGGCCCGTCGTTATGGGAATTTCCACCCCGTTACCTTGCATTTACATATATTATGCTTTTATAACAGTATTAGAGTATATCGGGTGAGCTAAGAGTGATTCGGATTAAAAATGAAACAAATAGCATGTTTGAAGAAAGCTTGAATATGAAAAGTCAACCAAGAGTTGACTATTGAGTTAGAGTGCTCGAAATCGGATTCTGATGATTCGACTAGTTCCGGGGGATCATTTATGACTTAGGAGAACAATCGGAATTGAATTCGGAGGTCCGGTGTAGTTTTAGGCTTGAATTGGCGAAGGTTGATTTTTGGCGAAAACCGGATGGTAGGTGATATTTTGATCCGGGGGTCGGAATGGAATTCCGACAATTTGTGTAGCTTCGTTATGTGATTTTGGATGTGTCCGCAAATTTTCAGGTCATTCGGACATCGTTTGATCGGGTTTTGGATTGAATGTTAGTTTTGAAAGTTTTGAATAAACTTAGGCTTGAATTCGTGTGTAAATGGTGATTTTGATGTTTAGTATGGTGTTTTTATGATTGGAACAAGTTCGTATTGTGTTTTGGAGTATGTTGGTGGTTTTCGTTGGGGTCTCGGGGGTCTCGGGATGAATCCGGGGGTCCAAACGGACCATTTTTGGAAGAAAAGAGAAGGCTGGTTGCTGTCATAAACGCAGCAGGTTTTTGCTCTCCGCGATCGCGGGGAAGGGGACGCGATCGCGTAGAGCTGGGGACTAGGCCATCGCGATCGTAGGATCGCCAGTCGCGATCGCGTAGAGTTAGCCGGGTGTCCATCGCGATCGCATGAGCATCTACGCGATCGCGTAGAAGAGAAATGGGTCCAGGGAAAAATGTGCTACGCGATCGCAGGAAGAGGGACGCGATCGCGTGAAGCCGGATGATTGTGCATCGCGATCGCGTGAGGAGAGTCGCGATCGCGTGAGGCCGAATTTTTGAACATCGCGATCGCGTGAGGCGAGTCGCGATCGCGTAGAACAAAATGTTCTGGCAGTGAATTTATATCACAGAACAGAGAGTTACGGGTTCATTAACCCAAAACTCAATTTTGAGCCCTAGAGAGAAGAAAACTCGAGGAAATCTCTGAGAAGTCATCGGGTATTCGTCGGAGGTAAGATTCTTGACTCAAAAACATCATTTTATGGTAGTATTAACATCAATCTTCATGAAATTGGGTTGAAATCTTGAAGAAATGTGGCCTAAATATTGAAAACGGGATTTTGAGTTTTGGGAGGCCATTTGAACTCCGATTTCGATAAATTTTATATGCACGGACTCGTGGCGAGATAAGGATCGCGTTGGTACTAATTTCGGAATTTTCCGAGCAATGGGGACTGGGGTCGAGTTTTACCAACTTAGTGTAATTATGCGAATTTCATATAAATTGAAGTGGGTTATGATTCTTTGACCCGTATTTGACATAATTATTGTTATTTGACTAGATTCTACACACGAGGCAACGAAATTCAAAGGAAAAGGCATCGCGGACGAGTTTACGACCGGTTAGAGGTGAGTAGTTTGTGTATATGGTAGCCTGAGGGTTCGAAACCCGGCTTAGCACATTGTGACGCTAGTAGAGCGTGGCTCGTACACAGTGGCAGGTGCGGGATTGATTGTGACTAGGGATTGAGACTTGGTCACGTCCCGGAAATGAATAATATGTTGTTAGTGTTGAAAATACATCGTATTTGCTATATTTGTGGGTTGTAAGCCTTGTTTGGGGCCTTGTGCGATCTGTAGCGTCTTAGAGGACAATAATTATGTGATAGCTATAATTGCCTAAATCACCGATCTCAGTCCTGGAAATTGAAATCACACTTTTGAAATGCTAAGTCAGCGGCTTTTACAAATTTAATAAAGTTAAAGTATTTTTCATAAATTATGAATTGAGAACTGGAATTAAGGAAAATGAATTGTTTGTGACTTAATTGCTTATTATGGATTGAGCATGGGATCGGTGCACGCCGGAGTGGTTGATATGTGGATCGGCCGCATGCCGCAGACGATATTGCGCTTGGTGTGCAGAGCCCCTACGATCTGTACACGCCCTCGATGAGCGCACGTCGGCGTTAAATTGGATCGGGCCACACGCCGTAGCGGTTATGTGCATTGCATTGCATCCGTATTTGTTGAATTACTCTGCGATAGTTGTATTGTATTGTTGCTGCTAATTCGTAGGAGATTCGGACTCTGAGTGTAGCTTCATATTGTGGTATTTTGTGGATTTTCAACTGTGAGCTACTTATATATATTTGTTACTCATCGAGTACTTAGTACTCACCCTACTCACCGCACCTTGTGTACTGGAGACTCGAGTACTCGGGAGCAAGAGACGGAAATTCCAGCGGTTGCGGTGTCATATCGGGTTCGTTGAGGTAGCTGCCTACGTTCGCTGAGAACCTAGCTTCTCCTCTCATCTCCGTATGTTATTTTATATTTTGTATTCGGACTTGAGTACTTCCATATCGTACTCTCTATTTTCTGTTGGGTTTTGTTAGAGGCTCTAGACTTGTGACTCCGGATCTTTGGGAGTGTCAGTATTTTGTTCTTTACTATTATTATTGGAGTTCTTAAACTCATATATTCTCCTTGGGTTGTCCATTTGGGACTGATATCTTTGTGTTAATTAAATGGTTGGGCTGGCTGGCCTAGCTTGATTGTTGGGCGCCATCACGACCGGATTTGGGTCGTGACATCCTGTTAGTTCAAAAATACTAAAATCGCTTGAGTATTAGTTTAATGGTAGTAGTTTAAATGCGCCTATTTTTAAAAAAAAATGATTTTTGCGATAAGTGCGACCAATTGGCTTCAAAGGACATGGCTGTCAAGCCCTGTTTAACTAGCTCAAAATTTCAATCTTTGTTATTTGTTTAAAGTTCGGCCATGTTAGCTAGATTAATTTTAGATCGATAATTGAATTAGAGGCCAAGCATAGGTTATGGCCAAATAAAGTAGATTGTTTCGAGGGAAGAATAAAAATGGCTATTTGGGTCAAAAAAATTAGAGTAATCACTTTAGGCATAAATTATTAAAAAAGCACGGTTAATAGAAAGTTCCAGTTAGTTCATTCGCAGCTTTAACTGTTATTAGTAACATATTAGTATAATTGTAAATTAAGACTTAGTAATTTTTATATATAATTGGATTATGTATTTAAATTTTTTATACGATTCCTCTATATCAAATTCTATTGGGCAATATATAGGCCAATGTTTAATCCAATTAGTGACATCCTTTTAGTAGTTAATTCCATTAGTTTTAAAAATGTCAGTTTAAATTAATTAGAGAATGGTTAGTTTGTTTTAATGTGATGTATATCTTGTATGCTATTTGTCATTTCAAGCTTTAGTAAGGTTCACTTATAAAATATGGTACGAAACAAGGTAATAACTAATAAGAGGCTCGCACTTACAAACTTTTAATTAATTAGGACTTTTTCTGTATATTTAGAGATAAATTAAATAAAAAAAATATAATCACTTTAGATTTATCCTTTTTGATAAAATAAGACAAGCTTCGCTCAATAAAACATAAAATTAGGGGACCTTCCTAAATGTACATGTGTTAAAAATGCTTAGAGTTCGGGACATGCCGTCTTAGCGAATTTCGCGGCATTCCCAAAATAATAATGCGCTAGCATCTTTAGGCACGTACTTAATAAAATTACCTCCCTAAACTCGGGTACACATTTATGTGACCCTAATCCAAATCCCAATGAAGTCGGAACACATCAAAAATTGCGGACACATTTATGTGACGAAATTCGAGATGTATTCTCATGACATTATAATTTTCTTCTAAACGATAAAAACGGTTCAAAGTAATCATTTGCACATTAGTTCGTATTTGTTAAAAATTAGATAATCAAGCCGAATATAACGGTTGAGCGACCGTGCTAGAACCACAGAACTTGGGAATGCCTAACACCTTCTCCTGGGTTAACAAAATTCCTTATTTAGATTTCTGGTGCGCGGACTGTTTAACGAAGTCATTCTTTTCCTCGATTCGGGATTCAGCCGGTGACTTGGGACACCATTAATCTCCCAAGTGGTGACTCTGAATTAAATAAATAAATCCCATTTCGACTGTCCTTCAATTGGAAAAACTCCCTCGCGCCCTCGCGGGTTAGCGTAAAAAGGAGGTGTGACACATCATACAGAGAAAAATAGCATATAACATCATTCTTGCTCATGAGCTAGTTAAGGCCTATAGCATGAAATATATATGTCCAAGATGTATGATGAAGGTTGACATGATGAAAGCATATGACTCAGTTGAATGGGTGTATCTAGATCAACTATTAGAATACCTATGCATTCCCACAAAATTCATTAATTTGGTGAGAGCTTGTGTATCATCAACGAGTTATTCAATTGTGATAAATAGGAAACTGACAAAGCCTTTTGAAGCTGCTAAAGGACCCAGACAGGGTGTTCCCATATCACCATTCTATTTGCAATTATAATGGAATACCTGAGCAGGCTGCTCAAAGGACTAAAACAAGTTAAGGAATAAATGTATCACCGTTGATGTGGTAAGCTAGATATAACTCACCTAAGTTTTGCATATGATCTACTGATGTTTGCTAGGGGTGATTGCAAGTCTCTCTCCATTGTACATGCTTGCTTTATGCAGTTCTATGCAGCATCTGGACTACTAGCTAATCCTAACAAGTGTGCACTTTATTTTGGAGAAGTTGCTCAAGATACTAGACATGAAATTCTATAGAAGACTGGATACTCACTTAGGGAGTTACCTTTCAAATATCTGGGCATACCACTGATACAAGGAAGCTAACAGCTATGCAATGGCAACCACTGATTGACAGAATAGTTGCAAGGATTTCCTCCTGGACAACTAGAAAATTATCTTATGCTAGAAGGATACAGTTAGTCCAAATAGTTATCTTTGGTATCCAATCCTATTGGTCCCAAATATTCATTCTACCAGCTAAAGTGATGAGTTTAATAGAGTCATACTGTAAAAGCTATATATGGTCTAGCTCTAATGCACCTACAAAGAGAGATATGATAGCATGGGATATATGTGCTTACCTGAATCTTTTGGAGGGTATAATTTACTAAACATCAACGTCCCGAATAGAGCTGCTATCACTAAAGTCTATTGGGAAATCGCAAAGAAGAAAGACAAAAAATGGATAAAATGGATCCACACATACTACGTAAAAGGGAAAAGCATAATGGGGATGAATATACCCCAAACGTAAAGATGGATGGTGAGAAAGATCATACAGGCAAGAGAGGTGATTCAACAAGTGCATGCAGCTCAATTCAGTCAGAGTAGCATCAAACAAATATACTTAGGCATTTTGGGAAGTTATAATAAGGTGGCTGTTGATACCCAATTTTTCCCTAGGTAATTTTATACCCAAAATACTTCTAAAATAGCATATATGTGCATATATAAGCACACCTCAAGAGTTTTGGCATTTTTAAAAAATTTTAAACCAATTTATTGCCTATTTTAATACCACAAAATCAAATAATTATTCTCAAAATTATCATTTTTGGTGAATAATCATTTCATTCTTACATTTACACCAAAATATAGTTAAGGTAATTTTTGCATATTTTTACAAATTTATTTGGCATTTTTAAAGCTAAATTGCATATAATTTGAATTATAGTCTATTTTGTGATTAATAGCATTTTATAATTATAAAATTAGTTCCAGTATTTTTAAGTTAATACTTATGTAATATTTGTTTACTCGGTATTTTTAATTTGCTTTTAAAACCATTATTACCATTTTTATAAAATAAAAAAGGGGAAAATTAGCTATTTAAAATCTAGCCCCAATTGCATTTCAATTACAGCACAAATGGGTAGCCCAATTTAAACCCAATTACCCGATCCAATACTCATTTAACCGATCCAAACCATAACCATTTTAATCCTGGCCGTTGATTATATAGATCAACGGCCATAGTTCCCCCTTTCCTTTTTGAATTCAAACGACCCCCAAACCCTAAACCATTTTTCTAATCTGCCGCCTTCAGATGCTCTCGTCTCTCGAGCTATCTCTAAACCCTAATCGCCTTATATCACTTCCATCCCCAAATCCGTCGAAATCCGTGGCTGCTCAGGCCATGGACGATCTGTACTCACCTCCTACTGCTTTTACGTGCTTGATGCCTGAAGTTTCTAGGCAGACATTGAGGGTGTTCACTCAGACCTTTGCCAAATTGAAGTTTCCAGCCATATCGGCACGTGCTAGCCTCCTGAGTCTGATTCTGACCTTATCAACTCAATATCTGATCTTGTTTCTTCCAAGCCTTTCTCGTTGCTAGGGTTCTCAGAAACCCTAAATTATTCGAGGTTCTTTCTTCGTTTGTTTGTCTAGATCTATGCTATATTTGTGTTTAAAGTGTTTTCCCAAATATCCTTTTTAAAAAGCCTTTGATTTCAAATTAGGGTTTCTGAGTATGTTTGCTAATGTTTTTGTTCGATTCATTTGCTTATCGTCTCTAGGTTTGATTGGTGTTGAAAACCTTAATTTTTGGGATTTGTTTGAGAGTGTGAGACTATTTGTTGTTTGTTTTATTTGTTTATCATCTTTTAGTGCTGAAAACCCTAATTCTTTTTGGGGTCATTCGAGTGTCTGAAGCAATTTGCCTCTGTTTGTTTATCATCTTTAAACTCAATTAGTTTCGAAAACCCTAATTTCTTTGGGGTTTATGTGAGTTCCTGAAATTGCTAGTGTTTTACATCTGTTTGAAATTGCTCAACTTGATAGCAATTCCTTTGTTTCATCATCCCCTTTCTTTATGTGATTCCTTTGACTCTAAGTTCTTGTTATCTGTCAAACTTGACTATGTTTTTCAGAAGGGTTCTTCACTTGACTCTTTGCAACAACAACAACAACAAAAATTCAGTATAATCCCACAAGTGGGGTCTGGAGAAGGTAATATGTATGCAGGACTTACCCCTACCCGGGGGGTAGGGAGGCTATTTCCCGGCTCAAGACATCAACAAGAGATGATAAGTTTGTACTATGAATAGACTCATATTAAAAATAACATAAAATAATAGCATAACACAAAATAATAAAGTAGCAGCAATATAAGAAATATAAGAAATACGAAATAGATGAAAGGTATACTAATATCCAACAAATAACTCCCTATATCGGTAGCTGATCAGTAACCTCCTACGATTACCTCCTAACTAGCTAATCTCACTCTACTGCACTGTGGAAATATCCACAACTTCCCTCTAACCTACAACATTAATGCTCTACTTCCACAATACCTTATCAAGGTCCATGTCCTCGGTAATCCTAAGACGTGCTAAGTCCTGCATTATCACCTCCCCCCAATACTTCTTAGGTCTCCCTCTACCTCTCATCATGCCCACCACAGCTAGTCGCTCACACCTTCTCACTGGTGCATCAGTGTAGCTTCTCACATGACTCTTTCCATGCTTCTAAATACTCTACCTTTTCCCTACTACTAAGTCACTGAAACTTGACCTACGTGACTATTATGCTATGAATGTTTGCTGTCTACTAGCTTTATGCTATTACTGTACGTTGTTTTCTTTTGCCTTAGTTTGGCCTCGCATGTGTAGTGTTTGTGCACCTTATTTATATACTGAGTTTCTTATTTGATTGATCTTCAAACTCGTGACTGATTTTCGAACTTTCCCGTTGTGAAATTATGATTTCATTCTTCTGTTAAGGGTTAATTGATTTCTTTCCTTGTCTTGCCTTACTGAATCCTTTCCCAAAATAAGTATGTTCCTGCACTTGGACTTAATCACTTTCTATGTTATTTTACTACTCTTTTTATGCCAATCAGTCTACCTCTTAAATTGATTTCTTTGCTTATTTTTAAACCTATCACTGCCCATTAATAAGTGATCCCTTAATTAAGGGAAATCACTTGTGTAATTGATTCTGATTTGTGATTGTTTCCATGCTTGTGGCTTGTGTAATTGATTCTGATTTGTGATTGTTTCCATGCTTGTGGCTTATTACCTTACTTTTTACTCGTTTTCAAAAAATAAAACTATAAATACACGGACTTCTTCTGTTTTAAAAAAAAAGACAAAAAAAGAACGAACAAGTCATTACATCTTACTCTCAAATACACTTATACGTTTTTTTAAGAATTCAAGTTCTCTAAACTCACAAGCAGAAAGGTTATTTTTGATTGTGTATTGGCTTGAAACTAACCTACTTTTCTTTGCTTTCTTTTTCTACAACTGGTATGTTACGTTTGTTTAATTTCTGCCACTCCCCTATGTGTTTATTTTTCAGTCCGTTCTTTGTTTGGTTTACTGCTTCCGTAATGTACTTTTTCGCAAGTTAGTTTGTTTCTTTGCAATGATCCTACATGAATCCCTATCCCCAATTCCTTTTATATGTTTGAGTTATGGTTCAGAAAATATGAAAATATTTGATGTTGTTGTTCATGGACATGAACTAGACTCCCTTAGTCCTAAACTCTCTCAATTTCCATCCCCATTTCCCTTTCTGTGTTGCTGAGTTTGAGACTTTGGTCTAGTAGTGCCCTAACCACTGTCTAGACCATAGTCTGGCCTTCAATAGGTCCATGCTCTTACTTATTGGCTGAACATGCTAGTTAGGGGTGTTCTAGCCTGTCCTATGGCTGAGCATGACTACTAGCCTGCCTTGGCACACCCTAACCCCCACTATTGCACTTGCACTTGCTCTTAGAAACTAAGTTCTACCCCCTCTTGTGAGCCTTACCTTGGGACCCATGAGCTTCCTCTAAACTTGGACACTTGAGGGTTGGCTCTTCCACACTGCACTATAACTCATTCTGATTAATATTTTGGATGTAAGCGCTGCCTAGAGTTCCTGAAACTCCTTGGATCTCTGAAATACCCTAGATAAGAGAAGGCTTCACCCAAGATAAGAGAAGGCTTTGGAAATCTTGATCTCGGAAATGGTTCAATCTCCTATTATTAGACATTAAGTATGAATTAGGATGCTCGGATGTAGCTGTAATTTCTGATGTACTTTTAATTTCAGTCTTATTTTACTGGTCTGTAATGATTTGTACAAACTCAAGGTGATTTAGCGAAAGAAGGGAGGGGGGTTACTTTTATGTACAAGGGTAGAAACATGCCTATAGGGTTTTATTTCGAATTTGTGCAACTTCACACGTAGAAATCATGCCTATGTGATTTAACATTTGATTTTTGCAACTAAGCATATAGACACCATGCCTATAGGGGTTTGCATATTTGCATGCAATAACGTCATTACGTAAACAGTTAGGTTTAATAATAAAATGGCATATATATATCATTATTTATAAGGCTTCTGTTAATGTTTGAAAAGGTATCAAGAAGCAATAACGTATAGAAAGCATGCCTATATGGATTTTGAATTAGAACTGTCTCATTTCTTTAAAAACAATATCGATTTTACTAAAACAACCAACTTCCTGCCCCTTTCTGAACTATTAAAACTTTTTCTCACATTCAAATCAGTGAATTCTTTCTGAAACTTACTCTCTTTTAACTCCGGTACACATTTTCCAAATTAGTCTAAAGTCATTTCTTTATACTTATCTGATAAATCTCTTTTAATCAACCTGCAACTCAGTTCTTTTTGTTAAAATTGGCAGCTCCTTTTCCTAACCACCTGCCTCCTGAAACTCATTTTTTTGTTGTTAAACCATTTTTGTAACAAACCACACCTTTTCTGAAACCTATTTTTACTCTATAACTTTTCTTTATAAGTAGTTTGTATTTTAAAATCAGTAGTTCTTTCCAACACATAGACAAAAAGGTTAATAAATCAACTGAATCAGTCTTAGACAACTACATTCGAGCGAACCTAATGCGGACTTCCTGCCTAAAAATATGTGTTTAACCAGTCCGCTTATCACTTTAATTTAATTTAAGACCTAACCAGTACGTGCAAGATATGCTAAACTCTATGGCTTTATCTGATTTAATGAGGATTACTTGAGTGCTACTTGCTCATTTGCTTTCCCCTTTTCTTGCACTATGTGTTCTGATTGACGCCTTAGTATTTTTTCCTTTGAAAACTCTCAAAAGACCCCAAACCCTTTTCCCTTTAGGACTAGTAGTCCCAAATGACTCTGGGACTGATAGGATTGGGACAGGTACTAGCATGCAATAAGTAACGAGACATTCTGCGCTTTAATACCTTAACGGGGTGGGAAAGGTAGAATATAGATATGATAACCGGTACACTAATATCACGTGTGACTCCTCTTCTGAGGAATGTACGCCGGGTATTGCATTGATGTGATCCATATTATGTACAAACCTAGGATCCCTTTTCCCTTTACTTGTTCTTCTTTTAAGTTTTCTTTTAAACTAATTTCATGTATTTCCTACTCTTTTTTCTTTTATTTTTGTCAAACTCTTAAACTTGTTTGCAATACTATGTGAAAAACATCTTCTTTATTTTCTACTTGTCTTCTTCATTGCTTAAAGTCACAATTGTAACATGGCCGGGAACCACACTAGTGGATCTTGAGGGGTGCCTAACACCTTCCCCTCGAGATAATTTCTAGCCCTTACCCAAACTCTGGTTCTTGATCTCAAATTCTTTCCTAATAGTGTCCTAATGCACTATAATCATTAGGTGGCGACTCTCTGAACTCCTAAAACCCAATTTTTGCAAGGGAATAGAGTTGTCCTCCCAAATGTCGTATACCCGATTCTGAACTCCGTTTGAAAAAAAAGGGCGTCGACAGCATGGCGACTCTGCTGGGGAATCTTTAGGCTTTTACCATTTCATGTTGCTTGTGATTTTATCTCATTAATAATTTTATTTACAATCTTTTATTCTTCTGCTACGTAACTGACTTGGCTCTTCATGTCTTTTCTTTCCTTTAATTGCTTTCCTTTACTGCTTTATTTCAATATTGGTGTAATTAAGACAATTATTATAATCATTTATCTTATGAACGTGGAAATACATGTCAATTTGTTTCATTCTTATAAATTGCATCGCCAGCATCATATTTCACTCGTGCCAAACAAATACCATAGAAACGCTTATAATGAGCGGTTGCGCTCTTCCAACATTATCACCCTTTAAATTTGGCAAAGGCATATTTGAGGTAAAACCAGTCGACGAATTTGTGCCTTTCCCTCTTTAGTTGTCCTCTCAATGGTACCTGTCTAATACCCCCATATAAACCTTACTTCGTTTAAACTATACATGGATCGTGGTCAACCTAGTCGAGTCAGTTATGTTGTCCACATAATGACTCATTAGGATATCCTTGTCCAAAGTCCACCGGGTTCCCTTGAAACCCATACGGACACCTCCATGTTCTATGCATTTATTTGGAAAACTAAATGCTTGCTATGCTAATTATTGGTTTAAATAGTCGAGTCCGGTGGTGGCAAGGGCCTAACGCTTTGTTTTGCAGAAAATAAGGCATGAAGTCCCCAGATTTGGCATGGTAACTAACATTAACCCAAAGTTGTTGGAAAGACCTCCACTCCAGTAATCAGACGCTCGTCCGCAAATACTTAGGAAATTTTCCTTCTTTTTCTAGAGATCCAGCCTAACAATAAAATCAAAGAGGCTGCAACACTATTCTGGGATAGTGATAGGTTCATGTTCTGCTTCGGGGACCTTCAATTGACCCCTTTGCTCAAAGAAATAGGAGATTTAGCTGGTATTGCTTAGGAGACTCCGGGTTTGATTATGCTAGAGAATCGCAAGGGTATGGGTTTCTTTAAAATGATGGGACTGAGGAAGAATGCAAATTTAACCTGTCTGAAAGACTCTTACATCCCATTCGACTATCTACACGAGAGGTACGACCATAACAAGTCATACTGCACCTACTCAGATGAATTCGCCCTCACCTCATTAGGGCATATCCATATAAGGGTCTTTGTTTTTATGTTCTGCTTTTTGGGAATGATCGTGTTCCATATGAAGAAGGCTAGGATCCACACCAGACTGACCATCGTAACTAAGACTCTAATGGAAGGAATTGGCGGGCAGCCTTTCAGTATAGTGCCCATGATTGTTACTGAGATATACCAAGCCCTGGACAACTGTCAGTAAAAAGGCCAATCATTTTGAGGGTTGCAACTTATTACTTCAGCTCTGGCTCGTGGAGCACCTCCAGAAAGGAGAATACTGGCAAGAGATTCTATGTAGAGACTGGGATGATCACATCGCCTTCCACCAGCCAAGGCGTATGAATTATATGTCTAACATGTTCACTCAGCCAGAGGACGCTGGAGGATGGGTAGAGTTATTTGAGAATATGAAAGAAGACTAGGTAAAGTGGATGGTCGAGTGGTACCCTAAGGAAGAGTTCATTGTTCGATCCCGAGGCGCACCATTTCTCATACTAATTGGTCTAAGAGGAACTTTTCCCTACGTTCCCCTCCGAGCCATGTGGCAGGCTGGAAAGCAAATCATACCAAGAGTCGACAAAATAAGTCACTTCATGGCTGACTTCCATTACGATGATAGCCCTTACAAGTGCTAATCTCAGCATATGTGCCATTGCAAACTCGTTTTGGGGAAAGAATCTATTGAGCTAGAAAGGTATCACGTCGGTTGTGTGCCACACTACTCAGGTTGGTTGGAAGATAGTCAGAATGGTTTAGGCCAGCTCGATCTTATTCGAGGACACAGAATCATCAACGAGAATGTTGAAGCACAGGATAAGTGCAATCAACTGTGCAAGAGAATTCGAGAGTGTGAAAGTGAGCACCGAAAAATACAAGCAACCCATCAGAAGTTGATCGAGGGGTGGAAAAATATGGTTGTTAGCGCCAACAAACGACTAGGGTATTTGGAGAGAGGTCTAGTGGAGCTGGAAGGAGAATTCATCAAGAAGATTGAAGACTATCAAAATGCTGAAGGGAATGCAGGCGGACATTTGGCCCGAGCTTATTTGCTGCTAGGACTACGCGAACTGGTAAAGCAATTCGAGGGAGACAAAGATGTCGAATCTGGGGAAGGTCCTTGTAGGACCAAGTAGTTAAGAGTCTTTTATTTTACTTTAATGATGTAATTAGGCCAATGTCCACTAGTGAAATTTTACTTTTTGTTATTTAGTGTCGTCTTTGATTCGTCTTATTTTTATCAATAAAATTAAGCATTTAGCGATATAAGTTCTCCAAATTAATTTGTCTCTAAGCCTAGCACGAGCATAGCGGGGCATCCAAATTATGGTGGAATTCATATTCTTACACAATGTGTTTAAATATTGCAACATTCTTCTCATAACCCGCACTAACTTATTACCTTTTGTTTTTCTTTTTATTCCCCTCCCCAAAGGTTAGTTCGTGAATTCTGAAACTATCATCATACTCCACAAGATCTAAGGGCCCTCTGCCTCCTCCTCCTCCGAGTCATATCCAGAACAAGAACAAAGGTAGAATGGGAGATTCAAATGCCAGAAAGCAAATTGATAGAACTGAGATTCCTCACGGTACCCCGGTCACTAAGGAAACTGCTGTCCAACTTGAGGAGAAATTATTAAAGTTCCGAGAAGAATTTGATTGGGTTTGGAACTTAGCGAACTTATCATTCTCTCTCACCGCTCCTGATGTCAACTCACTACTGGAAAATGAGCCTATGGAAATGGAAGTTTCCGCAACAGTTGTATAATCGTTGTCACAGATTCTCTGTTGCAACAGTTTTAACCGTTACCAAGGTTTTGGATGCTGTCAGTACACTTTAGCAACTAAACTGGTGCCATTGTATAATAACCGTTGTCGTACGTTTTTCTATAGCTACGATTTCTTTGAATGTTGCAATATATCTATCAGTGGCAACAGTTTTTTTCCAAAATATATTTATAGGAACGATTATTATTCCCTCCTAAATATTTTGGCTTAGCCCGCCAAATCTAATACTCCATGTTTGAACCTTTTTACCTATTTTATTTTTTTTAATATGTAATGCATGTTAAAACTCACAATTTTTATTTATTGTCTAAATAAAAGTAGATGTGGTCTTGGCTCCAGTTACATTTTCTCCCCAAATCTAAACCCTTTTCACTTTTCCTTTAGTTCCCCCAATTGTTTCCCCAATTACTCTAATCGATCATCCCCATTTCCCTTTTTCATTTCACTCTAGCTCCATTCACATGTTTTCCAAATATGAACCCTTTTCACTTTTCCCCCATCTCCAATTAAGTTTTCGATTCCCCCATGTGAGCACGTGATTTTTGCCCTATAAAAGAATCACTCCCAAATTCAAAATAAAATAGTTTTTGCGTTGCGTGGGATTTTCCGTAAATTTTTGTGCCATGTCTTAATTACTTATTTGCATCCTTTGTCTATGCGTGTCATTGTTGAATTAAATAAAAACACAAAAATATTAGGACTCAATTTTACAATTAGGAATTAATTAGTTTAGATCTTTTTTGTTTTAATTATTTAGGATTTTAAATGAAGAAAACAAAAGAAAATGAAGCAAAACCGGATTTGGGCTACTTAAGGCCAACCAAAGACCAAGCCCAATATCAAACCAGGCCCAGTCCCAGGCCAAAGCCGGTCCAGGACCTGGACGCGCCCCAAACGACCCCGTTTTGATTCCATCGACTAATCCAGGCCGTCAAGATCATTTGATCTAACGGCTAGGATTGATCGAACCAACCCAGCATGCCAAATTACCCTCCCCCCAAACCAAAAAGATCCCCTCCACTCCTGTCTCTCTAACCCTAGGACCCCCGATGAACCTCCGCCTTGAGCCGCCGTCTTCCGCCCGCCGGAAATTGCCTCACGGCGGTTCCGGTAGGCCAATGGCCCCCATTTTAACACCATAGAATCCCCTAACCCCCCTCTACACGAATCCCTTAACCATTTATCTCGAATCATTCCCAAATTCTTTGAATATTAGATCGAAGTCCACCGGAAAATCGAGACCCACCCAAAACCACTCCAAATTTATACCACAGCACCCCCACAACCCCCTTAGCCCGATCCTCAGCTTGTTTTCTTTCGAATCTCACCCGAAACCACCAAACCCCAAAATGCCGTATGAACCCTAGAAATTGGAATTGGGGTTCTGTTTGAATTTAAAAGGAATTTGAGGTCTAACAGACCTTAATCTAGGTGTTCTCAACCGAGAACACCCCGATTAAGTTCCGTTTGGCCCCAAAAGTGTAACGACCCGGCCCGTCGTTACGGGAATTACCACCCCGTTACCTTGCATTTACATATATTATGCTTTTAAAACAGTATTAGAGTATATCGGGTGAGTTAGGAGTGGTTTGGATTGAAAATGCAACAAATAGCATGTTTGAAGAAAGCTTGAATATGAAAAGTCAACCAAGAGTTGACTATTGAGTTAGAGTGCTCGGAACCGGATTCTGATGATTCGACTAGTTCTGGGGGATCATTTATGACTTAGGAGAACAATCGGAATTGAATTCGGAGGTCGGTGTAGTTTTAAGCTTGAATTGGCGAATGTTGAATTTTGGCGAAAACCGGATGGTAGGTGATATTTTGATCCGGGGGTCGGAATGGAATTCCGACAATTTCTTTGTAGCTTCGTTATGTGATTTTGGATATGTCTGCAAATTTTCAGGTCATTCGGACATCGTTTGATCGGGTTTTGGGTTGAATGTTAGTTTTGAAAGTTTTGAAGAAACTTAGGCTTGAATCCGTGGTTAATTGGTGATTTTGATGTTTAGGATGGTGTTTTTATGATTGGAACAAGTTCGAATAAGGAATTAGGATGTGTTGGTGTGTTTGGATGAGGTCCCGGGGGCCTCGGGGTGTTTTCGGATGGTTAATCGGGAGAAAAACATGGAAATTGCAGGTTTGAAGAGTCCTGTTTCTGTTGTTTCCGCTCTTGCGGAATTATGGGCGCAGGAGCGAGTCCGCAGAAGCGGACGAGGAGCGCAGAAGCGCTGGGCATCGCAGAAGCGGAACATTTTCCGCTGAAGCGGCATCGCTGGAGCGGAAGGTGAGCCGCAGAAGCGGCCAAGGGCCATGGGTGAAGGATCGCAGAAGCGGAAGGGTAGCCGCTTAGGCGAGTCCGCAGAGGCGGACGCCTAGTCGCAGAAGCGGGAAAACCCGCAGGAGCGATC
Organism: Nicotiana noctiflora; assembly: GCA_032618575.1. Lineage (NCBI taxonomy): Eukaryota > Viridiplantae > Streptophyta > Magnoliopsida > Solanales > Solanaceae > Nicotiana > Nicotiana noctiflora. Next base: position 308,774 of record JASVEL010006217.1, read on the forward strand.
GAATCTCCGCAGAAGCGGACGCGCAGAGGCGGTCCGTATATCGCGGAAGCGGAATTGGCCGGCTAGGCCTGGAACCGCTGAAGCGACCCTTTGGTCGCGGATACGGACGCGTAGGAGCGGAAATTCTTCCGCAGAAGCGAAAATCGCTGTAAGTTAAGTGTATCAGAAGTTAGAAAAATTTCAGAACATTTCACACATTTGGGTCTCGGCTTTAGAGGCGATTTAGGCGATTTTGAAGAGAAACTCAAGGGAAATCATCGGGTAAGCAACTATGGACTTAAACTATGATTAGTATTGGTATTATTATGCAATTATATCATGAAAATGGAAGAATTTGGGGTGATTCATGGAAGATTTAACCCTAGGCTTGAACTTTAGAAAATCAAGGTTTTGAATGAGCAAATGGAGTCCGAATTTGGTAAAATTGATATGCTTAGACTCGTATTGAGATGAGGGTTCCGAATATGTGAATTTCGGAATTTTTCGAGTAGTGGGGCCCGAGGTCGGGTTTTACCAACTTAGTGTAATTATGCGAATTTCATATAAATTGAAGTGGGTTATGATTCTTTGACCCGTATTTGATATAATTATTGTTATTTGACTAGATTCTACACACGAGGCAACGAAATTCAAAGGAAAAGGCATCGCGGACGAGTCTACGACCGGCTAGAGGTGAGTAGTTTGTGTATATAGTAGCCTGAGGGTTCGAAAACCCCGGCTTAGCACATTGTGACGCTAATAGGGCGTGGCTCGCACACCGTGGCAGGTGCGGGATTGATTGTGATTGGGGATTGAGACTTGGTCCATCCCGGAAATGAATAATATGTTGTTAGTGTTGGAAATACATTGTATTTGCTATATTTGTGGGCTGTAAGCCTTGTTTGGGGCCTTGTGCCGATCTGTAGCGTCCTTAGAGGACAATATTTATGTGATAGCTATAATTGCTTAAATCACTGATCTCAGTCCTGGAAATTGTAATCACACTTTTGAAATGCTAAGTCACCGGCTTTTACAAATCTAATAAAGTTAAAGTATTTTTCATAAATTATGAATTGAGAACTGGAAATAAGGAAAATGAATTGTTTTGTGACTTAATTGCTTATTGTGGAGTGAGCATGGGATCGGGCTGCACGCCGCAGTGGTTGATATGAGGATCGGGCTGCACGCCGCAGCAGTATTGCGCTTGGGCTGTAGGAGCCCCTCCGGAGTCTGTACACACCCCCGGTGAGCGCCGTCGACGTTAAATTGGATCGGGCTACACGCCGTAGCGGTTATGTGCATTGCATTGCATCTGTATTTGTTGAATTACTCTGTGGTAGTTGTATTGTATTGTTGTTGCTAGTTCGTAGGAGATTCGGACTGTAGTGTAGCTTCATATTGTGGTATTTTGTGGATTTCTTACTGTCGGCTACTTATATATATTTGTTACTCACTGAGTACTTAGTACTCACCTCTACTCCTGCACCTTTTGTGTGCGGACTCGGGTACTCAGGGAGCAGTAGACAGGCATTTCCAGCGTTTGCAGTGTCATATCGAGTTGCTGAGGTAGCTGCCTACGTTCGCAGAACCTAGCTTCTCCTCTCCTTTCCAGTTGTTATTTTGTATTTTGTATTCAGACTTGAGTATTTCTATATAGTACTCTCTATTCCTGTTGGGTTTTGTTAGAGGCTCTAGACTTGTGACTCCGGATCTTTGGGAGTGTCAGTATTTTGTTCATTATTATTATTATTGGAGTTCTTAAACTCATATATTCTTCTTGGGTTGTCCATTTGGGACTGGTATTCGATGTAATCAGAAATGGTTGGTCTGGCTGGCCTAGCTTGATTGTTGGGCGCCATCACGACCGGATTTGGGTCGTGACAAGTTGGTATCAGAGCCCTAGGTTATTAGGACTCGCGAGTCGTGAGCCGGTTTAGTAGGCTTTCGCGGATCGGTACGTAGACGTCCGTATCTATCCTCGGAGGGCTACAGAAACTTTAGGAAAAAACTCATTTTCTTGGATTCATATCGTGCGATTTGTGTTATCATGAAATTAAATCTTTCCATATTCTATTCTCTCGCAGATGGCGAGAACACGAGCTAACGGACGTGGCGGACGACCACCATTGGCACCCAGAGGCCGTGGTCGTGGTAGAGGTAGGGCAGCAGCACCAGCACCAGCACCTGCTGACCCACCGGCTGACCAGACTCAGGACCAGATTCCAGCGGCGAACGCTCCGACAGCTCAGGTTCAGGCACCGGCAGTGCCTGTTGTGATACCGGGTCTTCAGGAGACCTTGGCTCAGATATTATCAGTGTGCAGAGGCTTGGCACAGGTAGTTGCTGCTACTGCTGCGGTGTCTTCTTCACAGGCAGGGGAGGAGAATCGGACCCCGTGGCTCGCACGCCGAGCCGGTTCGGCCGGTTGCGCCGGTTGCACCGGCTCCCTGCATATGTGGTTCCGGTTATGCCGACGATGAGCGGCGTCGTTTGGAGAGATTTGAGAGGCTACGGCCTCCGACATTCGGTGGTGCTGAGGGCGAGGATGCCCGGGGTTTTCTTGACAGATGTCGGCGCATGCTTCGCACCGCGGGTATTCTAGAGTCCAGCGGTGTTTCATTCGCCACTTTTCAGTTCACAGGTGAAGCATTTCAGTGGTGGGAGGATTTCGAGAGCCGTAGGCCCGCTGGGGCAGTGCCCCTCACTTGGCAGGAGTTCTCCACGGTATTTTTGGAGAAGTACGTGCCTCGGTCTCGGAGAGAGGAGCTGCGACGTCAGTTCGAGTGGTTGAAGCAGGGAGAGATGACGGTTAATTAGTACGAGATGAGATTCACACAGTTAGCCGTCATGCCATGTGGATGGTTCCTACAGACAGAGAGAGGATTCGGAGATTTATCGATGGCCTTATTTATCCCATCCGTATATTGATAACCAGGGAGAGAGTTTCGGCAGTTACCTTTGAGGAGGTGGTTGATGCTGCCCGTCATATTGAGATAGATCTCCGCAGAGAGCGGGAGGAGAGAGAGGCTAAGAAGCCTCGTGGTTCTGGCAGTTTCAGTGGTGCTCCGTCTAGGGGCCAACCCCAGTATAGTAGGGGTCGTTCTTTCAGGTCTCATCAGTCTGGACGTGCAGAGTCCAGTGGGGTTTCATCAGATCGTGGTCGTCAGGGCCATCAGGGTTATCAGGGTCAGCAGAACCGTCAGCAGAGTCAGCCTGCACTGAGTGCTCTTCCAGCTCAGAGCTCTGCTCCTGTTTCCTCAGCACAGGGTTCATCTGTAGCGAGGGGTCCTCAGCAGCCCCTTCTTCCATCTTCAGGCCGTTGTTTTGAGTGCGGTGATTTGGGCCATATCAGGAGAGAGTGTCCTCAGTGGCTTCGTAAGCGGTCTCAGCAGAGGGATCAGCCTTCGTCTTCTACTCCTGTTTCTTCGGCGCCAGCACAGTCGGCTAGGACTGGTGGCCAGGTATCCAGAGGTCGCCCCAGGGGCGAGGATCGTACTGGTGGAGGCCAGGCTCGTTTCTATGCTCTTCCGGATAGGAAGGATGCTAGTGCTTCGGATGCGGTCATTTCAGGTATTATCTCAGTCTGCCACAGGGATGCTTCAGTCTTATTTGATCCCGGATCCACCTATTCTTATGTCTCTACTTATTTTGCACATCATTTGGGTATGACCCGTGGTATTCTTGCTTTGCCCGTATATATGTCTACCCTAGTGGGGGATACTGTTGTTGTGGATCAGGTATATCGATCCTGTATTATTACTATTGGGGGTCCGGAGACCCGAGTTGATCTATTACTACTGGGCATGGTAGATTTCGATGTAATTCTAGGCATGGATTGGCTATCTCCTTATCATGCGATTCTGGACTGTCATGCCAAGACAGTCACACTAGCTATTCCAGGTAATCCGAGGATCGAGTGGCGTGGCTTGACTGATTATGTGTCCGACGGGGTGATTTCTTATATAAAGGCCCAACGAATGATTGGCAAGGGTTGTTTATCTTATTTGGCCTTCATTAGAAATGTTGAGGCCGAGACACCCAGTCTTGATTCGGTTCCCATTGTGAGGGAGTTTCCGGATGTATTTCCAGTAGACCTACCAGGCATGCCGCCTGACCGAGATATCGATTTTGGTATTGACTTGGTGCCGGGCACTCGGCCCATTTCTATTCCTCCCTATCGCATGGCACCAGCAGAGTTAAAAGAATTGAAAGAACAGCTTCAGGAACTCTTAGATAAGGGTTTCATTCGTCCAAGTGTGTCACCTTGGGGTGCACCGGTGTTGTTCGTGAAGAAGAAAGATGGCACAATGAGAATGTGCATTGATTACAGGCAGCTGAACAAGGTAACAGTGAAGAATAAATACCCATTACCTCGTATTGAGGACCTATTTGATCAGCTACGGGGAGCTAGTGTATTTTCTAAGATTGATCTTCGATCGGGCTATCATCAATTGAAGATCAGGGACTCAGATATTATGAAGACAGCGTTCAGGACGCGATATGGGCACTACGAGTTCCTGGTGATGTCTTTCGGGTTGACTAATGCCCCAGCGGCATTCATGCACTTGATGAATAGTGTATTTCGGCCGTACCTTGATTCTTTTGTGATTGTGTTTATTGATGATATCCTTGTATATTCACGCAGCCAGGAGGAGCATGCACAACATTTGAGAGTGGCATTGCAGAGGTTGAGAGAAGAGAAGCTTTATGCAAAATTCACTAAGTGTGAGTTATGGCTTGATACTGTGGGTTTTCTGGGACATATAGTGTCCAGTGATGGTATTCGGGTTGATCCTCAGAAGGTTGAGGCAGTGCAGAATTGGCCCAGACCTTCCTCAGCTACAGAGATTCGGAGTTTTCTTGGCTTGGCAGGCTATTATCGTCGGTTTGTTCAGGATTTCTCATCTATTGCTTCACCGTTGACTAAGGTGACACAGAAGAATGCTCCATTTGTGTGGTCTGATGAATGTGAAGAGAGCTTTCAGAAGCTCAAGGAGGCTTTGACCACGGCTCCAGTACTTGTGTTACCATCGGCCTCAGGGTCGTATACGGTGTATTGTGATGCTTCCAGAGTTGGACTCGGTTGTGTGTTGATGCAGGAGGGTAGAGTTATTGCATATGCTTCTCGTCAGCTAAAGCCCCACGAGAAGAACTACCCTGTTCATGATTTGGAGTTAGCTGCTATTGTTCATGCCTTGAAGATTTGGAGGCATTACCTATATGGTGTATCTTGTGATGTATATACGGACCACCGCAGCCTTCAGCATTTGTTTAAGCAGAAAGATCTAAATTTGAGGCAGCGGAGATGGCTTGAATTGCTTAAAGACTATGATATTACTATCTTGTATCATCACCGGGAAAGCCAATGTAGTGGCTGATGCATTGAGCCGGAAGGCTATTAGTATGGGCAGTTTGGCGTATATTCCAGTTGGGGAGAGACCCCTAGCAGTTGATGTTCAGGCGTTAGCTAATCAGATGGTAAGGCTGGATATTTCTGAGCCCGGTCGGGTGATGGCTTGTGTAGTAGCTCGTTCTTCTTTATATGATCGTATTCGAGAGCGCCAGTATGATGATCCACACTTACTTGTCCTTAAGGACAGAGTTCAGCATGATGATGCCAGAGATGTCACTATTGATAGTGATGGTGTATTGCGGATGCAGGGCCGGATATGCGTGCCCAATGTTGATGGCCTTCGTGAATTGATATTGGAGGAGGCCCACAGCTCGCGGTATTCTATTCATCCAGGAGCCGCGAAGATGTATCGGGATTTGAAGCAGCATTACTGGTGGAGAAAGATGAAGAAAGATATTGTGAGCCATGTGGCTCGGTGTCTAAACTGTCAGCAGGTCAAGTATGAGCATCAGAGACCTGGTGGTGTATTCCAGCGAATTGATATTCCTGAGTGGAAGTGGGAAAGAATAACTATGGACTTTGTTAGTGGACTCCCTCGGACGGCGAGGAAGTTTGATTCAGTTTGGGTGGTGGTGGATAGGTTGACCAAGTCAGCTCACTTCATCCCAGTGTGTACTACCTATACCTCAGAGCGGTTGGCAGAGATATTCATCCGTGAGATAGTGAGATTGCATGGAGTTCCCATTTCCATTATATCGGACAGAGGTACCCAGTTCACATCTCAGTTCTGGAGGACATTTCAGCGAGAGTTGGGTTCACAGGTAGAGTTGAGCACAGCATTTCATCCACAGACGGATGGGCAGTCTGAGCGTACTATTCAGATATTGGAGGACATGTTGCGTGCTTGTGTCATTGATTTTGGTGGTTCGTGGGCTGATTATTTGCCTTTGGCGGAGTTTGCTTACAATAATAGCTATCAGTCCAGCATTCAGATGGCACCGTATGAAGCTTTATATGGGAGGCGGTGTAGGTCTCCAGTTGGTTGGTTCGAGCCCGGCGAGGCTAGGTTGTTGGGGACAGAGTTAGTCCAAGATGCCTTAGACAAGGTGAATGTGATTCAGGAGAGATTTCACACAGCTCAGTCGCGTCAGAAGAGTTATGCGGACCGGAAGGTCCGAGATGTGTCTTATTCGGTAGGTGAGAAGGTGTTGCTGAAGGTTTCGCCTATGAAGGGTGTTATGAGGTTTGGAAAGAAAGGAAAGTTGAGCCCAAGGTTTATTGGACCTTTTGAGGTGCTTAGGAAAGTTGGGGAGGTGGCTTATATGCTTGCTTTGCCACCCGGTTTGTCGGGAGTTCACCCGGTGTTCCATGTATCTATGCTCCGGAAGTATGTCGGAGACCCGTCTCATGTGTTGGACTTCAGCACGATACAGCTAGATGAGGATTTGACTTATGATGTGGAACCGGTAGCCATTTTGGGTCGACGGGTTCGTAAACTGAGATCTAAGGACATAGCTTCAGTAAAAGTGCAGTGGAGAGGTCGTACCGTGGAGGAAGCAACTTGGGAGACCGAGCAGGAGATGCGAAGTAGATATCCACACTTGTTTGATACTCCGGGTATGTTTCTTAACCCGCTCGCGGACGAGCGTTTGTTTAAGTTGGGGAGAATGTAACGACCCGGCCCGTCGTTACGGGAATTTCCACCCCGTTACCTTGCATTTACATATATTATGCTTTTAAAACGGTATTAGAGTATATCGGGTGAGTTAGGAGTGATTTGGATTGAAAATGAAACAAATAGCATGTTTGAAGAAAGCTTGAATATGAAAAATCAACCAAGAGTTGACTATTGAGTTAGAGTGCTCGGAACCGGATTCTGATGATTCGACTAGTTCCGGGGGATCATTTATGACTTAGGAGAACAATCGGAATTGAATTCGGAGGTTCGGTGTAGTTTTAGGCTTGAATTGGCGAATGTTGAATTTTGGCGAAAACCGGATGGTAGGTGATATTTTGATCCGGGGTCGGAATGGAATTCCGACAATTTCTGTAGCTTCGTTATGTGATTTTGGATATGTCTGCAAATTTTCAGGTCATTCGGACATCGTTTGATCGGGTTTTGGGTTGAATGTTAGTTTTGAAAGTTTTGAAGAAACTTAGGCTTGAATCCGTGGTTAATTGGTGATTTTGATGTTTAGGATGGTGTTTTTATGATTGGAACAAGTTCGAATAAGGAATTAGGATGTGTTGGTGTGTTTGGATGAGGTCCCGGGGGCCTCGGGGTGTTTTCGGATGGTTAATCGGGAGAAAAACATGGAAATTGCAGGTTTGAAGAGTCCTGTTTCTGTTGTTTCCGCTCCTGCGGAATTATGGGCGCAGGAGCGAGTCCGCAGAAGCGGACGAGGAGCGCAGAAGCGCTGGGCATCGCAGAAGCGGAACATTTTCCGCTGAAGCGGCATCGCTGGAGCGGAAGGTGAGCCGCAGAAGCGGCCAAGGGCCATGGGTGAAGGATCGCAGAAGCGGAAGGGTAGCCGCTTAGGCGAGTCCGCGCAGAAGCGGTCAAGAGGCGAAATGGAGAAGTCCGCAGAAGCAGGTGGTTGGCCGCATAGGCGAGTCCGCAGGAGCGGACTCTTGGTCGCAGAAGTGGAACATTCCGCAGGAGCGGAAGACTTTCCGCAGAAACGGATCCGCAGGAGCGGTCCGTGTATCGCAGAAGCGAAAATCGCAGTGAGTTAAGTGTATCAGAAGTTAGAAAATTTCAGAAACATTTCACACATTTGGGTCTCGGCTTTAGAGGCGATTTGGGCAATTTTGAAGAGAAACTCAAGGAAATCATCAGGTAAGCAACTATGGACTTAAACTATGATTAGTATTGGTATTATTATGCAATTATATCATGAAAATGGAAGAATTTGGGGTGATTCATGGAAGATTTAACCCTAGGCTTGAACTTTAGAAAATCAAGGTTTTGAATGAGCAAACGGAGTCCGAATTTGGTAAAATTGATATGCTTAGACTCGTATTGAGATGAGGGTTCCGAATATGTGACTTTCGTAATTTTTCGAGAATCGTACCGAAGGTCGGGTTTTACCAACTTAGTGTAATTATGCGAATTTCATATAAATTGAAGTGGGTTATGATTCTTTGACCCGTAATTGATATAATTATTGTTATTTGACTAGATTCTACACACGAGGCAACAAAATTCAAAGGAAAAGGCATCGCGGACGAGTCTACGACCGGCTAGAGGTGAGTAGTTTGTGTATATTGTAGCCTGAGGGTTCGAAACCCCGGCTTAGCACATTGTGACGCTAATAGGGCGTGGCTCGCACACCGTGGCAGGTGCGGGATTGATTGTGATTGGGGATTGAGACTTGGTCCATCCCGGAAATGAATAATATGTTGTTAGTGTTGGAAATACACTGTATTTGCTATATTTGTGGGCTGTAAGCCTTGTTTGGGGCCTTGTGCCGATCTGTAGCGTCCTTAGAGGACAATATTTATGTGATAGCTATAATTGCTTAAATCACCGATCTCGGTCCTGAAAAATTGAAATCACACTTTTGAAATGCTAAGTCACCGGCTTTTACAAATTTAATAAAGATAAAGTATTTTTCATAAATTATGAATTGAGAACTGGAATTAAGGAAAATGAATTGTTTTGTGACTTAATTGCTTATTGTGGACCGAGCATGGGATCGGGCTGCACGCCGCAGTGGTTGATATGTGGATCGGGCTGCACGCCGCAGCAGTATTGCGCTTGGGCTGTAGGAGCCCCTCCGGAGTCTGTACACACCCCCAGTGAGCGCCGTCGACGTTAAATGGGATCGGGCTACACGCCGTAGCAGTTATGTGCATTGCATTGCATCTGTATTTGTTGAATTACTCTGTGGTAGTTGTATTGTATTATCGTTGCTAGTTCGTAGGAGATTCGGACTGTAGTGTAGCTTCATATTGTGGTATTTTGTGGATTTCTTACTTGTCAGCTACTTATATATATTTGTTACTCACCGAGTACTTAGTACTCACCTCTACTCCCCGCACCTTTTGTGTGCGGACTCGAGTACTCGGGAGCGGTAGACGAGCATTCCAGCTTTCACAGAGTCACGTCGAGTTGTTGAGGTAGCTGGCCGACGTTCGCGAACCTAGCTTCTCCTCTCTTTCCGAGTTGTTATTTTGTATTTTGTATTCGGACTCGAGTATTTCTATACGGTACTCTCTATTCTCGTTGGGTTTGTTAGAGGCTCTAGACTTGTGACTCCGGATCTTTGTGAGTGTCGTACTTTTGTTCGGTATTATTATTATTGGAGTTCTTAAACTCATATATTCTTCTCGGGTTGTCCATTTGGGGACGGGTATTTTGTGATAATAAAATTGTTGGTCTGGCTGGCCTAGCTAGATTGTTGGGCGCCATCACGATCGGATTTGGGTCGTGACAAAAAGCTCAAGCCCGTTTGTTTCTTCTCCAATTTTCTCTATTTTTGAGGTATACCTTTTCCTTTTCTGTTCCTATTTTGATTATACTCGTTGGTTTATTTTAGTTATTTTGTTGTTTTTAGTTGTTGTTGATTTTTCTCGAATATTTCCAATTTTTCTGTTTTTCCTCGTCTATTTGGGACCGTTTATTTGGTCGATTTGTTCGTTTCTGATTGTTTGTTGTAAATGTGGCGTTATAAGATACGAATTCGATTCGATTAATATCATCGAATAGCTAATTCTGCATTTGAACTGTTCTGTCCGAGAGTTTTTGTATCACTGCTTCGACGACTATTCGTTATCATTTATACGTGTTGTGATCGATTTAACGAGCGTCGTCGATTAGTTATAAAACCTCTTCTAGAACAGTAAGACAATAGTTTCTGGATAACTGATTTAATTTCCTTTTTTTAACCACCGTTGAATTCAAATCTGAATTGTCTGTGGCTGAATTAGAAATGAATTGGTTATATTTGAATTAAACTCAGTTTGCATAAGAAATTTCAGAATTAGTGGACTACCACTTTTGAGCACATGTGAACCATTAGGGCATGTTTTAGTTGAAATACACCCTGTCAATGACACAAAGTAATGGGGAGTTCAGGAATCAACTTAGTTTAAATTTAAAAGCTGTAAAGTACATCTGGAGATGATAATGGAACCTGCTGTACAACAGGACATCCATTACATTTTTATCTGAAGTTTAGAGTTTTAAATTAAAAGGCCATGTTTGGACAACAAAAAGGTGGGAAAACAATGGGAATAATATGGGTTGTCAGTCCTTCTTTTAAATATTTTTAATAGGCTGAAAGGTCTTTATCTTATAAGAGGGAGAAAAGAATAGACAGAGAGATATACACTTACTGGCAGAATAGAGGGAGACATGGAGATTGGAGAGTTTTCTTAGAGGAGAACAGTGAGGAGATACTGAAAGAGTTTTTGTTGGAGAGATTTTTAAGCACAAAGATACAATTCCAAAATAGAGAGGGAGACATACATCCTGTTACGTTTTCAGTGCTGGAATTGGAGAGAAAACATTGAGAAAATAGAGCGAAAATAGAAATTTTTATTGGAGTAGAGTCTTCGAACACACATTAGGCGTATTCACATTGGCTTCAAATTTCAGTTCTGAAAGCTTAAGGAAACCATCCTTTTGTTCCGTTGTCTTTTGGATTTGCCTATTCATTCTATTCGAGTGCTTCTTGGTTCGGAGCAATCCGTTAGGAATCCTTGGCCATTTGTTTTCTTCACTGGAATCTTCCGGTTGTTGGCTTGCCGAGATTCTATTTGCTGTGTTTTTGTTGCTGCTTTCGGTGTCGGATTCCTGTTATTTTCACTGGAGTTTCGTTTGGTTTGAAGCTTATTTTATGTTTCTCCGTTTACTGCCTGGGCTGTTTTGCTACTGATTTTTATCAGTTTTTCTTGGTCGTCACTGGAATCCATTTTGGTTACTGTTTTGTTGCTGCTCATTGTTGCTTGTTTACTGATCCTTTCCTCCATTTTTGATTTCAAATTCCAGGTATGTCTTCGAAACACAATTGATGTAACCATTTGCTTCGAGAGATCGGATTTTCGAAATGAAATGTCATTCCGGAAATCATCCCCAAAAGATTGATATTAAGTTCCATTTGTATTAGCTTAGCATTTTTATAGCATATGTTGAATTCATGTGATTATAATGGAGTGCAAACTGTGTAAAACTAGTTAATTTTGGACTGAATTTGTTTCGAGATATTAGATAAACAATTTGTTTAGAAGTGTTAGCTTAAGCATATTTAAGATGTTAGCTTTCTCGTAGTGCTACAATGGAAACCCAATTGTCGTCAATACATGTTTAAAATACTATTATGGTTGTAAAGTTATTCATATGATTAGATTACTTCATAGAAATAAATATGGACCATTCACATTTAAATCCAAAAATGCAAAGTTAACAGGTTAAAGCAGTTTAAAGTTTAATCAAAGAATGTAATTTATAACATGTATTAAAATCAGATATTTTAGCCATATATAATAATTGAAGCGACCGTGCTAGAACCACGGGATCCGGGGGTGCCTAACACCTTCCCTCGGGTCAACATAATTCCTTACTTAGAATTTCTGGTTCGTAGACTTCATTTGGAAAGTCAAAATTTCCTCGATTCGGGATATGAATAAATCGGTGACTTGGGACACCATAATTTATTCCAAGTGGCGACTCTGAAATAAATAGAATAATCACGTTTCGAATATTGTCACTTAAATTGGAAAAACTCCCTTACGTATCTACCCTTCGGGGTAGGGCGCGCCAAAAGGAGGTGTGACACCCCCAAATAATTCCTCAGACCCATTTCCCCCTTTAAATTTCACACGTTGAAATCCCTCAAATCCAGTCGTCTAGTAAGAGATCTTCAGAAGATCTGTGTCCATCCATCTCCTCAGCATCGTCTTGTTCAACCAACATACTCGGCAGTCAGTGATTTCTATAGCAAAAAATCTTCGACGCAGAAGGCATTCCATCAGAAACTGATTTTAGCTGTAAGTTTTTCTTTTTCAATTTGGGTATTTTCTTCTTTAATCGTTCCTTTCTTCTATAATATATAGGGTGTCGTGGTGTATTTAGTATCTTGCTTTCTGCTGATTTTTTGAACCCCAATTGTTAGGGTTTTATTTTTGTTTGGGTGTGGCGAGAGTGAGTCTAAATTTTTAGAATGAATATTCGTATAGATAATCTTCCAAAGATGATTTTTCGAGAAGGTCGGTCTTTTAGTTATGTTTACTTTTGACATCTTTAATTTATGGCAAAATATCTTAGTACCCCCTAAACTATTTAAGAATTATTACTTTCCTCCTTAAACTTATCTCTGGTTCGAATTACCCCTACACTAGAATAAGTGAATTTAAAAACTCCGAGCTGCCTACACCTAGTTAAGTGTATACACGCGTGATACATGTGGACAATTTGTACTCCACACGGGCAAATAAAATGAGTATTAAATTTTAACATTAATAACTAAAGAAAAAAAGAAAAAAATTAACAAAAGGGAAAAGGTAAAAGGCAGCGTTAGAATCAAAACAATGCCTTTTCATTTTTATAAACAATCCTCCCTCTTTCTCTACATAAAAAGTTTCTCCAATGTCTCTTCCAATGCCTCTTCATAAGACTTCAATGGTGGTGTATTTCTGATTATTTGTGATTTTTTTTCTCATCAAGCTTTTTTGGTGGTCTTCTCCAACTATTTCAAACATACAAAACCAAAAGGTTAGGTAATTCAAGCTTTATTTTCCAATTAGGGTTTTGTATATATAAACATTACTTTATCATACCTTATAGTTTTTACAACCAAAAAATCTTCTTCCCGGATTGTTATTTGACCATGAAATTTTCAAATGTGATGGATACCCACATTTACAAAGTGGGTTCATCTTCAATGTCTTGGAGAAAACTAGGATGAAAACCAAGAATATCACTAAGAAATTTAACAATTAAAGAAGAAAATCAAGAATATTACACAAAGAAATAGCAATAATTATGCTTCAATGGTGGAGCTTATAAAGAGGAAGAAGTGAAAGAATAACAGTTGCTTATGGCTTATTTACCGTTAGGGCTGGTTATGTGGCCATTTCTAACCAGCCTCACGCGCCATACCCCATTTGAGATCACTTCTTGTGCTATGTGGCAGCTCGGAAGTTTTTAAATTCACTTATTCTAGTGTAAGGGTAATTCGAACCAGAGATAGTTTAGGGAGGAAAATAATAATTCTCAAATAGTTTAGGGGGTACTAAGGTATTTTGCCTTAATTTATTAAGTGATTAGACTTATTTATGTCTTTTGTATGGCTGACTAAGTACTGGCAAATCTTCTGCGTTAGTTAGTACATTCTTAGACACTACGAGTTTAGTATAGCTAAAGTAGTATGTTAATGTTTTTCTTAATTTGTGTAGTTTATTGACTTGTTGTGTTAGCGGGTTGGAGTTAGGGTCATGGTTGATGCTTCTATCTCCCGCATCAGCATTATTAAGTATCTCAAAGAAATTAATGTTTAATTTCTGCCACTGTCATGCATTTCAAAGTAAAGTTGGTAAACTAGTAAAATTTCGTGGTGCACTCTCTTGTATTTCTGCAACTTTTTAATGGTCGACGAGAGTGAGTATGCTGAGTTGAAGATAATAAAATGATAAACAAATCATGACCTTTATGTGGCAGCCTCAAGCTGAGTTATATTCAGTCTGCTTATAAGTTTTAGGGCAGCATAAAAGAGTATAAACTATTGGTATGGGCTATAGTACATAATTCTGAATGGGCAACCCCACATTATTGTATTTCCAGGCTGCTTCCGCTAGTTTACCAGTTGGTTCTCTTGTTTGGGTGGAGGATCCTGATAAAGCCTGGATAGATGGGGAAGTTTTGGAGGTTAATGGTTCACACATAAAGGTTCTCTGCACTTCTAGTAAAACGTAAGTGAGCACATGACATCTTATTGTAGGAAATAAGTAAATGATGAGTTGGTTCATTCAACGGACAGGACATTGAGTTGTATCTTGCTTACTTTTTCTAACACATTGGTAATCAAGCAGAGCTTTGGGATATGACGAACCTCGTTCATTTACTTGCCGAAATATGTGGCAGGCTGTTATTGAGTCTTCTAATGTATACGCCAATGATGCCGAAGCTCCACCTTCTGGTGTCTATGACATGACGAAGCTGGCTTATTTGCATGAACCAAAAGCCTTGCATAATTTAAAGGCTAGATATGATATTAACGAAATATATGTGAGTTCCTTGTCATTTTTTAAGATCTCTCTTTTTAATGTTCTGGAGTAATTGTCTTTAATGAAGTAACCTAATAAATGATGATTAAATACATATAAAAGGAATATATTAGTCGATGTCAATCCTTTTAGAAGGTTACCTCATTTATACGATACACATATGATGGCCCAATATAAAGGTGCAGCTTTTGAGGAGCTATGTCCTCACCCTTATGCTGTTGCAGATGCGGCATACAGGTCTGTGCTTCTCTGTTGTTTCTGAACCAAACAACGTATTTTGAAATTGCCATTTAAAAATATATTTACTATGGATGAAGACTTATGATCAATGAAGGAGTCAGTCAGTCAATATTGGTTAGTAGGGAGAGTGGCGCTGGTAAAACAAAAAGCACCAAGCAACTCATGCGCTATCTTGCTTACATGGGCGGGAGAGCTACGGCTGCAGGTAGTAGATCAGTCGAGCAGCAAGTCCTGGAGGTAATAAATCTTACACTGGTGTACCTAGAGCGTGGACAATTGATTGCCGATAATTGTTATTTTTGTCGAACTAAATATCATCAGTTGCCATTGAATCTTAATCTGATCTTCGTGATGACTGCATTTTTGCTTATTGCAGTTTAATCCTGTTCTGGAAGCATTTGGTAATGCGAAAACTGTCAGAAACAATAAGTCAAGGTTGGATAGATTTTTTAGTTTCTTAAGTGATCAGAGGCATAAGTGCTATAGTAGCCTTTGGTTGGATTTTTTTGGGAATAATTTCCACATGGTTGTAATTTCGATTGCAGTCATTTCGGTAAGTTTGTGGAGATCCAGTTTGACCAGAAGGGAAGGATTTCTGGAGCTGCTGTCAGAACGTATTTACTCAAAAGATCTCGTGTTTGATAATTCCAAAGAATACTTGGCTACAAGAAGGGCAATGGATGTTGTTGGCATAAGCTCTGAAGAGCATGTATATTTGAGAAATTACTATGACCGTAAATATGCTTAAATCTGGATTTTCTTCATACTTTCTTGGTTACCTTGTGCATTCTTCCCATGACGCAATATTCGGGTAGTGGCAGCAATTCTCCATCTTGAAAACATTGAATTTGCATAAGGGAAGGAGATAGATTCATCTTGGTTTTATTTGAGAACTGTTGGTGAGCTATTCATGTAAGTGGTATATTATTAATATTGAATCAATGCATACTATTCTCTTTTACTAGTTTGAAGCATTTCTTTTACACACACACACATATATGTATATAGACACAGAGTAGCCACTAAACTTATATTTTACTCATAGGTGTGATGTAAAGGCTCTAGAGGATTCCCTTTGCAAATGTGTTATTGTAACTCGTGAAGAAACCATCACCAAATGGTTGGATCCAGAAGCTGCACTTACCAGTAGAGACGCTCTTGCAAAAGTTGTGTACTCAAGATTGTTTGACTGGTAAGATTTAGTTTTGTGTCTGGACAGGAATTACATGACAGGTTCAGTTATCTTCTTTGCTTGTAGTATTCTTTATTTATAGAAAGATAAATTATCAGTTTATTCAGACCCTTCAACATTTGTTTGCAGGCTGGTTGGTAAGATTAATAGTTCAATTGGTCAAGATCCCAATTCTAAATCTTTTGATTGGCGTGCTGGATATCTATGGATTTGAGAGTTTCAAGATTAACAAGTTCTTTACTTGGTGCCTTTTGGTTGGATTGTACGTGAGTTATCTCTTGGAATGAACTATTAAAGATTTCCCTTGACATCTCCACAAGCAATCAAGTGGCATGGTACTTCACCTTATGTCAAGGGTCACATTTATTTTATTTAAATTGTACTGTATTTATCTGTACACTTTCATTGATCACATTTAACGTGGACTTAAGATCTTGTTGTTAGTCGTTAGTTAACTGTTCTCAGTTTCTTTATCCGTTTGATATTTATGGAAGCTTAGGAACGCACACTCTAGTATCTTGTTACATTTTGGTAACACAGAGTGTCTGAAATGTTTTGCATCTCAAAGCTGATTAGTTTTGGATATCCTTTTGTATAATGCATTTTTTAATGTGGATTATGTCTGCAGCTTTGAACAATTCTGTATCAATTTAACAAATGAGAAGCTTCAGCAACACTTCAATCAGGTTCTGGCTGTCTCCTTATCTTTTTTCACTAATTTTTTGTCCTATGCACAGCTTTATGAAACCTACCAATATTTTTGCAGCATGTTTCCAAAATGGAACAAGAAGAGTATACAAAAGAAGAAATTAACTGGAGCGACATCGAGTTCATCGATAATCAAGATATACTTGATCTGATAGAGGAGGTTTGTGCTGAATTTTTGGGTGCATAAGGTTTTACAATTTTTTACATGCAAATGTTACAAAATATATTTCTAGTCAGTTGAGTCAGTAAAGGAAAAATTGCTGCTTTCCTCTTTGTAAAATCTCTGCAGTTCTTTTGGCAGTCATTTGTCTTCCATTAGGAATATGTTATTCTCTCTGCAAATATTTGTTGGATTTACTAATGCAGTATTTTTCTGACTCGTTTTGCTAACTTCTTGTGATAGTAGAACCTTTTAGGTTAAGGGTTTCCTTATTGCATTACTGTATGTTATGCCTTGAATACTTGATATATCATAGACTTTACTGCTCCATGAACATCAAACTTAGTGCCTTTGATTCCTGAAGTAAAATGTCTTTAAGACGAGTCTAATATTTTGCAAAAACAAATAACAAGTATGACTCGTCAATAAGACTAGTTAAATATGTTCTATCCCCTTATATTCTTTTTGCTTTTTGGCCAGTTGTTTGCTCTTAAGGTCTGTCCATATCAGCTTTTCTCTTTTGCTTGCGCTTGCTCTGTATATATGTACCTGAGTCTTGAACGGTCTTGCCGAGAAATTTCTGTTCAATACGTTCTTAAAGAGTTAGGGAAGTGAAGTTAATGTGCAAGAGTGTGCTAGTAAAATATGTTACCTGTTGGGAGAATGTTTCGGTTCGTCTTGGCTTAGAATGTTGATCAAAACTATAGGTGTCTCACTTTTTTCGTTATACCATTTTATTGTAGTTAAACCTGGGGTACGGTTTTGGGAAATTAGGGAGGTCATCAATCGACATGCTTCAGTGTCTGGCTTATCTGTGGTAAGATAAAACAAAGAATAGTTTGCCTAACTGCCCCATCAGGTGGAATAGTGAAGCTCGGTTTTGTTTGGAGTTGACATGTTTTACATGTTCTCATTTTCTTCTTGAAAACTGGGTGACAGGTGGAGTGAAATTACTCGGAATCAAACTTTCCACCACCAGATTAGAGAAGTAGACATTTAATGGTTTTCTAGTATTACAAAGGAAACAATAAGATTTGCCCATTCAAATACAAAATTTCCCAAAGCAACATCAATATTAGTATGCTTGCACTTGAAATTATCAACTAGAAAAGACTACAATGTTACATACTTGTATACAAGAACTTGGGATCATGAGGTGAGAACTGAGAAGAATGCTGGAATAACCTTTATCAAGGCTAATTCTATCTAGAAACAGTAACGTTTATGTTGGTGAACTTCAATGAAGCAGAACCAAGCTTGGTGGATCTACTGGATTTCTTTCTGTGTCTCGCTATCAGAAAACATTCAAATATGCATGCTAGTTAAAGATGTCAAAATTACTTAGTAATTTTGCTTCGTTCAGGTTGATTGATGTGTGTTTCTGGTGATGGATAATATGTAGGTCACTAAGACTAGAGTTGAAGTTCTTACAGCACGCCTGCCGACAGCTCCCAAGGTGTTCCCTTGGCCGAGTTCTTGATTCGTGGTTTGCATTCTTTTGGTGCAGCATTTAGCGCAATTGAAGATCCAGCCAGTCATCAAAAATTTCAGTGACCTATCAATTGCTTTTTCTAGCTAATGTTTTTCTCTGATAAAAGCTACGCATTGCATAGGATATGAATCTATCTGTTTTATTTTATCATTTGGCTACAGTTACTTTAGGCTATATCTTTAACCTTTTGCTGCCTAGCTGATAACTGTTCTGGCCTGGCAACGTGAAATGAATTTAACAATTGCTTCTGCTTAAGCTCGACATCAAACTCTTGTTGACGCTTTTTCTTGACAGTTCTTAAGAAAAAGGTTTTTTGATTCTTTATCAACAACACTTGGATTTTGAACCCGTGCATACTGAAAGACCAGGGGAGATGATTGCATACTACAAAAGTACACGTAAGGATGATTTGGTCTCTTTTTTCCATTTTTTTTTAAACTCATTTTTGTTCCAACTAGTGCTAGTCTTGCCTTAGCAATTTTGGATCACTCTTTCCGTAGGTCATTACAAGTGGGCATTGAAACTAAGATGCTTATCTGTAGATTCACACAAAATATTATATTTTGCAGAGGCGCTCTGCTATCAGGAATGTTGCAAAGTATTTCCCAACAGCCATCATCATGTGGAAGAAGACGTGACATGGTAATATTTTTGGTAATTTTATTAATGTTGATACAGTGTACTTTCTATATCGCTCTTCAATTGTAGCAGTGACTTGTGTCTATTGTTTCAGGTTTATGAGCTGGTAGGTATAACTCGAACTCTATTATGCCAGTAGCGATGGTATGGACATCATGCTGCCAGTCAAAAATATGTCGTCTAACTATTATTTAGTCTAGGCATTGCAGAGTCTTTTTCATTTTGGACCAATTTATTTAGTCTAGGCATTCTAGATGAAATGTAATGATTTTATTTATCCTCTTTTGTAGGTGGAGTAGATCAAGAAATAGAAGATGAAGGGAATGAATATCAAGACCTTACTTAAGATGAATTTTGAATTGCTATAGATGAATGTTCTAGGAATCTTTTGTTGTCAACATTTCGAAACTTACTATCTTGAAATGTATTAAACTTATGCACATGGGGTAGAATATTAACTTTTATGGGTATTATTAGCTTGTTGGATGAGTTATATTATTAATAGTTTCATTTTGTGATTTATTTAAATTTTAGTGTTATTATATATATATATATATATATATATATATATATATATATATATATATATATATATATATATATATATATATATATATATATATGTTTTAAATGAATTGTTATAATAGCCTACCAGAGCAATTGTAATAGGACACAAATGGCGTTCCATTAGAATGTAAACCGGTCCAATAGATCCGGTAAACTATTCCAAAATGCCCTCTAAACCGTTCCAATAGGTATTTAAAACTGTAGCAATACAAAAATAACCGTTACAAAATCCATAAATAATCGTAACAATAGCTTATGAAAGTGTTGCTTAGATAATATGGTAACGGTTATGAGTTGTTGCAAACACATTATAGTAACGGTTTTAAACCGTCCCAATTGGAGGGAATAATCGTTCCAATAGAGATTGGGAAAACTGTTGCGATAGGCGTCTCTATAGCAACGGATATGAAACATGTTCCAAGAACCGTTCCAATAGCTCTATTGGCATGCGAGCGGATGTGACGGTCAATAAACCGTTCCAATATCGCTACGACAATGGTTTATCTACCTACTAGAACGGTTTTACATGCGTTACCGTAGACCAATTTTTGAGTAGTGACCCACTACAAGAATGAAGGCCTTTCGCAACAACATTTGTTGTTGCCATATATTCGACGTTGTTGGCAAAAATGTTTTTGGCAACGATAAAGAAGTCGTTGCACTCCGTTGCAGTAAACGCCGATGCGAAAACTATATGCAACAGCCGAGAATATTGTTGCTAAAAGTATCTTATCACAACAATATCTACCGTTGCCATATGTTATTATTTGTTGGCAAAAGGTCAATGAAGTCGTGGATTATGAAGACATTGCCAACAATATCAGTTGTTGCTAAAAAAACTGGCGGTGAAATTAATAATCTGTTATCAATACTTTTAGCAACAACTGTTATTGTGGCAATAATACCTTTTTGCCAACAGATTATCTAGTACTACTTTAACAACAATTTATATGTTGTTACTAAATACACAATTCATATATTCTTTAAATTTTCACAAATACAAGTAGGAATTATAAATTGTATTTTAAATAGATATAAATAAAGTTTCTACACTGCATTTATGAAGTGGATATACTAACTTCCAAAAATTAAATAATCCTAAAATTATATTTTTACTTACAAAACGAGTAAAATCATCATATATCTAAGGTCCTTAAGTTCTAGTCTAATAGTAACCCAAAAAATAAATCTTCCAAGGTCCTTAAGTTTTATTCTAATAGTAACCCAAAAAATAAATCTTCTTCTAATAGCTTGTGCACTTCATGAACCGGATGTGAGGTTTTTTCAACTATGCATGCTCATCCTAAAAAGAAAATAAATATAATTAGATTTTGATAAAAAGAAGCAATAAAGACTGATTTAGTCAAGTAGACTCATTTGCATATACAACCAAGAAACTTCCTTTCAAGAACTAAAATAAGTTTACTTACCATGGTATCATCCATAAGACTTGTAGGACTTGTCTCATCCGAATTATTTAAATTAGCAATCATGTCAAAAATTGCAGCGGGAAGTCCAGTCTGTTAAGCATTGTACAATTAAACTTAAACATGATTGAACCTCAACGAAGCAAATTTATAACATAAAAAATACTAGAACAAGTTCCTTTCAGTGAAACATAATAGTTTCTAGAGATACAAATAAATAGACAACATCTACATAAAGCATTTTATACCTTAAATATCTAATATATAATGTAGAAGACAAACAGATTAGTGTATGGGAACTCCATTTTTCGAAGCTAGTAGCAAAGGATATAAAGCAGAACATGATATATTAGACTTTGAAGTATCTTTATCATACTATTCGCTTTCATATACTTCAAGAGCATTTAGTGCTTCCGTGTTCTATCCTATTGCATTTCAAATGTAAAACTGTGGCATATCATAGTCGAAGAAAGTAATATGTGTGTGATAATGACTAACATGAAAAGTGATGCTATCTCATTTAATCTTAAGTATTTTAATAAAATTGTTCGAATCAAACGCAAGTAATAAACTAAATACCTCATAACTTTGAATATGGGATACTAGTGCCATCATGCCCTGTTTTTAATATTTGTTGGTCACTCACTAGATGAGCTTCCATGACTTCTCGCTTTTTCCGCTCCTCCTCAAGTTGATTTTTCACTTCTATTAGTTTGCACTCTACGCTCTCTCGTTTATGACGTTCTTCTTCCACCTCTTTCTGTTGTGCTTGTAGTTGCTCTTGAGTTACATGCATAGATCTTCTACTAGTTGGCTTCACTCCCGATCCTTGACCGCGACAATATCCTGACTTTTCTCCAACTAGTTTCACAAAAGCAGCATTAATAATTGGGTCCACATCAGTACCCTCTTCCACTTCTTGAATATGTTCATTCACAATTTCTGCAAGCTTATCCTACAAAATATTGTACAAGCTTAAATTTGAAATATTTGTTCAAATCGGCTCATATTCTAAGATAAAGATAAGATCTTCGTATATACATTAAACTCAGTAGAGGCATCATTAACCCAATGTCCTGACTTCATGTGAGTCATTTTCCAAAGTTTTTGAAGATTTGGCCCTTTGCCAGTTCTTGGATCTCTCCAGCAAAAAAAAATTATATTATGTTATTAAAGAAAAATGATCAAAATTAGTCAAAACAAAGACATATCTTACCGCATTATAAGATACTGCTTGGAAGGACTTTCTGCCACATATATGATTCATTTCTTGTTTTTCCATATTAGTTTTATTTCGTGCACTCATTTGCTGCATGAATATGTTATAATTTAAGTAAGAAAGCATAAAAAAAGACTAAGCAATATTATAAAATTAAATCCAATTAATTTTGATATACTTCTGATTACCTTCAAAGCATCAGAACTAAAATAGTCCACTAAGAAATTCCATTCAGCTTCATTAACCTCTACTGGCATGTTATGCAAGCTTTCTTCCTTCGTGGCAAATGTTTTGAAATGATTGTGGAGCCTACTACTACGATATCGGTATAAATTATTGGATGTTTGAAGGATAGCATAGGAAACAGATATGTACATGGCAAACTGGACAAGCTAATCTACCTTTGGTGCTCCAACCAGATAACATACCATAAGCTGGAAAGTCATTAATTGTCCACAACAAAGCAGCACGCAAGTGAAAATTTTGTTTCTTAAAAGCATCATAAGTCTCGATTCCACTCTCGCATAAGGTTTTTAAATCATCAATCAAGGGTTGGAGGTATACGTCAATATTCATACCAGGACTTTTTGGTCCATGAATAAGTAAGGATAATAAAATATTAGATTGTTTCATGCATATCCATGGGGGGAGGTTATATGGAATTAAAACTACCGGCCACATGCTATATGAATTACTCATCGAACCAAAAGGATTAAAACCATCTGAAGCAAGCCCAAATCTTACCTTACATGGATCTGAAGCAAAACTTGAATGTTTTTCACCAAAATATTTCCATGCCAATACGTCAGCTGGATGCCTTAATACTCCATCATCAACTCTCTTATTTTTATGACATGTCATATCTTCTGCGGTTTGTTTTGTCATAAATAATCGTTTTAATCGTGGTATCAAAGGAAAGTATCTAAGAATCTTTCTAGGACTTCTTTTATTTTTCTTATTCAATTTTCTTAAAGCAACTTCATCATCAATATCTTCTCCCTTTCTTACTATCCATATTTTTTCACTACATATAGGGCATTGCTCAAGATCGGCGTATTCCTTTCTATATAAAATGCAATTATTAACACATGCGTCTATCTTCACATAATCTAGACCCAAATCTTTTATGATCCTTTGAACTTCATAGATAGAATTAGGGAGCACATTTCCTTTGGGAAGAGCATCACTCAATAATTTTCACAAAGAGTCAAAAGAAATATTACTCCAGCCATATAGGCACTTCATCTGAGAAAAGACGCATTACAAATGATAGTTTGGAGAACTTTTCACAATCTGGATATAACTTTTGCTCTGCATCCTTTAATAATCTATAGAAACTTTTAGCTTCTGTATTTGGCTCTTCGTACCTAGGCTCAATGGTCTCATCAAACTCATGACTATTAGAGGGAATACCACGATACATATCATGCAACATTTCAAAAGTGCGAGCATCATTATTCCCTAAATTTGAATCTGTATTGGAATTTGTTTCATCATCTGAAGATGAATCCGACTCACCATGATAAATCCACCTATCATAGGTCGGATCTATTCCCCACCTAAGTAAATCTTTCTTAACCTCATCGCGTGCTTTTCTAAGCACATTATTACATTTAATGCACTAACATTGGATTCTTACACTAACCTCAGGATTAGAAAATGCAAAATTCAAAAAATATTCCACACCATTCAAGTATTCTGGTAATGTCCTATTCTTAATAAGTAACCAATTCTTATCCATCATATACTTACCTACAATAAAATATAAAACAATAACTATAAAAATATATAATTAAAATTGTAAAACATTTTAACTTTTTCTCATAAGTTCACAACTACATAAAGTTGAAAATTCACAGTCTAATGATCGACTTTTGATGCAGTTAAATAATTAATATAACAATATAACTGGAACTTAAAGGAGTGAAGAATTATGTTGATAGACAGATAATACCAAGAAATCCAGTATGTGATATGCAACATATACTTGTCAATACTAATTAGTTTTAACGACCAATAAATAGGTGCATTCTATTAACTCCAGAATCGGGTTTTCCTCTAAGTATAAGATAGTCACACATTCATCAGCTCTACTATAACAAGTTTTGACTTAATTATCTAAAATAAAAGTTAGATAAAGTCTCTATATTAGAAAATAATTAACATAAAATATATAATTTGAACTAATAGCCACTGAAGCAAAGGAAGATGAGTAGTATCTTGAAAAGTAACAACAAAAAAGGCAGCAAGTGAAAAAAATAAAAGAAACTGAAGTTCCAAAAATTAAACAATACATCCGCTACTACTAAAAGTAACGGAACTGTAGATTCGATCTTATGAAACTAAAGTTCCAAAAATTAAACAATACATTCTCTTCGCTTTTGTTTACTTAGTTGACTTCTGTATATTCGATCTTATAATGTTTTGCTAAGCATTTTATTTCTTCCCTACATTTCCGTGTGACCTCTATCTCTTGGCCTTGATACTCCTATAATCTGAGATGTAGTTCATATGTCAACTTTAACCTCTTTTACAACTTTGGTGAAACTGGTGCATCATTCCATATCTTGATCTTCTAATGTTAAGGATCAACATGTTAGGCAAACTTCTAATGACCAAGCAAAAGCTAAGGATCAACAAGTTACTAAATTATTTTCTAAAGCTACTGACGCTAACAGGGAAGAATCGGAAATAGACAAGCAAGATCTTATTAAAGGAGATCGGGGATCTACTGTATGTACAAATTAATGGGCTGCAATTACATTGAAGATAGAT
This sequence comes from Nicotiana noctiflora, assembly GCA_032618575.1. NCBI lineage: Eukaryota > Viridiplantae > Streptophyta > Magnoliopsida > Solanales > Solanaceae > Nicotiana > Nicotiana noctiflora. The sequence goes on from JASVEL010006217.1 coordinate 333,753, forward strand.
CGAGCAGTGGTAGGGCTGTGAAACCTACTGATGAACATGCCGATTTAATTGAAAATCCATCAAGTCCACCAGCAGATCGTCAAATATTGGATCAGTCAAAAATAACAGATTGGGCAGTAGTAAATCCTACACAGTCCTCACCTAGCAAGAACAATGTTTGAGTTCACAAAACTCAGTCCACTACAGCAAAAAATGTTACTGTTTCTAACTCGTATGAGGCTTTGATTAATGAACAAGTTCTCTAACTTTGAAATAATGATTGGCACCTCAGGATGGTAAATTCATGAGAGAAAAAGAGGAAAGAATTCCATTCTCTCACCGACATTTCTTCTAATATTTTTCAGTCTTTTCCCTACTATGGATTCATAAAAAGAAAAAGAAAAGAAAACCTTCATTGAAACACAATTTTTTAAAAGAAAACATGCAGTCTCTCTATTTTTACAGACCAAAAGCAAAAGATATGTTTTCATTGGCTTTTCTCTCCTCTTCTTTTCTTTTTTATAAGTTTAAAATTCCATGTTCTTTTTCTTTTGTCTTGATTTTTCTTTCTTAAGAGGAGAGTAGAAGTGAGGAAAATATGACACAATATTTATATATTTCCTCCTATTCACTGGAACATGTTTGGAAGGACGGGCAGCAATGTCCGCACGAGTCAAATATAAAATCGAGGTAATCTAAAGCCACTGAAAAATAGCAGCAAACCGTACAACCATCACTGCCTATCATACAATCACCACAACCACTAGTAGCAGTAACTATTGCAGTAGCCATTGAAACAATAGGGGAATAGGCTAATTCACCGCAAATCTAGAGGGATCAATAATTCACCGCAAATCATAGTCACACTCCCCCTACCCCAACTTGAACTACCCCTACGTACCACAGCCCCAACAACCGCCAGAAGAGCTCCGATGATTAAAAAGAGAAAAAGAAACTGAACAATAATAAAAGAAAATTTTATGCGTAATTCGCTTTTTGAAGCATAAGAAATTAGAGAAGAAATAGTTCAAATCCTAGTCTAGCATAGAAGAAATTGAGATACTCATACTCAATTAAGTACTTAATACCACAGAAATTGATAATTCAATAATTTAGTGGAGAAGCAATCAATAAAGAAATTGAAGATGGATTTCTTACTGGTTGTTCTCCGATCAGCGGCAACAGGACACAATAACGAGGCAGCAGAAGAATAGCTCTTTCAATTCGAACTGATGAAAAACCCTAGCAAAATAGCAAAAATGGTTTTTAGAGATTTGGCTAAAAGTCCGGAAAAAATTAACTTAGGCGAAACATGTTGGTGCTATTAATTTTGGTGGAACAGCGCAAATTTTTAGACCAGGACAAAAGACTCCAATTTAAGGTCTATTCCCAACAAAACACTTCTTGTTTCCAATTCTCTTTATACCTTAATTTTATTAAGTTAAAAATTCTATTTTTGGTAACAACTAAAATTAGTTGTTGCCATTTAATAAATTTCGGCAACAAGCCTATTCTTGTTGCTAAAACATTGTTGCCATTTTTAAAATTAAAAATGGAATTATCAAAATCATAGAATACGACAACAAAATTAATATGTTTGCCAACAAGATAATTTTGTTGCCCAAAAATCTATGCTACAACAACAATTTTATTAAATTGTTGTCATTTATCTATTTTAGCCAATAATATTTTAGTTGTTGCAAAAAGGTTGTTGCAAATTCTGTACTTTTTTGTAGTGACTTTCCCAACACCCAAAATCCCGCACCGCCACAGAACACACCACAACCACAGATAAAATCCACTCACACTCAACACATGCCACACTCTAAACAACACTCAACTACTCATTCCAGAACCACTGAACACCATAAACGACCACCTCCATAACACTCCCATCTACGTGGACACTGTACCACACTACACTTAACCAATCTCAAGTGCACCTGAGTTTGATGACAAAGACTCTCTTATGAGAAACTTGGCCATAGAACTCAAGATGTTGACCAGTCGAGTCTAGGACGTGGAAGGAAACAAAGGTATTGAGGGGCTGAATTACGAGGACCTCTGCATTCAGATAGATGTTGAACTTCCAGAGGGGTACAAACCTCCAAATTTCAAAATGTTCGATGGCACAAGTGATCCCAGAGTCCATTTGAGGACATATTGCGAAAAACTGGTTGGACTCGGAAAAGATGAGAAGATTTGTATGAAGCTCTTTATGAGGAGTCTAAAGGGGGATGCTTTATCTTGGTACATCAGCCAGGACCCCAAGAAGTGGACAAGCTACGTAGATATGGCGTCAGATTTCATGGATAGGTTGTGATTCAATACAGAGAATGCATCAAATGTATTCTACATCCACAATTTGAAGAAGAAACCTACCGAGACATTCCACAAGTATGCTACTTATTGGAGGTCAGAGGCAGCTAAGGTTAGGCCGGCCTTAGAAGAGAAGCAGATGAATAGATTTTTCATCCGAGCTCAGGATCGATAATATTACGAGAGGTTGATGCTGCTCAGGGGACAAAAATTCTCTGATATCATCAAGCTAGGGGAAAGAATTAAGAAAGGCATTAAGAATGGTATGGTTACTAATCTTGAAGCATTGCATGACACCAACAAGGCTTTATAATCTGGAGGAACATCCAAGAAGAAGGATGTGAGCACCGTGATGGTCACAGAAGGAGCCAAATCACCACTGAAATACCACACTTAGCCCTCACTTCCACTCACATATCAGCCTATCCCAAATTGCCATGCATCTGCACCCTCTTACCAAAATCTGCCACCCATTTACCAATCGTCTCCACCTCTCACATATCAACCCACCTCACCCAGATACTCTCAACCTACACCTGTCTACCAAGCTTATAATACCCAACCCCCTCACTACCAATCACCTCCCACTCGGCAAAATTTCCCTAGACCTAGGCCGAGTTTTGACCGTAGACCTCCCAGATAATACACAGCCATTGCCGAAGCAATTGACCAGCTATAAAAGAGACTTAAAGCTACATGTTGTGTCACCCCTATCCCAACCATAACTCCAGAAAATCCTTCCCAATGGGTCAACTCGAACAAAACTTGTGCATACCATTCTGGCATGAAGAGACATACCATTGACGAATGCCACTCATTGAAGGACAAGATTCAAACTTTGATCACCAATAAGGTCATCGTAGCAAAGGAGCTTGCTCCTAATGTTCGCAACAACCCTCTGCCTGACCACAAAGGTGGAGACATTCACATGAATAAGATCGAAGATGATTGGGACCCCAAGGGGTCGATAGGATTAATTGCTGAGGCTGATGATCCAATGGAACCAGCGGTCACACTTAACCCAATTGTTGTGCACAATTAGCCCTCTAGCGGCGACGAAGTAAACATGTCTATACCTCTCGAATTTGAAGCACCTTCTTCTGCAAAGGCGCTCAGACTAATTGAGGTTGAGTTTGGAGTTCCAAAAGCACCTACAACTTTTGAAGTTGTTGTGTTACCACCAAGGGTGCCTATTCTTGTAGCAATATCAGACATAATACCATTCCACTCAAATGCCATACCATATGATTACACAGTTGAAGCTAGGAGGAGAGGAAAGACCAAAACTAGAGAAGCAATTACTGTGCAGGGTATGGCTAGAACTGGCAGGGTTTACACTCTAGAACACCTAGCTGAGTCCAGCAAACAAGCCTCTATACGGCCTTTTGAAACTGGGCCCGAAGATCTTTGAAGGAAAAAACAGGATAAAGAGTACTCGTTCGTTGAGCAGTCAAACAACATACCAGTGCAAATCTCTATCCTAGCTCTTCCGCAGAGCTCTGACGCACACAAAAATGCCTTGATAAAGATACTGAGCGAAGCTTATGTGCCCAGCAACATAACTGGAGGAAAAATAGCAAATATGGTAGGGAAAGTACTAGAGAGCCACAAAATCACCTTCCACGAAGATGAGCCGCCACCGCAAGGGCTGAGTCATAATAAGGCACTGCACATTATCGTGCAATGCGAGGGTTATTTCATTACTAGAGTCCTGATCGATGGAGTATCCAGCCTCAAAATCTGTCCGCTGATAACTCTCAGAACATTGGGAAAGAGCCTACACAAGATCAAATATGGACCCATCAATGTCAAAGCCTTCAACGGGTCCTAAAGGTCTACTATTGGAGAAATTCCTCTATGTCTGCCGATGGGGCCAACTTGGTTCAACGTTGACTTTCAAGTAACAGACATCCCAACATCCTTCAACTTGTTATTAGGACGACCGTGGATCCACGCTACTGGAACTGTAGCATCAACCCTGCATCAGGCAGTGAAGTTCGAATGGAATCACCAAGAGGTGATTATTCATGGCGATGGTAGCAACCCCATACATAGTCGCCAGACCATCCCGGTGATTGGAGGCCGAAAGAGAATAGGCGGGGAAACTTACCACCTCATTGAAAGGGTCAACACTGTAGACAAGGATAAATGGTGGGATAACAAGATTGAAGGTATCCTGAATTGGTGTGGGTACGCACCTGGAAAGGGACTCGGCAAAAACCTCAAGGGAATCACCAAACCCATCAAGTTGATGAAACACAATACTAAATTTGGTTTGGAGTATGAATACACTTAAAAGGAGTTCGATGATTAGTCGTCACCATAGCGCGGCCCCTACTATCCACTTGGAGCATCCGATACCTCTCCTGGAGCAGACTTTCAAACCAACAGATACTATATATGGGTCAGAGGAAGATGAAGAATTGACAGCCATGAAGAATCTATTTCTGGAGGATGATGATATGGACTGTTGTGTTCCTTTTGAGGAGGAATGGGAGGACGACCCTTCCATACAAGCTGTGAACAGAGGAGAACGCTCAGCAACTGGTCAATCAGAACCACCAGGGCCTGGAAAGCTTCGGGGTAGCAAGGCTAAACAAAATCCACATGCCTGATTATTTCTTTCCGCATTATCTTTAATTTTTAAAAGAGCTCCGATATTCCAAAAAATTATGAATTTAATTAAAGCATTTTAGTTTATCATTTATCCCGCTCTTATTGTTTTCCCTATCATTTATGTTATTTACACAACTTTGTTATTACTTGCTTTGATGATGAACCAACGATGGTGACTTGCAATGAAACAACACAACAAATGAATATAGATTCAAAAGAGGATGATATACCAGAAGAGGTCATTAGAGAGGTTGAGAATTTTGAGAATAGGCCTAAGTCTAGCTTGGAATAAATTGAGGTCGTTAATTTGGGAGATATAGAAAATGTCAAAGAGACGCGCATCCGTGTTCACCTGTCACCATCAGAAAAGAAGGAGTACATAAAGTTCTTAAGGGAATATGAGGACATATTTGCCTGCTCGTACGATGATATGACTGGTCTTAGTACATCCATTGTACTTCACAAGTTGCCAACAGACCCAACATGTCTGCCGGTGAAGCAGAAGCTCAGGAAATTCAAACCCGACATAAGTTTGAAAATCAAAGAAGAAGTTATCAATAGGTCAAAGCCAAGGTTCTCAGGGTAGTGGAATATCCAACATGGTAAGCCAACATCGTGCCGGTACCAAAGAAGGATATGAAGGTTAGAGTGTTTGTCGACTACCGCGATCTCAATCGGGCGAGTCCCAAAGACGACTTCCTCTTACCAAACATACACATTCTTATCTATAACTATGCCAAGCATGAGTTGTAGTCTTTTGTTGATTATTTCGCTAAGTATCATCAGATATGGATGGACTAGGAAGATGCAGAGAAAACATCTTTCATCACGCTGTGGGAAATGTACTGTTACAAAATGATGCCATTTGGTTTGAAGAATGTTGGGGCCACCTATATGAGAGCCATGATTTCTATATTTCATGACATGATATATAAGAAGATCGAGGTGTATGTAGATTATTCCATCATCAAATCCTAGAAAGTCACTGATCATATGGAAGATCTAAGAAAGTTCTTCAACAGACTAAGGAGGTACATCTGAAATTGAATCCCGCCAGGTGTGCATTCAGGGTTCTTGCTAGAAAATTACTGGGTTTCATTGTGAGTCGTCGAGGAATAGAATTAAATCTATCAAAATTCAAAGCTGCAAGAACTGGCACCGCCAAAGAACAAGAAGAACGTGATGAGTTTCTTGGAAAGACTCAACTATATCAGCCGATTCATAGCTCAATCCACAGTCATATGTGAACCCATCTTTAAAATGTTGAAAAAGGATGTTGTTACCAAGTGGACTGATGATTGTCAGAAAGCCTTGACAGAATAAAGGAATACATGTCAATTCTGCCAGTCTTGGTTCTGCTTGAGCCAGGAAGACCCCTATTGCTTTACCTTGCGATATTGGATGGAGTATTCGGTTATGTTCTGGGATAATATGATGAAACAAGGAGAAATGAGAAAGCCATCTACTATATCAGTAAGAAGTTCACCCCGTACGTGACCCGACATTCTCTTCTAGAGTGCACTAGTTGTGCTCTGACATGGGTAGCTCAGAAGTTGAGGCATTATTTCTGTGCCTACATGTGACGACCCAAAGGGTCATCACTTATTTTATTAATCATTTCGAGCTTCTGAGGCCTTGAAAACCTCATTCTATGTTGCCTCGATTTACGTGCACAATCCGAGCATGTAGCCGGAAAGATTTTGTGATAGAAAATATGAATTCTATGAGAAATGTGGATAAAAATGATATTAATATTGATATGGTTGACTTCGGTCAACATTTTTGGTAAACGGATCCGGACCCGAGATTGGGTGGTCCCGAGAGGTCCGTAGGAAAATATGGGACTTGGACATGCGTCCGAAGTCGAATTCTGAGGCCTAGAGCCCAAGTTATGAATTTTTCTATGAAATTGTTTTTGATGTAATTGTTAAAGGAAATGAATTAATTGACCTTGGTATCGGGCTCGTATTTTGGTTCCGACGCCCGGTACAAGTCTTAAATATTATATATGTGATTTCCGTAAAGTTTGGTGACATTCGGATGTCGTTTGAGATGTTTTGGACCTTGAGTTCCAAGTTTGAAAGTTTTTGAAAACCAAAAGTATGAAAATCATGAATTTGAGGCTTGATTTGATGAAAACGATGTGATATTGGCGATGTGATCGCACGAACAAGTTCATAATGTGTTTTTGAGGTTGTGTACATGTTTGGTTTGGAGCCCGGGAGGCTCGGGTAAAGATTTGATAGGCCGTAGGATCAATTTCTGAATTTATGCACTGCTGGATTTTCACCCAGCCGTTGGCTTCGCATTTGCGAACTTGGCTGGTTCTGGCAGGCATCGCATTTGCGATAACGGGTTGTGACGACCCAAAGGGTCATCACTTATTTTATTAATCATTTCGAGCTTCGAGGCCTTGAAAACCTCATTCCATGTTGCCTCGATTTACGTGCACAATCCGAGCATGTAGCCGAAAAGATTTTGTGATAGAAAATATGAATTCTATGAGAAATGTGGATAAAAATGATATTAATATTGATATGGTTGACTTCGGTCAACATTTTTGGTAAACGGATCCGAACCCGAGATTGGGTGGTCCCGAGAGGTCCGTAGGAAAATATGGGACTTGGACATGCGTCCGAAGTCGAATTCTGAGGCCTAGAGCCCAAGTTATGAATTTTGCTATGAAATTGTTTTTGATTTAATTGTTAAAGGAAATGAATTAATTGACCTTGGTATCGGGCTCGTATTTTGGTTCCGACGCCCGGTACAAGTCTTAAATATTATATATGTGATTTCTGTAAAGTTTGGTGACATTCGGATGTCGTTTGAGATGTTTTGGACCTTGAGTTCCAAGTTTGAAAGTTTTTGAAAACCAAAAGTATGAAAATCATGAATTTGAGGCTTGATTTGATGAAAACGATGTGATATTGGCAATGTGATCGCACGAACAAGTTCATAATGTGTTTTTGAGGTTGTGTACATGTTTGGTTTGGAGCCCGGGAGGCTCGGGTAAAGATTTGATAGGCCGTAGGATCAATTTCTGAATTTATGCACTGCTGGGTTTTCACCCAGCTATTGGCTACGCATTTGCGAAGAATTTCTCGCAAATGCGAAGAAGGCAGATCAAGGCTAGGTTCGCAAATGCGAACCCATTATCGCAAATGCGATGCCTGCCAGAACCAGCCAAGTTCGCAAATGCGAACAAAGTGTCGCAAATGCGACACCGGTACACCTGGACCAGAGTTCGCAATTGCGAACTTAACCTCGCAAATGCGAGGCCTTCAGTAATTGCCTGTCTTCGCAATTGCGAAGAATGTGTCGCAATTGCGACAAAGCCCAGAAGCCAGCTGGTTCGCAAATGCGAACCTTATTTCGCAAATGCGAAATCCCCAACAGCTGCCTAGACTTCGCAAATGCGAACAAAATGTTCGCAAATGCGAACTTCCCAAGCCTTAGCTTATTTTTCAAACTCCAGAAATTGGTCGGGGTTCGCAATTGCGAACCCATGTTCGCAAATGCGAACACATAGACCTGTAAAACACGATTTTCAGTTCATTTCTTCACTTTTTACAAACCAAAAACACCCATTTGCGATTCTTCACGGATTCCTTCTTCATCAAAACAATTGTAAGTCACTTTTTACTTAATTCTTTCAATTCCTAACATCATTAAACATGTTTTTCAATAGAAATCAAAGGTTTTCATGGTAGAATTTCTTGTTTTTGATAGAATATAGGGTTTTTCATAAATTGGGAAATTGGACCTCGAATCGAGGTCCGATTTTGAAACAAATCATATACTTGAACTCGTGGGGGGATGGGTAACCGGATTTTGGTCCGAACCCCGAGTTCCGACCATGTGGGCCCGGGGTCGATTTTTACTATTCCGGGCAGAATGTTGTAAAAGTTGTAATTAGCCTTATGAATTAGTTTGTTGAGTAGTATTGATGATATTAAATCAATCGTGTATAGATACGATTGGATTGGAGCCAAATTTGAAAGGAAAAGGCATTGCCACGGATTGAATTGTTCATAAACATTCGAGGTAAGTGTTTGTTCTATCCTAGCTTGAGGGAATAGGATTATGTGCTATGTGATCGAGTGCGGTGTATGGGCTGTGGTGACTGTGAGCACGTGATTTTTGCCCTATCGTGAGTCGTTGTTGATATTTGTTGTGAGATATTTTGAAGATAAATTGTTGAACCCTTGCCGGGTTGTATAATTGTTATTGTTCTCCCTTGTCGGGACTTGTTGTGAAGTGAGATATTGATTGCCCTTGCAGGGACTTTGTTGAAATGATTATTGTGTCCCTTGCCGGAACGGTTCATGATTTGTTGTTTTCTTTCTCTGCCCTTAATTGTGATTGTTATTTGGGTGAGGAAGAGTGATAATGCACGAAGGGTGATGCCGTGCCATGTTTTATTATTTATGCACGAAGGTTAATGCCGTGCCATGTTTTATTGATTATGCACGAAGGATCATGCCGTGCCTTGTTATTGAACCATGTACGAAGGATCATGCCGTACTATGGATGTGAGGATGAGAGTAAAAGCACGAAGGGTGATGCCGTGCACTTTATTTGCTTATTTGATGAGGATGAGAGTAAAAGCACGAAGGGTGATGCCGTGCAACTATTTGCCATTCCTTGACTTGATATTACTTGTTTTTCCATTATATTTTATTTGGGTGATGCCGTGCAACTATTTGCCATTCCTTGACTTGATATTACTTGTGTTTCCATTATACTTTGTTTTCCTTGTGAACTTATTAACCGTTGTTAATTGTTGAGTTCTTTTGAGATATTCCTTATTGTATTATTACTTGGTTAATTCTTGTTAATTGTGGTAATATATATATTAAAGAAATGGAATCGTGTGGCATGTCGACCACAAAGTGATTTGAATCTTGGCATTGGCCATAGTTGCCGGTAGCCTATTGATATATTTGGGAGCGGGTGGTACGCCTACCACAAGATATAATTTATTGTTACAGTTGGGAGTGGGTGGTACGCCTACCACGAGATAAGAAAAGAAAAATAAAGAATTGAGACACGAAAGTAAGATTTAATTCTGTGGATTAGATTAATTTGGATATTATGAGTTATTGGCTGTTATTGCAGAGCAGAGTATTTCCTTATAAATGTTTATGTACATATATATATATATATATATATATATATATATATATATATATATATATATTGTTATTCTATGGTATACATATATATTGAATTGCACAGGTTTATGTAGGTGTCTGGTCCTAGGCTTGTCACTACTTCGCCGGGATAGGCCAGGCACTTACCAGCACATGGGGTCGGTTGTGCTGATACTACACTTCTGTGCGTTTTTGCACAGGTCTAGGTTACGATCAGGAGCAGCACCAGTAAATCGATTGCGTGGAAGTTGATCACATTTGAGACCGAGGTAGCTTGTAGACGTCCGCAAGCCCGACGTCTCTCTCTTTACTTATGTTACTAGCCGTAGTCTCTTTGTTCCGAGACAAACAGAATTATGTTATATTTCTTTCAAACTTTATGTATAGTATTCAGTAGTATTTCGTGAGTTGGTGACTCCACGTCTGGGGTAGAGGATTTCATTATGATTTTCATCTTGTAATTAGTTATTTCTATTTCGATAAAGTATTCCGCATTTATTTAATTAAAATTGTGTTAAAAACAGGATAGTATGAATACAATGGCTTGCCTAGCTACCACGAGTAGGCGCCATCACGATCCCGATGTTGGGGGAAAATCCGGGTCGTGACAAGTTGGTATCAGAGCTCTAGGTTACATAGGTCTCACCACTCACGAACAAGCTTAGTAGAGTTTGAGAGGTAGGTACGGAGACGTCCGTGCTTGTCCTCCCGAGTCTATTGAGTTAGGAAAGAGTCTCTCATTTGTTCTTTCTTATCGTGCGAATTTGTTCTTCAAAGTGTTAAGTTAAATTTCCACTCTTGTCTTCCCACGAATGGCGTAGTCGCGTACCGCTATTCCAGCCGAACAATGGCACAGACTGGTGATAGATCAACTATGCCTTCAAAAGTTTTACGGAGGACGGATAGGTTTCACCAAAGTCTTCGCTACCACCTTCAGCGGTGCATCTTTTGAGAACCCACGAGATTGTGCTTGACAGTTCTTATGAGGAATTACAGAACGTGGGAATAGTCGAATGCGAGGAGTTCATTTTACTGTGCTACGGAAGGCACACATAAGTAGTGGGAAGATAATGTATTTACCACACCAGTTATGGTCCCAACGGAAGATGCAATTATATCAGGAGATCACCTAATAAATCATGTTGGGTTTCAACGGACCTAGATGTCCGGTCGATGTGTTGGAGTTGTGAAGGACAAATATGGTGAGTTATCGGAATGTATATATATGGTATGGAAAGGTCCTCCAAATAATTTATACATATTTAAGGTTGGTTCTTTTCATGGGGTAAGAATCGCCCCCAGAGAATGACGAAGAGTATATGAGTAAATGGGGTAGCTCAGCAGTGTTAAGCCAACATAGCAAAAGAGAAAATTGGCCGTCGATGTTTGTGACAAGCCTACGAAGAGGGCAAGCCGGCCAATGCAACGCTATCTTCTAAACTCTATTTTTAGAAAAGGTTATGAAGACGTCACCCCGAGATTCTCTGCAATATGTAGTATATGCGATCCTGAACGGTTGTACCAGGTCACAATGACTGTGTCCGAATATATATTGTCATGAACAACAAGTTAACTGAGCCTTAAAGGAATTGCTATGAATGTGGAATTTTTGGAGAAATATAATTTTAGGAAAGCACTCAGTCTACACGCTCCATTGCAGTTAATATTTATCCTACATGGCCAGCCGGATGTATAGGTCAGGATGTTAGAGGTGGAGGTGAAAATCCTAGAGGTGGAGACCCAACCATTGATATACTTTTTATGGTATGAGGGAGGTCATTACACCGGATGGTGTCATCACGTGTATAATTCAGATTGTTATAAACAGAATAATTTTCCCTTAATTTGATTTGGTTTTTGAAAGAAAATTTAGGCGAGTCTGTTTAACATGCTCCATTCATGAGCGAACATCGTAATCATACTACTTAGGGAAATACTCCCGTTGAGATATTACACGAGGATAGACATCCCTATCATTAGGTGTTAGTCACTAAATATCCATGAGACTAAGAGTGACTTTATATTACTTATTACAATGGGTTTTGATATAATTCTCAGAATAACTAATGTTAATCATTAATTGTGTGCCCTATCAGTATGAGGGCTTATTTTATGTCGTGATTATCTTTGACGGACAATTATTGAAAGGAAGAAAGAAAGGAAATGAAAAATTTCAGATGATATGATGTGCAAGCACCGTGATTCAGAGTTGAGGATGAGATCCTCCAATTTTTGGCATAATGTGAAATATTTCTAAGCCGAGCTTCAAGCTGCGGTGGATATCATATGAGGACTGGGTCCTGGTAGTAAGAGTTTATGTGTTTAAAATTCTTCTTTTATGAATTAATATTTTCGTATTGCATTCGTAAATAAAGAGTCATGTCCGTTAGGACTATTTGACAATTCTTGTATAGTTTCTATTCATATTTAGCCATTTCTATTTTGAAACCGTTGAGCTTAGCCTTTGAGACGAGCACCAGGTAAGGATAAATATGACGCATTAATTCGGGAAAATAATCACGAGGTCACCATACCTCATTCTGAGTAAAATGGGATTTGTAGAATAAGGTATTTGATAACAGGGTTAATTGACAATGTTGTAATTTAAGAATAACTCTTATGGCCAGACTTCAGAGTCATGGATACGTGCATACGCATGAGTGTGTTCGTGCCTTATTTAGACTTGTTCGTTGTAGTCTTCATTGTTTCCATATTGACATACTCCTGCAGTCATGAGGAGCATGCACAACATCTCAGAGTGACTTTGCAGACTCCGAAAGATAGCCAACTATATGCAAAAATTTCGAAGTGTGAATTTTGGCTAAGTTCAGTTGCATTCCTGGGTCATATTGTGACGGCAGCAGGTATTCAGGTTGATTCGAAGAAGATTGAGGCAGTCAAGGACTGACCTAGACTGACATCAGCCACAGAGATTTGGAGTTTCTTGGGATTAGCGGGTTATTATCGGCGATTCGTGGAGGGGTTTTCATCTATTGCAACCCCACTGACCAGATTGACACAGAAAGGTGTTCAATTTGAATGGTCAGATGAATGTGAGGCGAGCTTTCAAAAGCTCAAGATAGCAACTTTGACCACAGCACCAGTATTGGTTTTACCCACAGGTACGGGACCTTATACTGTTTATTGTGATGCTTCCCATATTGGGCTTGGTGCAGTGTTAATGCAGGATGGCAAGGTTATTGCCTATGCTTCGAGGCAGTTGAAGATGCATGAAAAGAATTACCCGGTGCATGATCTAGAATTTGCGGCGATTATTCACGCATTGAAGATCTAGAGGCATTAATTGTATGGTGTAGTATGTGAAGTATACACCGATCATAAGAGTCTTCGGTATTTGTTTAAACAAAAGAGTTGAATTTGAGGCAGAGAAGGTGGCTGGAATTGCGGAAAGATTATGATGTCACCTTTTTATATCATCAGGGAAAAAGCAAACGTGGTGGCTGACGCTTTGAGTAGAAAGTCAGCCAGTATGGGCAGTCTTGTTTATATTCCAGCCAATCAGAGGCCAATTGCTTTGGATGTTCAGTCCTTGGCCAATCGATTTGTGAGGTTGGATATTTCCTGAGCCTAGTCGAGCACTAGCTTGTGCGATCGCTCGCTCTTCATTATTGGAGCGTATCCGCGATCAACAATATAATGATTCCTATTTATGTGACCTTAGAGACACGGTTCAGCGAGGAGGTGCTAAACAGGTCATTTTGGAGGTTCGTGGGATCAATTCCTGCCATTGGCAGAGTTTGCTTATAATAATAGTTATCAATCGAGCATCCGGATGGCTCCTTATGAAGCATTGTATGGTAGGCGGTGTCGTTCTCCGGTTGGATGGTTTGAACCGGGAGAAGCTCGGTTATTGGGTACAGATTTAGTTCAGGAGGCCTTAGATAAGGTCAAGATTATTCAAGATAGGCTTCGCACAGCTCAATCTAGACAAAAGAGCTATGCAGATCGCAAGGTTCGAGACATAACTTTCATGATCGGGGAGCGAGTATTGCTCCGAGTGTCACCTATGAAGGGCGTGATGAGGTTCGGGAAGAAGGGCAAGCTCAGCCCTAGGTATATTGGTCCATTTGAGATTCTAGATAGAGTGGGAGGGGTGGCTTACATATTAGCTTTGCCGCCTAGCTTATCAGCCGTGCATCCAGTTTTTCACGTATCTATGCTTCGGAGATACCACGGCGATCCCACTCATGTGTTAGACTTCAGTACTGTCCAATTGGACAATGATCTATCTTACGAGGAGGAGCCGGTGGCTATTCTAGACCGGCAGGTTCGACAGCTGAGGTCGAAGAGTTATCCTTCTGTGCGTGTTCAGTGGAGAGGTCAGCCTCCTGAGGCATCGACCTGGGAGTCCGAGTCTGATATGCGGAGCCGCTACCCACACTTGTTTCCTGACTCAGGTACTTTTTCTTTTGTCCGTTCGAGGACGAACGGTTGTTTTAGAGGTGGAGATTGTGACGACCCAAAGGGTCATCACTTATTTTATTAATCATTTCGAGCTTCGGAGGCCTTGAAAACCTTATTCTATGTTGCCTCGATTTACGTGCACAATCCGAGCATGTAGCCGGAAAGATTTTGTGATAGAAAATATGAATTCTATGAGAAATGTGGATAAAAATGATATTAATATTGATATGGTTGACTTCGGTCAACATTTTTGGTAAACGGATCCGACCCGAGATTGGATGGTCCCGAGAGGTCCGTAGGAAAATATGGGACTTGGACATGCGTCCGGAGTCGAATTCTGAGGCCTAGAGCCCAAGTTATGAATTTTGCTATGAAATTGTTTTTGATTTAATTGTTAAAGGAAATGAATTAATTGACCTTGGTATCGGGCTCGTATTTTGGTTCCGACGCCCGTACAAGTCTTAAATATTATATATGTGATTTCTGTAAAGTTTGGTGACATTCGGATGTCGTTTGAGATGTTTTGGACCTCGAGTTCCAAGTTTGAAAGTTTTGAAAACCAAAAGTATGAAAATCATGAATTTGAGGCTTGATTTGATGAAAACGATGTGATATTGGCGATGTGATCGCACGAACAAGTTCATAATGTGTTTTTGAGGTTGTGTACATGTTTGGTTTGGAGCCCTGGGGGCTCGGGTAAAGATTTCATAGGCCGTTGGATTAAATTTCTGAATTTATGCACTGCTGGTTTTTCACCCAGCTGTTGGCTTCGCATTTGCGAAGAATTTCTCGCAAATGCGAAGAAGGCAGTTCAAGGTTGGGTTCGCAAATGCGAACCCATTATCGCAAATGCGATGCCTGCCAGAACCAGCCAAGTTCGCAAATGCGAACAAAGTGTCGCAAATGCGACACCGGTACACCTGGACCAGAGTTCGCAATTGCGAACTTAACCTCGCAAATGCGAGGCCTTCAGTAATTGCCTGTCTTCGCAATTGCGAAGAATGTGTCGCAATTGCGACAAAGCCCAGAATGCCTGCTGGTTCGCAAATGCGAACCTTATTTCGCAAATGCGAAATCCCCAGTAACTGCCTAGACTTCGCAAATGCGAACAAATGTTCGCAAATGCGAACTTCCCAACCTTAGCTTATTTTTCAAACTCCAGAAATTGGTCGGGGTTCGCAATTGCGAACCCATGTTCGCAAATGCGAACACAGAGACCTGTAAAACACGATTTTCAGCTCATTTCTTCACTTTTTACAAACCAAAAACACCCATTTGCGATTCTTCACGGATTCCTTCTTCATCAAAACAATTGTAAGTCACTTTTTACTTAATTCTTTCAATTCCTAACATCATTAAACATGTTTTTCAATAGAAATCAAAGGTTTTCATGGTAGAATTTCTTGTTTTTGATAGAATATAGGGTTTTTCATAAATTAGGAAATTGGACCTCGAATTGAGGTCCGATTTTGAAACAAATCATATACTTGAACTCGTGGGGGATGGGTAACCGGATTTTGGTCCTAACCCCGAGTTCCGACCATGTGGGCCCGGGGTCGATTTTTACTATTCCGGGCAGAATGTTGTAAAAGTTGTAATTAGCCTTATGAATTAGTTTGTTGAGTAGTATTGATGATATTAAATCAATCGTGTATAGATACGATTGGATTGGAGCCAAATTTGAAAGGAAAAGGCATTGCCACGGATTGAATTGTTCATAAACATTCGAGGTAAGTGTTTGTTCTATCCTAGCTTGAGGGAATAGGATTATGTGCTATGTGATCGAGTGCGTTGTATGGGCTGTGGTGACGAGCATCCATACACTGGCGTCTAGCATGACCGTGAGTCGTTGTTGATATTTGTTGTGAGATATTTTGAAGATAAATTGTTGAACCCTTGCCGGGTTGTATAATTGTTATTGTTCTCCCTTGTCGGGACTTGTTGTGAAGTGAGATATTGATTGCCCTTGCAGGGACTTTGTTGAAATGATTATTGTGTCCCTTGCCGGAACGGTTCATGATTTGTTGTTTTCTTTCTCTGCCCTTAACTGTGATTGTTATTTGGGTGAGGAAGAGTGATAATGCACGAAGGGTGATGCCGTGCCTTGTTATTGATTATGCACGAAGGTTAATGCCGTGCCACGTTTTATTGACTATGCACGAAGGATCATGCCGTGCCTTGTTATTGAACCACGTACGAAGGATCATGCCGTACTATGGATGTGAGGATGAGAGTAAAAGCACGAAGGGTGATGCCGTGCACTTTATTTGCTTATTTGGTGAGGATGAGAGTAAAAGCACGAATGGTGATGCCGTGCAACTATTTGCCATTCCTTGACTTGATATTACTTGTTTTTCCATTATATTTTATTTGGGTGATGCCGTGCAACTATTTGCCATTCCTTGACTTGATATTACTTGTTTTTCCATTATATTTTATTTGGATGATGCCGTGCAACTATTTGCCATTCCTTGACTTGATATTACTTGTGTTTCCATTATACTTTGTTTTTCCTTGTGAACTTATTAACCGTTGTTAATTGTTGAGTTCTTTTGAGATATTCCTTATTGTGTTATTACTTGGTTAATTCTTGTTAATTGTGGTAATATATATATTAAAGAAATGGAATCGTGTGGCACGTCGACCACAAAGTGATTTGAATCTTGGCATTGGCCATAGTTGCCGGTAGCCTATTGATATATTTGGGAGCGGGTGGTACGCCTACCACAAGATATAATTTATTGTTACAGTTGGGAGCGGGTGGTACGCCTACCACGAGATAAGAAAAGAAAAATAAAGAATTGAGACACGAAAGTAAGATTTAATTCCTTGTGGACTTATTAACTGTTGTTAATTGTTGAGTTCTTTTGAGACACTCCTTATTGAGTTATTACTTGGTTATTTCTCGTTATTTTGTGGTATACATATATATTGAACTGCACAGGTTTATGTGGGTGTCTGGTCCTAGCATTATCACTACTTCGCCGGGATAGGCCAGGCACTTACCAAGACATGGGGTCGGTTGTGCTGATACTACACTTCTGTGCGTTTTTGGACAGGTCCAGGTTACGATCAGGAGCAGCAGCAGTAAATCTTTTGCGTGGGAGTTGATCATATTTGAGACTGAGGTAGCTTGCAGACGTCCGCAGGCCCGGCGTCTCTCTCTTTACTTATGTTACTAGCTGTAGTCTCTTTGTTCCGAGACAAACAGATTATGTTATATTTCTTTCAGACTTTATGTGTAGTATTCAGTAGTATTTCGTGAGTTGGTGACTCCACGTCTTGGGTAGAGGATTTCATTATGATTTTCATCTTGTAATTAGTTATTTCTATTTCGATAAAGTATTCCGCATTTATTTAATTAAAATTGTGTTAAAAACAGGATAGTATGAATACAATGGCTTGCCTAGCTACCACGAGTAGGCGCCATCACGATCCCGATGTTGGGGGAAAATCCGGGTCGTGACACTACACTACTTATCTCATATCAAGAATGGACCCGCATATGTATATCTTCCAGAAACCTATGCCCACTGGCAAGCTCGCCAAGTGGCAAATCCTGCTAAGTGAATTCGTCATAGTTTGCATGACTCAAAAATGATCAAAGGACAAGCCTTGGCAGATTATCTCACCGAGAATCCCGTGGACGGAAAATACGAGCCCCTAATGACATATTTTCCAGATTAAGAGGTATCATTCATAGGAGAAGATATTGCAGAATCCTATGAAGGCTGCAGAATATTTTTCGACAAAGCCGCAAATTTCTAAAGAATTATGTGACGACCCAAAGGGTCATCACTTATTTTATTAATAATTTCGAGCTTCCGAGGCCTTGAAAACCTCATTCTATGTTGCCTCGATTTACGTGCACGATCCGAGCATGTAGCCGGAAAGATTTTGTGATAGAAAATATGAATTCTATGAGAAATTTGGATAAAAATGATATTAATATTGATATGGTTGACTTCGGTCAACATTTTTGGTAAACGGATCCGGACCCGAGATTGGATGGTCCCGAGAGGTCCGTAGGAAAATATGGGACTCGGACATGTGTCCGGAGTCGAATTCTGAGGCCTAGAGCCCAAGTTATGAATTTTTATGTGAAATTGTTTTTGATGCAATTATTAAAGGAAATAAATTAATAGACCTTGGTATCGGGCTCGTATTTTGGTTCCGACGCCCGGTACAAGTCTTAAATATTATATATGTGATTTCCGTAAAGTTTGGTGACATTTGGATGTCGTTTGAGATGTTTTGGACCTTGAGTTCCAAGTTAAGAAGTTTTGAAAATCAAAAGTATGAAAATCATGAGTTTGAGGCTCGATTTGATTAAAACGAGGTGATATTGGCGATATGATCGCACGAACAAGTCCATAATGTGTTTTTGAGGTTGTGTACATGTTTGGTTTGGAGCCCGGGGGCTCGGGTAAAGATTTGATAGGCCGTTGGATGAAATTCTGAATTTTTGAACTGCTGGTTTTTCACCCAGCTGTTGGCTTCGCAATTGCGAAGTTTTCTCGCAATTGCGAAGGGGGACAGGCTCGCAAATGCGAACAATCATCGCAAATGCGAAGCCCCCTTTGGCCCAGCCTTGTTCGCAAATGCGAACAATTGTTCGCATTTGCGAAGGTCCCCACTGCTGCCTTGGTTCGCAAATGCGAACCATTGTTCGCAAATGCGAACATCCCTGTGACTGCCTTGGTTCGCAAATGCGAACCATTGTTCGCAAATGCGAACAATGCCTTATACAGCATGTGTTCGCAAATGCGAACATTAGTTCGCAAATGCGAACTGTTCGCAAATGCGAACAAATGTTCGCAAATGCGAACTTTCCACCCTTAGCTTATTTTTCAAACTCCAGAAATTGGTCGGGGTTCGCAATTGCGAACCCATGTTCGCAAATGCGAACACAGAGACCTGAAAAACACGAATTTCAGCCATTTCTTCATTTTTCACAAAACCAAAACACCCATTTGCGACTCTTCAAGGATTTCTTCTTCATCAAAACGATTGTAAGTCACTTTTTACTTAATTCTTTCAATTCCTAACATCAATAAACATGTTTTCATAAGAAATCAATGATTTTCATGGTAAAATTCTTGTTTTTGTTAGAAAATAGGGTTTTTCATAAATTGGGAATTGGACCTCGAATTGAGGTCCGATTTTGAAACAAATTATATACATGAACTCGTGGGGGATGGGTAACCGGATTTTGGTCCTAACCCCGAATTCCGACCATGTGGGCCCGGGGTTGAAATTTACTATTCATGGCAGAATGTTGTAAAAGTTGTATTTGGTATTAAGAATTAGTTTGTTGAGTAGAATTGATGATATTAAATCAATTGTGTATAGATACGATTGGATTGGAGCCAAATTGAAAGAAAAGACATTTCCACGGATTGAATTGTTCATAAGCATTCGAGGTAAGTGTTTGTTCTATCCTAGCTTGAGGGAATAGGATTATGTGCTCTGTGTTATGTGATTGAGTGCAGTGTCCAGGTTACGATCAGGAGCAGCAGCAGCAGTAAACAGATTGCGTGGGAGTTGATCACATTTGAGACCGAGGTAGCTTGCGGACGTCCGCGTGCCCGGCGTCTCTTTCTTTATTTATGTTAATAGCCGTAGTCTCGTTGTTCCGAGACAAACAGAATTATGTTATATTTCCTTCGTACTTTTATGTGTAGTATTTCACAGTAGTTTGTGAGTTGGTGACTCCACGTCTCGGGTAGAGGATTTCAAGATAATTTTCACTTTGTGATTTGTTATATCCATTTCGATAAAGTATTCCGCATTTATTTAATTAAAATTGTGTTAAAAACAGGATAGTATGAATACAGCGGCTTGCCTAGCTACCACGAGTAGGCGCCATCACGATCCCGATGTTGGGGGAAAATCCGGGTCGTGACAAGTTGGTATCAGGAGCTCTAGGTTACATAGGTCTCACCACTCACGAACAAGCTTAGTAGAGTTTGAGAGGTAGGTACGGAGACGTCCGTACTTGTCCTCCAGAGTCTATCGAGTTAGGAAAAAGTCTCTCATTTGTTCTTTCTTGTCGTGCGACTTGTTCCTCAATTACCGATTGAATTTCTATTCCGTCCTTTCGCAGATGGTAAGGACACGCACTTCTTCGTCCGCCGACCGGCCAGCCCCGAGCCCCGTAGCAGCCTCCGCGGCGGGCGGGGCCGAGGCCGTACTGTAGGCCGCGGTAGTGGCAGAGCTCAGCCCCAGGGCAGCTACCCCGGAGGTGGAGCCTCATATTGAGATCGACGAGGAGGTTCCGGCTCCAGCAGCCCCAGTGGGCCCAGCTCAGGTCCCCGGAGAGGCTTTGATTACCCCGGATCTCCGGATGCTTTGGTCGAATAGCGGGATTTACGGATAGCATTGCCGTAGCCGGGTCTATTATCGCTTGCCCACCTACTTCTCAGCCGGAGTGAGGGGCCCGTACTCCTATTGCTCATACTCCGGAGCCGCAGCTCCTCACCCTCAGCACCGGCATCCGGCCCACCGTGGCCACTCGGCCGAGTACCGCACACTCACGCCGGCGACGGAGCGGCCATGACTTCTCGATTCGTTAGCGAGGCTTGATCGCGTTCTCCAAGCTATTTACCACTACATTCAGCCGGAGCCGCATCGGAGGATCCTCGGGACTTCTTTATTCAGTTGCCACGAGATTCTCGAGACTACGGGGATCGCGGAGACAAACGGAGTTGATTTCCGTACCTTCAGGACTCGCAGGATCCGCCAAGACTCGGTGGAGAGATTATTGCCTGACTCGACCAGCAGGGTCCCCAGCTCTATCATGGGACCACTTTGCGGAACTATTTATGGAGAAGTTTCTCCCTGCTACTCAGCGGGATTTACTTCGGAGGCAGTTTGAGCGCCTCCATCGGGGCACTATGACAGTTACACAGCATGAGACGAGATTTATTGACTTGGCTCGTCATGCAGTGGTGATACTTCCCACGGAGCGGGAGAGGGTCCGCAGATGTATAGATGGGCTTAATCAGCCGATTAGACTCCAGATGGCTATGGGCGTGGGGAGTGACATATCATTTCGGTGAGGCGCCCAACGCAAGCACGCGAGTTGAGATGGCTCTTGCTCGGGGAGGCGGTTATTCTTCGGACAAGAGGCCTCGTCATTCAGCAGGGCTTGGTGGTTCTTCCTCCGGTAGCAGAGAATCCTTCGATAGAGGCCAGCCCTCCGTGCCTTTTCATTCCGCCCTTCGTAGCTCGCGGTGCGGACCGTGGTGATCGCGGTTCTCGGGGCATTATTCGCACCGGCCTCCTATTAACGCTCGGCCTCTTCGCAGCTGTTCGCGGAGGCCATTCGGTCGTCGGTGGCCAGCAGCCCCTATCGCCCAAGAGTTGCTACTGCTGTGGCGACCCGGGTCATTTTATCGGGAATTGCCCTACAGCAGCGGGCAACTCTCGGCAGCCGAGGTCCTCGTCCTATGATTCGATGCCCCACCGACCCTCGCCGCCCGCCCGACCCGCAGGCGGGGTAGAGATTATGGAGGCGGAGGTCGAGACCGCAGAGGCAGAGACCGTCCGGCCAGAGGTAGAGGTCAGCCAGTTGATGGTCGTCCCAGAGACGCAGCTCAGAGGGAGGTGCACATCCCCGATTCTATGCTTTACCGGCCCGTGCCGCAGGCAGAGGCATCGACGCCGTGATTACGTGCACTATTCTCGTGTGCGTGCGCAGGTGCTTCGCATTATTTGACCCCGGATCTACATATTCCTACGTGTCTTCCTACTTCGCACCGTATTTGGCCGTGCCCGGCTATGCTCTGGATATTCCAGTTTATGTGGCTACACCAGCGGGTGACTCCATTGTAGTCGATCGGGTGCATCGTTCGTGCGTAGTTATATTTGGGGGTCTTCAGACCCGTGTTGATCTGTTGCTCTTGGATATGGTAGATTTTGATGTCATATTGGGGATGGACCGGTTGTCCCCATACCATGCTATTCTTGATTGTCATGCTAAGACTGTCACCTTAGCCTTGCCAGAATCACCCCGATTAGAGTGGAAGGGTACCTCAAGCCACTCCGTTCGCACTGTTATTTCTTATGTTAATGCTCGACGTATGGTCGAGAAGGGGTGTCTAGCTTATTTGGCTTATGTTCGTGATTCCGGCGCAGAAGTTCCTTCCATTGATTCAGTCCCTATTGCACGGGAGTTTCCCGAGGTTTTTCCTTCAGACCTGCCGGGCATGCCACCCGACAGGGATATTGACTTCTCTATTGATTTGGCACCGGGCACTCGGCCCATCTCTATTCCACCCTATCGTATGGCCCCGCCGAGCTAAAAGAGTTGAAAGATCAGCTGCAGGACCTTCTTGAGAAGGGTTTTAGACCTAGTGTTTTGCCATGGGGTGCCCTCGTATTATTTGTAAAGAAGAAGGATGGCTCGACGCGGACGTGTATTGATTACCGGCAGCTAAACAAGGTGACTATCAAAAATAAATATCCACCGCCGAGGATTGATGATTTGTTTGACCAGCTCCAGGGAGCGAGGGTATTCTCTAAGATAGACTTCAGGTCAGGCTACCATCAGCTGAAGATCAGGGCGGCTGACATTCCTAAGACAGCCTTTCGCTCTAGATACGGGCATTATGAGTTCTTGGTCATGTCCTTCGGGTTGACCAATGCCCCAGCAGCATTTATGGAGTTGATGAATCGAGTGTTTAGGCCTTATCCAGATTTATCCGTGATAGTCTTTATTGATGATATTCTTGTATACTCCCGCAGCCGGAAGGAGCACAAGCACTACCTCAGAGTGATTCTTCATACTCTAAAGGATAGTCAATTATATGCTAAGTTCTCGAAGTGCGAATTCTGGTTGAGTTCAGTTGCATTTCTACGTCACATTGTATCAGTGGAAGGTATTCAGGTAGACCCAAAGAAGATCGAGGCAGCCCAGAATTGGCCTCGACCAGCTTCAGTGACTGAGATACGGAGTTTCTCGGGATTAGCAGGTTACTACCGTCGTTTTGCAGAGGGTTTTCTTCATCGCACCCCGATGACCGTGTCGACCCGGTAGGGTGTCCGGCTTCAGTGGTCGAGGAGCGCGAGGCGAGCTTTCGAAGCTCAAGACGGCCTCGACCACCGCACCGGTCGTTGGTACTACCTACGGTGCATAGCGGCCTTATACAGCTTATCGCGACGCATCTCGTACGTGGCTTGGAGCGGTATCGATGCAGATGGTAAGGTTATCGCTTATGCTTCGAGGCGCTTAAAGATACATGAGAAGAATTATCCGCCTCATGATCTTGAATTAGCAGCGAGTGGTTCATGCCTTAAAGATCCGGAGGCATTATCTATACGGTGTGACATGCGAGGTGTACACCGATCACAAAAGCCTACAGTATTTGTTCAAGCAAAAGGAGTTGAATCTACGACAACGGAGATGGTTATAGTTGCTAAAAGACTATGATGTTACTATATTATATCACCTGGTAAGGCCAACGTGGTGGCCGATGCATTGAGTAGAAAGTATGCCGGCACGGGTAGTCTTGCATATATTCCGGTCAATCGCAGACCATTAGCTCTAGATGTCCGTGCCTTAGCCAACCGCGGCTCGCGAGATTAGACATTTCCGAGCCTAACAGAGTGTTAGCCTGCCCGGTCGCTCGTTCTTCATTATTAGAGCGTATCCGCGAGAGGCAACTTGATGATCCTCATTTGCGCGAGTCGAGAGATACAGTACAACGGGGAGGTGCCACACAGGTAAACCTAGATGATGACGGGGTATTGAAATTGCAGGGGGTCGAGCTTGTGTGCCCAATGTCGAAGGAATTCGAGAGTTGATCTTAGCAGTGGCCCACAGTTCGCGGTATTCTATTCACCCAGGGCGCCGCGAAGATGTACCATGACTTACGGCAACACTATTGGTGGCGCAGAATGAAGAAAGATATCGTTGCGTATGTCGCCTTGGTGTCTAAATTGTCAGCAGGTGAAATATGAGCACCAGAGACCTGGTGGTGTATTCCAGAGGATTGAAATTCCCGAGTGGAAACGGGAGCGGATCACTATGGACTTCGTTACTGGACTTCCTTTGACTCGGAGGAAATTTGATGCTATTTGGGTCATTATTGATAGGCTGGCCAAGTCAGCACACTTTATTCCAGTATCTGTCTCCTACTCGTCGGAGAGGTTAGCGGAGGTTTACATTAGGGAGATTGTTCGTCTTCATGGGGTGCCAGTATCTATTATCTCTGATCGGGGTACGTAGTTTACCTCGCGGTTCTGGAGAGCGGTCCAGCAGGAGTTAGGCACCCAGGTTCAGTTGAGTATAGTATTTCATCCTCAGACGGATGGCCAGTCCGAGAGGACTATTCAAATTCTAGAGGACATGCTTCGAGCCTGTGTTATTGATTTCGGAGGCTTGTGGGACCAGTTTCTGCCATTAG
The DNA here is from genome assembly GCA_032618575.1 of Nicotiana noctiflora. Taxonomy (NCBI): domain Eukaryota; kingdom Viridiplantae; phylum Streptophyta; class Magnoliopsida; order Solanales; family Solanaceae; genus Nicotiana; species Nicotiana noctiflora. Next base: position 358,654 of record JASVEL010006217.1, read on the forward strand.
CAGAGTTCGCCTACAATAACAGCTACCAGTCTAGCATCTAGATGGCCCTGTATGAGGCGTTGCATGGTAGGCGATGTCGATCGCCAGTTGGATGGTTTGAACCGGGAGAGGCTCGGTTGTTGGGTACAGACTTAGTTCAGGAGGCCTTGGATAAGGTCAAGACTATTCAGGAGAGATTGCATTCAGCTCAGTCCAGGCAGAAGACTTACGCGGATCGTAAGGTTCGAGATGTAGATTTCATGGTCGGTGAACGAGTATTGCTCCGGGTGTCGCCTATGAAGGGCGTGACGAGGTTTGGGAAGAAGGGCAAGCTCAGCCCTAGGTATATTGGTCCATTTGAGATTCTAGACATAGTGGGAGGGGTGGCTTGCGGATTAGCTTTGCCGCCTAGCTTATCAGCCGTGCATCCAGTTTTTCATGTATCTATGCTTCGGAGATACCACGGCGATCCCACACATGTGTTAGACTTCGGTATTGTCCAATTGGACAATGATCTATCCTACGAGGAGGAGCCGGTGGCTATTCTAGACCGGCAGGTTCGACAGCTGAGGTCGAAGAGTTTTCCTTCCACGCGAGTTCAGTGGAGAGGTCAGCCTCCCGAGGCATCGACCCGGGAGTCCGAGTCTGATATGCAAAGCCATTACCCACATTTGTTCCCTGACTCAGGTACTTCCTTCTCTTGTTCATTGGAGGACGAACGGTTGTTTTAGAGGTGGAGGATGTGAGTGTGACGACCCAAAGGGTCATCACTTATTTTATTAATAATTTCGAGCTTCCGAGGCCTTGAAAACCTCATTCTATGTTGCCTCGATTTACGTGCACGATCCGAGCATGTAGCCGGAAAGATTTTGTGATAGAAAATATGAATTCTATGAGAAATTTGGATAAAAATGATATTAATATTGATATGGTTGACTTCGGTCAACATTTTTGGTAAACGGATCCCGACCCGAGATTGGATGGTCCCGAGAGGTCCGTAGGAAAATATGGGACTTGGACATGTGTCCGGAGTCGAATTCTGAGGCCTAGAGCCCAAGTTATGAATTTTTATGTGAAATTGTTTTCGATGCAATTATTAAAGGAAATAAATTAATAGACCTTGGTATCGGGCTCGTATTTTGGTTCCGACGCCCGGTACAAGTCTTAAATATTATATATGTGATTTCTGTAAAGTTTGGTGACATTTGGATGTCGTTTGAGATGTTTTGGACCTCGAGTTCCAAGTTAAGAAGTTTTGAAAATCAAAAGTATGAAAATCATGAGTTTGAGGCTCGATTTGATTAAAACGAAGTGATATTGGCGATATGATCGCACGAACAAGTCCATAATGTGTTTTAGAGGTTGTGTACATGTTTGGTTTGGAGCCCGGGGGCTCGGTAAAGATTTGATAGGCCGTTGGATGAAAATCTGAATTTTGAACTGCTGGTTTTTTTCACCCAGCTGTTGGCTTCGCAATTGCGAAGAATTTCTCGCAATTGCGAAGGTGACAGACCAAGGCAGGGTTCGCAAATGCGAACCCTTGATCGCAAATGCGAAGGGCGTCCAGGAAGGCTTGGGTTCGCAATTGCGAACATGACCTCGCAAATGCGAGGCCTTCACTGCCTAGCCATGCTTCGCAAATGCGAAGCATTCTTCGCAAATGCGATGCTTCACTGCCTAGCCATGCTTCGCAAATGCGAAGCTTTCTTCGCAAATGCGATGCCTCACTACTAAGCCATGCTTCGCAAATGCGAAGCCTTCTTCGCAAATGCGAAGGAGCCTGGTTCGCAAATGCGAACAAATGTTCGCAAATGCGAACTTTCCACCCTTAGCTTATTTTTCAAACTCCGGAAATTGGTCGGGGTTCGCAATTGCGAACCCATGTTCGCAAATGCGAACACAGAGACCTGAAAAACACGAATTTCAGGTCATTTCTTCATTTTTCACAAAACCAAAACACCCATTTGCGATTCTTCAAGGATTTCTTCTTCATCAAAACGATTGTAAGTCACTTTTTACTTAATTCTTTCAATTCCTAACATCATTAAACATGTTTTTCATAAGAAATCAATGATTTTCATGGTAAAATTCTTGTTTTTGTTAGAAAATAGGGTTTTTCATAAATTGGGGAATTGGACCTCGAATTGAGGTCCGATTTTGAAACAAATTATATACATGAACTCGTGGGGGGATGGGTAACCGGATTTTGGTCCTAACCCCGAATTCCGACCATGTGGGCCCGGGTTGAAATTTACTATTCCGGGCAGAATGTTGTAAAAGTGGTATTTGGTATTAAGAATTAGTTTGTTGAGTAGAATTGATGATATTAAATCAATCGTGTATAGATACGGTTGGATTGGAGCCAAATTGAAAGAAAAGACATTTCCACGGATTGGATTGTTCATAAGCATTCGAGGTAAGTGTTTGTTCTATCCTAGCTTGAGGGAATAGGGTTGTGCTGATGCTACACTTCTGTGCGTTTTTGCACAGGTCCAGGTTACGATCAGGAGCAGCAGCAGCAGTAAATAGATTGCGTGGGAGTTGATCACATTCGAGACCGAGGTAGCTTGCAGACGTCCGCAGGCCCGGCGTCTCTTTCTCTATTTATGTTAATAGCTGTAGTCTCGTTGTTCCGAGACAAACAGAATTATGTTATATTTCCTTCAGACTTTTATGTGTAGTATTCCATAGTAGTTTGTGAGTTGGTGACTCCACGTCTTGGGTAGAAGATTTCAGTATAATTTTCACTTTGTGATTTGTTATATCCATTTCGATAAAGTATTCCGCATTTATTTAATTAAAATTGTGTTAAAAACATGATAGTATGAATACAGTGGCTTGCCTAGCTACCACGAGTAGGCGCCATCACGATCCCGATGTTGGGGGAAAATCCGGGTCGTGACAAATTAGCATAAGATCAGTCCTAGTATCTGAAACCAGCCAGCATTACCCGATATCCGCCAAGCTCAGATTCCCTTGCACCAATAATATGGCCAAATATGAAGCCTTCATCTTGGGGCTCAAAATAGCCATTGACATGAACATTCAGGAGTTGCTAGTGACCGGGGATTTAGACTTGCTCATACATCAGGTTCGAGAAGAATGGGCAACCAAGAACTCTAATACTCCCCTACTTGCATCATATACAGTAGTTGAGGGAAAGATTCGCAAATATAGAATTTTAGCACGTCCTCAGGGTCCAGAACGAGTTTGCTGATGCATTAGGTATTTTATCATCCATGATCCAACATCCAGACATGAATTTTATTGATCCCATCCCAGTAAAAATTTATGATCAACCAACCTATTGTGCTCACATTAAGGAAGAAGCAGGTGGAAGACCATGGTCCCATGACATCAAGGAGTACTTGACAACATGAAAAAATCCAAAACTTGCCAACGCTACCTAGAAGCGCACACTTTGGAGGTTATCTAACAACTTCTTTCATAGCGAAGGAATCCTGTATAGGAGGACTCCCGATTTGGGTTTACTAAGGTGTGGAGAAGAAAAAGAAGCATCCAGACTATTGGATGAACTGCACGCATGTGCACATGAATGGTTTTGTCTTAGAAAAGAAGATACTCCGAGAAGGGTATTCTTCGATGACTATGGAAATAGACATTATACTGTATGTTCATAAATGCCATCATTGTTAGATACATGCAGATATGATAAAGCTGCCTCCAAATGAGCTTGCTACATCAAGCTCACCATGGCCATTCACCGCTTGGGGAATGGATGTTATCGGACATATCGAGCCTGCTGTATCAAACGGGCACAGGGTCATTCTAGTGGCAATTGATTATTTTACCAAATGGGTCAAAGCAGTATCATACAAGGCTGTAACTAAGAAGGCTGTGACAGATTTCGTCCGTGACCATATTGTTTGTCGGTTCAGAATACTAGAATTAATCATCACGGATAATGGTTCCAATCTCAGCAGCGACTTGGTGAAATTATTGTGTAAAACATTCAAGATAAAACACAAGAACTCTACAGCCTACATGCCTCAACTGAATGGATCTGTAGAGGCAGCCAACAAGAATATAAAAAAGATACTAAGGAAGATGATCGAAAGGCACAAACAATGGCATGAAAAATTATCATTAGCCTTATTGGGATACCGCTAATGGTTCGCACATCGACCGGATCAACTCCCTACATGCTAGTTTATGGTACAAAGGTAGTCATCCCCACCAAGGTAGAAATTCCCTCATTGAGGATCATACAAGAAGCAGAGTTGGATGATACAGAATGGGTAAGAGGTCACTACACGCAGTTTTCCCTTAGAGATGATAAAGGGATGCATGAAGTTTTCCACGGTCTGTTGTATCAAAATAGAATGTCCACAGCCTTCAACAAAAGAGTTAATCCAAGGAAGTTTACACTGGACAACTTGTGTTGAAGAAAATATTCCCACATCAAGATAAAGCCAAGGGGAAATTCTCTCCCAACTGGCAAGGTCTGCACATGGTTCACCAGGTTCTAACTAGAGGAGCACTTATTCTTGCAGATATGGAAGGAGAAGACTGGCCGAAGCCAATCAATTCAGACGTAGTAAAACGATACTATGTGTAACCACTAACGATTCCCTTTATGTTGTAATTTGAACTATCCTGACCTGATTCCCGTTTAAGAAGGGATACGTAGAAAGCCGTATGGGTTCGGTCACAATTTAATAAAAAATTCCATTTCCCCTGTTATTGGAATTGGGGTAGAATTTTGAGGAGGACCCTCAAAATTCCGAAGTTGGTTTTTAGCCATTCATCGCTAGGAATGCCCCCTCAAAATTCTAAAATTGATTTTTTCGCCGTTCAGGCAGCCGTCGGAAGTGCCATCCCAGTAAGCGAGAGGTTGCAATGTCTTGAAACACGTCGTAGTCGTTAGCTCTTCTAAAAAAACTATTTTTGATTGTATTCTTACGTTATATTTACTAAATCTTGCATAACTATTGTTCGAATTACTATTGTTTAGCGACGCTACCCCATGATACACAACACCAAAAGATAGGGGAAAACACTAACCTTTCCCCTTACAGAACTCACAATTTCTCTTTGGATGCAGGCACTCGACTCACAATATCTTCACGTATATCTGTGCACGCATACTTTCCCAAGAATGCAACTTCTCAAAATCATCATTTATTCGAAATTGCTATCCGTACATAACATCCCCAGCAGTCACGATATCGTAATCAACTATAAGCTAAGAGATCCCACTACTATCCGTCCTTTTACATTCTTGCACTGCATAAGGATACTCTTCTACTTTTTGAGACTAAAAACTATCTCCATCTGCATCATTTGCATAAGGCTACTCATATGCCTTCCGTGGTTAAGCTCTATGTCCATCTGCATTTCTGCATAAGGCTACTCTTCTGTCTTTCGATACTAAGCTCTACCTACATCTGCATTTTTGCATAAGGCTACTCTTCTGCCCTTCGAGACTAAGCTCTGTCTCCATATGCATTTCTGCATAAGGCTACTCATCTACCTTCCGAGGTGAAGCTCTACCTACATTTGCATTTTTGCATAAGGCTACTCTTCTGCATTTTGAGACTAAGCTCTGTCTCCATGTGCATTTCTGCATAAGCCTACTTTTCTGCCTTTCGAGGCTAAGCACTATCTTCATCTGCACCATCTGCATAAGGACACTCTTCTGCCTTTCGAGAGTAAGCACTGTCTCTATTTGCATTATTTGCATAAGTATACTCATCTACATTTCGAGGTTAAGCTCTACCCCCATCTGCCTTTCTGCATAAGGCTACTCATCTGCCTTTCGAGACTAAGAACTGTCTCCATTTTCATCATTTGCATAAGGTTACTCATCTTCCTTCAGAGGTTAAGCTCTACCTCAATTTGCGTTTCTGCATAAGGCTACTCTTCTGCCTTTCGAGACTAAGCCATGTCTCCATATGCATCATTTGCATAAGGCTACTCTCCTGCCTTTAAGACTAAGATCTGTCTCCACCTGCACTTCTGCATAAGTCTACTTATCTGCCTTCCGAGGTTAAGCTCTACCTCCATCTACATGTCTGCATAAGGCTACTTATCTGCCTTCCGAGACTAAGCACTATCTTCATCCGCATCTGGCATGGCTAAAATACCGCCTCTTTATTTTTCTCGCACAGATGCAATATCGCCATCTTTATTTAAATTTTGCACCGGCTGAAATACCGCTATTTCTCACATGTGCTAAAAGATTGCCACCCTTTTGCAGTTCATGGGCTGAAAGATCACCACTCTTTTTCATTTCATGGGCTGAAAGATCGCCAACCTTTTCAAAGGCGTCATGGTTCGGAGGCACCATCCTCACAGCCCGAGAACATCGTTTCATGGCTTGCGAATCTTTACTTATGCGCTTCATGGCCCAGGACACTATGGTCCGAGGACATCATCCCAACCATCCAAAGAAAGCATTTACGATCCAACATGAACTTGCGTCACGTTTAAGTTTATGCATGATATACACCCGTATTTATCACTTGCAAGTACACCGGCTAGCAATTGCCATCTCATCAGGAGTGATCCCGCTCCGGTTCCTACAGCCTATCAGATTTCAAATACCTCTTGCCACCTAAACATCGTGCCCGTCTCCTTCAAATCTCCATCGGCACATTTCGTCAATGGTTCCTGAACTACATATGGCCTAATTCCTATAAAGCAAAGGATATGTATGTAGCTTAGAAATCAGAGCTCGGTCAAATTCTTTTCAAATCACCACTTCCAATCAAAATGGCCATCATATCTTTATCCGACAACTTTTTCATCCTTCCCGTATAAAGAGGGGTGGCTGTTGATACCCAATTTTTCCTAGGTAATTTTATACCCAAAATACTTCCACAATAGCATATATGTGCATATATAAGCATAACCAAGAGTTTTGGCATTTTTAATGATTTTAAACCAATTTATTTCCTATTTTAATACAATAAAATCCAATAATTATTTCCAAAATTATAATTTTTGGTAAATAACTCATTTCATTCTCACATTTGCACCAAAATACAATCAAGGTAATTTTTGCATATTTTTATAAATTTATTTGACATTTTAAAATCTAAATTTCATATAATTGCAATTATAGCCTATTTTGTGATTAATAGCATTTTATAATTATAAAACTAGTTTCAATATTTTTAAGTTTATGTTTATGTAATATTTGTTTACTTCGTATTTTTAATGTGCTTTTAAAACCACTATTACCATTTTTATAAAATAAAAAAAGGAGAAAATTTGCTATTTAAAATCTAGCCCCAATTGCATTTCATTTACAGCCCAAATTGGCACCCCAATTTAAACCCAATTACTCAAGCCAATACCCATTTAACCGACCCAAACCATAACCATTTTAATCATGGCCGTTGAGCATTTAGATCAACGACCATCGTTCCCCCTTTCCTTTTTTTAATTCAAACGACCCCCAAACCCTAAACCATTTTTCTACTTCGCCGCCTTTAGATGCTCTCGTCTCTAAGCTCTCTGTAAACCCTAATCATATTCTATCACTTCTAACCCCAAATCCACGAATCCATGGCTTCTCAGGCCATGGACGATCTATACTCACCTCATACTGCTCTTACGTGCTTAATGCCTGAAGGTTCGAGGCTAGACTTTGAGGGTCTTCACCCAGACCTTCGCCAACTCGAAGATTTCAGCCATCTCTGGCCTTGCTCCAGTGTGTCCTATCCTCCTGAGTCTGATTCCAACCTTATCAACTCCTGATATGATCTTGTTTCTTCCAAGACTTTTTCGTTTCTAGGGTTCTCAGAAACTCTAAACTATTCGAGGTTCTTTCTTCGTTTATTTGTCTAGATCTATGTTGGATCTATGCTATATTTGATGTTTACAGTGTTTTCCCCAAATTTCCTTTTTAAAAATCCTTTTATTTCAAATTAGGGTTTGTGAGTATGTTTGCGAATATTTTTGATTTCAAATTAGGGTTTCTGAGTATGTTTGCGAATATTTTTGTTAGATTCATTTGCTTATCATCTCTAGGTTTGATTGGTGTTGAAAACCTTACTTTTGGGATTTGTTTGAGAGTCTGAGACTATTTGTTATTTGTTTCATTTGTTTATCAACTTTAGTGTTGACAACACGAATTTCTTTTGGGGTCATTCGAGTCTCTAAAGAAATTTGATAAGTATTTGAGTAATTTGTTTGTTTATCATCTATAAACAATTAGTTTCGAAAACCCTAATTTCTTTGGGGTTTATGTGTGTTCCTGAAATTGCTAGTGCATTGCATATGTTTGAAATTGCTCGACTTGATTTGAAATTTCTTTAGTTCATCATCCTTTTTCTTTAAATGATTCCTCTGACTCTGAGTTGTAGCTATCTGTCAAACTTTACTATGTTTTTCTGAAGGGCTCTTCACTTGAGTCTTTGCATGCTTCTAAATACTCTACCTTTTTCCTTACTACTAAGTCACTGAAACTTGACCTACGTGACTATCAATTTATGAATGCTTGTTGTCTACTAGATTTATGCTATAACTGTACGTTGGTTCCTTTTGCCATAGTTTGGCCTCGAACGTATAATGTTTGTGCACCTTATTTATGTACTGAGTTTCTTCTTTGATTGATCTTCAAACTTGTGACTGATTTTCGAACTTTCCCTTTGTGAAATTCTGATTTCATTCTTCTGTTAAGGGTTAACTGATTTCTTTCCTTGTCTTGCCTTACGGAATCCTTTCCCAAAATAAGTATTCCTGCACTTGGACTTAATCACTTGCTGTATTGTTTTACTACTCCTTTATGGCAATAATAAGTCTGCCTCTTAAATTGATTTTTTTCCTTATTTTTAAACCTATCACTGCCCGTTAACAAGTGATCCATTAATTAAGGGCAATCACTTGTGTAACTAATTTTGATTAGTGATTGTTTCCATGCCTGTGGCTTATTACCTTACTTTTTACTCATTTTAAAAAAAAACTATAAATACATGTACTTCTTCTCTTTCAAAAAAAAAAAAAAGGACCGAACAAGTCATTACTTCTTACTCTCAAATACACTTAGAATTTTTTTAAGCATTCAAGTTCTTTGAACTCACAAGCAGAAAGGTTCTTTTTTATTGTGGCTTGGCTTGAAAGTATCCTGCTTTTCTTTGCTTGCTTTTTCTACAACTGGTATGCTACCTTTGTTTAATTTCTGCCACTCCCCTATGTGTTTATTCATCAGTCCATTCTTTGTTTGGTTTATTTCTTCCATAATGTCAATTTTTTTCAAGTTGGTTTGTTTCTTTGCTATACTCCTACATGAATACCTATCCCTAATTCCCTTTATATGTTTGAGTTATGGTTCATAAACATGACAACATTCGATGTTGTTGTTCATGGACATAAACTAGACTCCATCAGTCCTAAACTCTCTCAATTCCCATCCCCGTTTCCCTTTCTATGTTGCTAAGTTTGAGACTTCGTTCTGTCAGTGCCCTAATCACTGTCTAGACCATAGTCTGGCCTTCAATAGGTCCATACTCTTACATGTTGGCTGAATAGGCTAGTCAGGGGTATGCTAGCCTGCACTATGGATGGCTGAATAGGATAGTCAGAGGTATGCCTACCTTGGCACTCCCTAACACCCTCTATTGTACTTGCACTTGTTCTTAGAAACTATGTTCTACCCCCTCCCCCTTGTGAGCCTTGCCTTGGTACCCATGAGCTCCCTATGAACTTGGACACTTGAGGGCTGTTTCTTCCACACTACACTATAACTCATTCTGATTAATATCTTGGATGTAAGCACTGCCTGGAGTTCCTGAAACTCCTTGGATCTCTAAAACATCCTAGATTAGAGAAAGCTTTAGAAATCTTGATCTCGTAAGTGGTTCAATCTCATATTATTAGACATTAAGTCTGAATTAGGCTGCTCGGATGTAGCTGTAATTTCTAATGTACTTTTAATTTTAGTCTTATTTTATTGGTCTGTAATAATTTGTACAAACTCATCGTGATTTAGTGAAAGAATGGAGGGGGTTACTTTTATGTACAAAGGTAGAAAATATTCCTATAAGGTTTTTATTTCTAATTTGTGCAACTTCACACGTAGAAATCATGCTTATAGGATTTAACCTTTGATTTCTGCATCTAAGCATATAGACACCATGCCTATAGGGGTTTTCATTTCTCTATATAATAACGTTATTAGGCAAACAATTATGTTTAATAATAAAATGACATATAGATATCATTATTTATAAGACTTCTATCAATGTTTGAAAATGTATCAAGAATTAGTTCGAACCAGAACTGTTTCATTTGTTTAAAAACAATATCGATTTTACTAAAACAAGCAACTTCCTGCCCCTTTCTGAACTCTTAAAACTTTTTCTCACAATCAAATCATTGTATTCTTTCTGTAACTTACTATCTTTTAACCCTGGTAAACATTTTCCAAATCACCCTAAAGTCATTTCTTTATACTTATTTGATAAATCTCTTCAAATCACTCTGCAACTCAGTTCTTTTGTTAAAATTGGTAGCTCCTTTTCCTAACCAGTCTACTTCCTGAAACTCGTGTTTCAGTTGTTAAACCATTTTTGTAACAAATCAACACCTTTTATGAAAACTATTTTTACTCTGTAACTTTTCTTTAGAATCTGTTTGTGTTTTAAAATCAGCAGTTCTATCCAACACATAGATAAAGGGTTAATTAATCAACTAGATCAGTCTTAGACAATGGCATTCGAGCGAACCTAATGTGAACTTCCTGTCTAAAAATATACGTTGAACTAGTCCGCTTATTGCATTAATTTAAGACCAACCCGGTATGTGCAAGACATGCTAAACTCTATGGCTTTATCTGATTTAAGGAGGATTACTTGAGCCCTACTTGCTTATTTTCTTTCTCATTTTCTTGCATTTTGTGTTCTGATTGACGCCTTAGTATTTTGTCCTTTGACTATCTAAAGGCCCCAAACCCCTTTCCCTTTAGGACTAGTAGTCCTAAATTCCTCCGGAACTGGTAGGATTGGGATGGGTACTAGCATAAAATAAGTAATGAGACATTCCGCGCTTTAATACCCTAATAGGGTGGGAAGGGTAGAATATGGATACGATGACCGGTACGCTAATATCATGTGTGACTCCTCTTCTTAGGAGTGTACGTTGGGTATTGCATTGATGTAATCCATATTATTTACAAACCTAAGACCCCTTTTTCCCTTTACTTGTTCTTTTTTTAAGTTTCTTTCAAACTAACTTCCTGTATGTCCTACTCTTTTTTCCTTTTTTTCAAATTCTTAAATTTTTTTGCAATACTATGTGAAAACCATCTTCTTTATTTTCTACTCGTCTTCTTCATTGCTTAAAATCATAATTTTTGCATGGGCGGGAACCACACTAGTGGATCTTTAGGGGTGCCTAACACCTTTCCCTCGAGATAATTTCTAACCCTTACCCAAACTCTGGTTCTTCAACTCAAATTCTTTCTTAATAGTATCCGAATGTACTATAATCATTAGGTGGCGACTCTCCGAACTCCAAAAACCCAATTCTCACAAGGGAATAGAGTTGTCCTTCCAAATATCATATACCCGATTGTGGACTCCGTTTGAAAAAAGGGGGCGTCGATAGTGGCATGGAGAACCTTAAAATTTCCCAATTAAGCTAGGCACAAGGCAAGATGCAGTATGTAGATGGAATGCCATGGGAGATTACTGACAACAGATAGGCTTGCAAACTTGGGAATACAAGTAAGTTCTAGATGCTGCTTATGCAATGGAGAAGATGAGACACATGCACATCTGTTTGGTGAATGTAGTTTTACAAAAGTAGTATGGGGAAGGCTTATGCAATGGATACGAATTCATGTGAATCCCATGCAATCTTCTACACAGATGATGGCCTGAGTATTAAAGCAAGCTAAGGGGAAATCATGTGCAGCCATAGTAATGAAAATGGTATATGAAGAACACATCTATGGGATATGGAGGGAGAGAAACAGTAGAATATTTGAAGAGACCAAAAGGGCTACAGATCATATAGCAAGAAAAATGGCATGTGTTTCCAATATTAGAGCTCAAGGAGGAATGGGGGCACAACTGCATCAACTTATATTTTGAAAACAATATAGTAACTAACCAGCCTCTTGTATAATGTTTTTATGTACTGCACATATTATAGGATAGAGTTAGAATATATGTAAAGATTAAGTAAGTCGGGGATGAATCTACTGATTGGTAATGACCTCTTTGGTGATTAATGGAAAAATATAATTACCAAAAAAAATATAACACACGTTCCTCAAATACTTTCTTCGAATTACCACTCTTGCTTTCTTTCCTTAGTCATATTAACTTGTCGATACAACGATAACCAGAAACTATGCAAGCAGACAACCACGTGATCCAATCATAGATTGTGGAGCTCCCCCACTTAGCTTGAAGTTATAATTACATAATCGTTGAGCCTACTAAGATTACTCCTTCCCAATTACCTTGATCTTGCACCTTTAACCCGTTAAATTTCTTGAAATCTTTTGTTCAAACTTTCATGAACATCCCGAATAATTAGACACAATAGCAAATTTGACCTTCTATTGACTAGTAAGTGGAATTCTTCGTAGAAACCTTATCAATCTCACACCACCACTACCTTGCTCACAGGATATAGCCCACTTGTGAAAATTCCATGCTGAAATCTTCCAACGACGCTGCACAAGATACAATTACTATGAAATCAGTAGACTCTTCTGAGCATGTGCTCACTCACCAACTGAACAAGTCCATTTATTCCCCATTGACATCAACTGAAAATCCAAAAATACATTCTAAACTCAAAATCATTTTGCATCCAAATAAAATTCGTGGACCTAGTTACTGGCCACCTCGATTTCCCAAATTGCTCTAAACTTTTCTCAAGGCGTATGGCTATCCTACCACAGAACCCATATGCTATTCTTCCACTCTCCCACTTTAGTTAAACCTTCTCCTTTATAAGACTTCTCAACTTTTGCTTTTCATACTTTACCTTCTCGCAATTCAACCACCGCAAAACACCTCCTACCTATCCTTCCTCGTCCTATGCTGTCGAATTATTACCTCATATCTGAATCCATCTCTGTAGAACTTGAACTAATAAATTGCCACCAACTCTAAGCCTTCGAGAAGATCATCCATTTCGAGCCATCAATATTAGAAATACACGTTTGATTCTGAAATAGCTACACTGCTCTATCTCTAACAACCTCCTCTTAGGCACCATTTTACAACACCCTATCTCGAAGGTAAATTGATGATCCTTGACGCGTTCAAAAAGGATGATGACACCACATCACAATTAAGAATTCCACCACACTCGAAAATACCAATTCTCATCACTCCATTAACCCAAACCTGAATATGCATAGTCTGATTGCCTCCGCTAGAAATAAAATGTTGAACCTCTGAATCATGCATTGAGAAAAACATGCTTTCAAGTCATTCACTGCCTCGTCAAATAAATAAACACCCTACCTATAACGACCTGACCCGTCTTCACGGGAGTTACCGCCATATTTCCCCATTTTATGCTTCTATATTTTTCACTATATGTTTTTGGAGAATTTGAAGTAATTCAGATAGAGTTCGATTAGAAATGAGGCAATTAGTCTCTTTATGGGAAGGTTAGTTTGTAAAAGTCAACCAAATGTTGACTTATGAGTTAAAGGGATCAGAATGGATTTTTGATGAATCAAATAGTTTAGAGGGATGATTTGTGACTTAGGAGCGCAATCAGAATTGAATTTGGAGGTCCGGTGTAGAATTAGGCTTGAATTGGATAAGGTTGAATTTTGGCGAATTCTGGTTGATAGGTGAGATTTTGATACGAGGGTCAGAATGGTATTCCGATAGTTGTTGTAGATTTGATATGTGATTTGTGAAGTGTGTGCAAAATGTCAGGTCATTCGGACGTCGTTTGGCTGGGTTTTTGACCGAATGCATATTTTGGAAGTTTTTGAAGAACTTAGGCTTGAATCCGATGTGAATTGATGATTTCAGTGTTGTTAGGTGTGTTTTGATAATTGGAACAAGTTTGGATGATGTTTTGGGATATGTTGGTGCCTTTGGTTGAGGTCCCGGAGCCTCGGATGTGTTTCGGGTTGTGATCACGCTCTTACTTGATGTTTCAACGTTGTATCTTTGGACATAAAGGGGTACCATATTGAACAAATGAGCTCTTATTACTATTTTGGATGAAGCATTAGATCCGTATTGTAATTACAGACCCATAACAAAAAGAATCATCGAATTTGGACATTGTATAAAGATTTTATGGCCATTTTACTAAGGTTGCCCAGATATTCAGGTTAATGACGAAATTATCTCTGACGGCGTATTAAAAACCTGCACTATTTGCAAATCTTAAAATCTACATATATCCTTCATTATAAGGTCAAATTGAGTGATTCAAAAGCCTAAATTTATTAGAATTTCACAAGGAACCCATTGGGAGCAGTAAAACGCGTGAACAATATATCTATAATGAGCAGGTCGAGTTTTCTTCCAATTTTGAAACGGGAAGAAGCTTCTGAGGCGATTTCTTTGAGAGAATTCATGGGATTTCATCAGGTAAGAGTTCTTAGACTCATATTATGCTGTTATGATTTAAAAACATAGATTAAACACTAAAAAAAGGATTTAAGGGGTAAAAATAGAAGTTAGGGCTTGAAACCTAAGAAGGTGTAAAGTTGGAATTTGAGGGGTCAAACGGACTCCAATTTTGATGAACTTTATATGTATGGACTCGTGGCTAGACGAGGAATACTTTGGTATGATTTTCAGGATTTTTCGAGAAGCGGGCTCGGGGCTCGGGTTTTACCAATTTCGTGAATTTTAGTACTTTTCGAGTATTTTTCGATTGGGTTATGTTTTTTTTACCCATATTTATGTATTCATTGTGGTTTTGACTAGATTCGACATGCGAGGAGGTCGATACAAAAGGAAAAGGCATTAAGGAGCAGTCTATGGCCGGTTAGAGGTGAGTAAGTGGTGTAGATGATGGCCTGGGGGTTTGAAAATCAGGCTTATCACATTGTGACGCTATTTAGGTCATGACTCGCATCCCATGGAAGGTGCAGGATTGTTTATGACTGGGGATTGTGACTTGGTCCATCCCGAACAAGAATGTTTCTATATTGGCGATTGATATACACCCTATATTGAATATATCTGGGCTTATTGCCCTGTTTGGAGCCTTGTGCCGATCTGTAGCATCCTTCTATAATGAATATCATTGTGATAGCATGCTTTGTATAATCATTGATCTCAGTCCTGTGCTTAATCACTGTTATGAAATGCTAAGTCATTTTTCCGGAAGTTAAATATCTAAAGTATATTCTTCTTAATAATTGGAAACTGGGAAATCAATTAAATATGTTACATGACTCATATGCATATTGTGGACTGAGTATGTAGCGGGATGCACGCCGTAACAAATATCATGATTGAGTATGGATCGGGCTGCACGTCGCAGTGAATGTTATGATTATATTGTGCTTGGGTTGAAGCAGCCCCTCCAGAGTCTGTTCACACCCCCAGTGAGCGCCATCGATGTTAAATGGATCAGGCTACGTGTCGTAGCGCTCATGTGCATTGAATTTCATTCATGCATTGTTATTTACTTGTTCTATCTGTCATTACCTGTTGCTGTTGGTTTGTAGTAAGGTGTCGGACTGTTAGTTTTAGCTTTACTTTGTGGAATATTGTGGATTTTTTTATCTTCAGACATTTTGTATGCTTATTACTCATTGAGTTGGTAGTACTCACCCCTACTCCCAACACCTTGTATGCAGATTCAGGTGCCCGGAGGCTTAGCTGAGCAGTCTTTGTCTCCAGAGCTTATCAGAGTTATTGAGTTAGCTGCTTGACATTTGCAGGACCTGACTACTCTTCTTATTTCAGTTTTATTTATATATACATTCCCAGACTTGTGTATTTGTTTTCCAGATATTATTATCCAGTTTCTTTAGAGGCTCTAGACTCATGACCCCAGGTCTTTGGGAGTTATAGTTTATGTTAGAGTTTCGTATTGTTATCATTTACGTATTTAATTAATTGGTTTTGAGCTTCATGCTCGGGTTGAGAGAGTGAATGGTCGGGCTTGCCTAGCATTAGTGTTGGGTGCCATCACGATCGGGTTTTGGGCCGTGACACTACCATTACACAATCACTGTGTGATTACAACGTCTGAACATCATAACAACACATGCTTCGGATCCATCTCAAATTGCGAGACCCTCAATAAATGCAATATAAAATGCTTAGAATTTGGGTGGACTGTTTAGCAAATTTCACGGTCTTCTCCAAAGATAATAAACGCGTAGTTGCTTTAGGCATATATTTTAATAATATTGCCTTACTAAATACGGGTGCACATTTATGTGAACCAAATCTAAATCTCAACGAAGTCGAAATGTATCAAAAGTCACGGGTGCGCAGGTGCGACGTGGTTCGAAATACATTTTCACGATGTTGCAATTATTATTAAAAATAAACATATAATAAAAGTGGGTTATTAATAAAAGGCACATAGGTTAAAACATGTTTTGAAATCAAATAAAATCAAATACCACAGTTTAGCGATCGTGCTAGAACCACAGAATCCGAGAATGCCTAACACCTTCTCCCGGGTTAACAGAATTTCTTACTCGGATTTTTGATTCGCGGACTATTAACAGAGTCATAATTTTCTCGATTCGGGATTCAACTGGTGAATTGGGACACTATTAATCTCTCAAGTGGCGACTCTGAATTTTAATAATAAATCTCGTTCCTTTAATTGGAAAAACATTTTACGCCCATGCGGGTGTAGTGTGATGTGACGACCCATAGGGTCATCACCTGTTTTCCTCATTTGTTCCGCGCTTGCGAGGCCTTAAAAACCTCATTTTATATTGTCTCGATTTACATGCATAGTCCGGGCATATAACCGGAAATATTTTGAGTTAGAATATGTGAATTGTATGAAACATTTGAAGAAATTTGATATGAATATTGATATAGTTGACTTCGGTCAACATTTTTGGTACAGACCCGAACCCGAGATCGGACGGTCTTGGAAGGTCCGTAGGAAAATATGGGACTCGGGCATGCGTCCGGAGTCGAATTCTGAGGCCTAGAGCCCAATATATGAATTTTTCTGTTAAATTATTTTTGCTGAAATAATTAAATAAAAATTGATTAAAGGACCATGGTATCGGGCTCGTATTTTGGTTCCGACGCCCGGTACAAGTCTTAAATATTATTTAAGTACTTCCTGCAAAGTTTGACGACAATTGAACGTCGTTAGATGTGTTTTGAACTTTGAGTTCCATATTTGAAAGTTTATGAAGTTTAAAAGAATAAATCATGAATTTGAGGCTTGATTCTATGAAAACGATGTTAAATTAGCGATTTGATCGCGCGAGCAAGTTTGTAGTATGTTTTTGAGGTTGTGTGCATGTTGGGTTTGGAGCCCGAGGTTTCGGGTGAAGATTTGATAGGCCGTTAGAGCAGATTATTAAAAATAACACAGCTGGTATTTTTCCCAGCTGGTATCTTCGCAAATGCGAAGATATACTCGTAATTGCGAAAGTCCCCAGAAACAGCCCAGGTTCGCAAAAGCGAACAATAATTCTCAAATGTGAAAAGGCCCAGGAAAGGCCTTGGTTCGCAAATGCGAACAAGACCTCACAATTGCGAAGAGGCCCAGGAATGATCTTTGTTCGCAAATGCAAACAACAGCTCGCAAATATGAGTCAGCCCCCAAACGCCTTACCTTCGCAAATGCGATCAAAGAGCCGCAACTGCGAGGGCCACAGTTTTAAGCTTAGTTCGCAAATGCGAACATATTATCGCAAATGCGAGGGCCACAGTCAGAACCTACTAAGTTCGCAATTGCGAACAAATGTTCGCAATTCCCATATCCACAGCTGTGCAATTTGATACTTAAACAAATTTTAAACCCTTTTTCACCATTCTTTCAAAACCAAACACACCACACACGATTCTCCAAGAGCAATATCACTCCAAATCACTTGTAAGTCAATTTTTACTTAATTTTTTCAATTCCTAACATCATTAAACATGTTTTCCAAGAGAAATCAAAGGTTTTCATGGTTGAAATTGTTGTTTTTGGGTAGAACCTAGGTTTTTCATGAATTGGGGAATTGGACCTCGATTTGAGGTCCGATTTCAAAACAAATCATATAATTGAATTCCTGAGGGAATGGGTAACCAGATTTTGGCCTGAACCCCGAGTTTCGACCATGTGGGACTAGGGGCATTTTGGAAAATTTTGGGTTAAACTTTGAGAAAACCATTTTTATGCATCTAAACCAATTTACATAGTATTTATTAAAGTAATTGAACCAATTGTGATTAGATTCGAGCAAGTTGAAGGTTGAAATTTGAGGTAAAGCGATGGTTGAAGGTTAATTGGACTTCAAGGCTTGAGGTAAGTGTTTATTGTATCCTAGCTTAAGGGAATAGGATTGAATGTGCTAATTGCTATGTGATCGAGTGCGTTGTATAGGCTGTGGTGACGAGCATCTATACACTGGTGTCTAGAATGACCGTGAGTCTTTTGTTGACATATATTGTGAAGTTGATTATTGTTTCCCTTGCCGGGACTTTATTGTGAAGTTTTTTATTATTTCCCTTTTCGGGACTTTATTGTGAAATTGATAATTGTTTAGCTTGCCGAGACTTTATTGTGAAGTTGATTATTGTTTCCCTTGCCGGGACTTTACTGTGATGATCATTGTTTCCCTTGCCGGGACGGTTCATATTATTTGTATCATTCTTTTGCCCTTAATTGTGATTGTTATTTGGGCGAGGAAGAGTGATACTGCACGAAGGGTGATGCCGTACCATTTTTACTTATGTTCACACGAAGGATCATTCCGTGCCTTGTTTTACTGATTATGCACGAAGGATCATGCCATGCCTTGTTTTACTGATTATGCACGAAGGATCATGTCGTAACTTGTTTTACTGATTATGCATGAAGGGACATTCATGTGCCGTTGTTATTTAAACCATGCACGAAGGATCATGCCGTGCCATGGATGTGATGATGAGAGTAAAAGCACGAAGGGTGATGCCGTGCACTTTTATTTGATTATTTGGTGAGGATGAGAGTAAAAGCACGAAGGGTGATGCCGTGCACTTTTATTTGATTATTTTGACAGGGTGAGAGTAAAAGCACGAAGGGTGATTCCATGCAACCATTTAAATTTCTTGTTTTGGTGATAGCTATTTTTACTACACTCTAATTCTCTTTACTGATTTATTATATGTTGATGATTGTGTTCCCCCAGCATGATACTCCTTTGTTAGTTGTGTTATTTGATAATCATGTTATTTTGCGGTATATACATATATAGAACTGCACAGGTTTATGTGAGTGTCTGGTCCTAGGCTTGTCACTACTTTGCCGGGATAGGCCTGGCACTTACCAGCACATGGGGTCGGATTGTGCTGATACTGCACTTCTGTGCGTTTTTGCACAGGTCCAGGTTTCGAGCAGGAGCAGCAGCAGTAGAGTACTTGTGGGATTTAAATGCTTCCAAGACCGAGGTAGCTTGCAGGCGTCCGCAGGCCCGTCGTCTCCTTTATTTTTTTTTTATTGTCGTGGTCTCATTGTTCCGAACAGACGATTGTTCATTATCTTCTTTCATACCATTGTGTGTAATTATTCCTTAGTAGTTCGTGAGTAGGTGACTCCACATCTTGGGTAGAGGAATTATGTCAGTTGCTTTACATTATTATTATTCATCTTTTATTCGAAAGACTTCCGCATTTAATATTTGAGTAATTATTTCTTGCTATTAAATATGAGAACAAAAATGATGGTATGAACAGGAAAATGTGAATGAGTTGGCTTGCCTAGCTACCACGAGTAGGCGCCATCACGATCCCGATGGTGGGCGAAATCCGGGTCGTGACAAATTTGCATCAGAGCTCTAGGTTACATAGGTGTCACAACTAACGAACAAGCTTAGTAGAGTTTGAGGGTAGGTACGGAGATGTATGTACTTGTCCTCCAGAGTCTATTGAGTTTGGGGAAAAAGTCTCTCATTTGTTCCTTCTTGTCGTGCGATTTGTTCCTCAAATACTGATTGAATTTCTACTCTGTCTTTTCGCAGATGGTAAGGACATGTGCTTCTTCATCCGCTGATCAGCAGCCTGAGCCCCAGGAAGCTCCCGTGAGGGGCAGGGGACGAGGCCGTGTCGGAGGCCGTGGTAGGGGGAGAGCTCAGCCCAAGGAAGCGATTCCAGAGGTGGAGCCTCATGTTGAGATTGGTGAGGAGGTTCCAGCCCCAGCAGCTCCAGTGGGCCCACCTCAGGTCCTAGGGGAGGTCTTATTTACCCCGAATCTTCGGGAGAGACATATCTTTTCAGGAGGCAGCTAATGCAGCTCGTAGGGTTGAGATGGCTCTTGCTCGGGGAGGTGGTTATCCTTCAGACAAGACGCCTCGTCATTCCGGCAGATTTAGTGGTAATTTTTCTGGAGGCAGAGATTCTTATGATAGGGGCAAGTCTTCTAGGCCTTTTCAGTCAGCCCTCCAGGCTTCGCAGGGTGGTCCAGGTGATCGTGGGGTTCGTGAGCAGTATTCAGATCAGCCTCCCATCAGTGCTCAGCCTCTTCCGAGTGTTTGTGGGGTCCATTTAGGTCATTAGGGCCAGTAGTCCCATCGGCCAAAATGTTGTTACAGTTGTGGTGACCCAGGTCATCTTGTCAGGTTTTACCCTCGAGCAGCGGGCAACACTCAGCAGCGGGGCCCTCGTCCCATGTTTCAGGCCCCAGCTGACCCTCAGTTTGCCCAGCCAGCCCGAGGCGGGGGTAGAGATCATAGAGGTGGAGGTCGAGACCGTAGAGGTGGAGACCGTCCAGCCAGAGGCAGAGGTCAGCCAGTTGATGACCGTCCTAGGGATGTAGCTCAGAGGGGAGGTGCTAATCCCCAATTTTATCCTTTACCAGCTAGGCCAGAGGCAAAGGCATCAGATGCGGTGATTATAGGTACCATTCTGGTTTGTGATAGAGGTGCTTTAGTATTATTTGAACCTGGGTCTACATATTCATATGTGTCTTCCTACTTTGCACCATACCTGGCCGTGCCTAGCTATGCCCTGTGTATTGCAGTTTATGTGTCTACACTAGTGGGTGACTCTATAGTAGTCGACCGGGTGCATCGTTTGTGCGTGGTTATATTCGGGGGTCTTGAGACCCGTGTTGATTTATTAATACTAGACATGGTGGATTTTGATGTCATATTGGGGATGGATTGGTTGTCCCTGTATCATGCTATCTTAGATTGTCATGCCAAGACAGTGACCTTGGCCTTGCCAGAACCTCCCCGACTAGAGTGGAGAGGGACCCCATGCCACTTTGTTCGCAATGTTATTTCATATGTTAAGGCTCGACGCATGGTCGAGAAGGGATGTCTAGCTTATTTGGCATATGTCCGTGATTCCAGTGCGAAAATTCCTTCTATTGATTCAGTTCCTATTGTACAGGAGTTTCTCGAGGTTTTCCCTTCAGACCTACCGGGCATGCCACCCGACAGGGATATTGATTTATGTATTGATCTGGCACCGGGCACTCAGCCCATCTCTAATTCACCCTATCGCATGGCCCCACCGGAGTTAAATGAGTTAAAAGATCACTTGCAAGACCTTCTAGAAAAGGACTTTATCAGGCCCAGTATTTCTCCATGAGGTGCACCTGTGTTATTTTTGAAGAAGAAGGATGGCTCGATGCGGATGAGTATTGATTATCGGCAATTAAACAAAGTGACGATAAAGAACAAGTATCCACTGCCGAGGATTGATGATTTGTTTGACCAGCTCCGATGAGTGAGGGTGTTCTCAAAGATAGACTTGAGGTCGGGCTACCATCAGCTGAAGATCAGGGCGGCTGACATTCCTAAAACAGCCTTTTGCACTAGGTACGAGCACTATGAATTTTTGGTCATGTCTTTCGGGTTGACCAATGCTCCAGCACCATTTATAGAGTTGATGAATCGGGTGTTCAGGCCTTATCTAGATCTGTTCGTGGTAGTCTTTATTGATGATATCCTAGTATACTTCCGCAGCCAGGAAGAGCACGAGCAGCACCTCAGAGTTGTTCTTCAGACTCTAAAGGATAATCAACTATATGCCAAGGTTTCAAAATGCGAGTTCTGGTTGAGTTCGGTGGCATTTTTGGGTCATATCGTATCAGTAGAGGGTATTCAGGTGGACCCAAAGAAGATTGAGACAGTCAAGAATTGGCCTTGACCAGCTTCAGTGACCGAGATCCGAAGTTTTTTGGGGTTAGCAGGCTACTACCATCGATTTGTAGAGGGGTTCTCTTCTATTGCAGCTCCGATGACCAGGTTGACCTAGAAGGGTGCGCAGTTCAAGTGGTCAGATGAGTGTGAGGCGAGCTTTCAGAAGCTCAAGACAGCTTTGACTACAACACCAGTATTGATATTACCTACGGGTTTAGGGTCTTACATAGTTTACTGTGATGCATCCCGTACTGGGCTTGGAGCGATTTTGATATAGGATGGCAAGGTTATTGCTTATGCTTCGAAACAGTTGAAAATCCATGAGAAGAATTATCCGGTTCATGATCTTGAGTTGGAAGCAGTAGTTCATGCCTTAAAAATCTGGAGGCATTATCTATATGGTGTGGCGTGCGAGGTGTAAACGGATCACAAAAGCCTACAGTATTTATTCAAGCAAAAGGAGTTGAATGTCCGACATAGGAGATGGTTAGAGTTGCTGAAGGACTATGGTGGCCGATGCGTTGAGTAGAAAGTCTGCCAGCGTGGGTAGTCTCGCTTATATTCCGGTCAGCCAGAGACCACTTGCTCTAGATGTCCAGGCCTTAGCCAATCGGTTCGTGAGACTAGACATTTCTGAGCCTAGCAGGGTGTTAGCCTGCACGGTCGCTCGTTCTTCTCTATTAGAGCGTATCTGTGAAAGGAAATTTGATGATCCTCATTTTCGTGACTTGAGGGATACTGTACAACGGGGATGTGCCACGAAGGTAACTCTAGATGATGACGGAGTATTGAGATTGCAGGGGCGAGTTTGTGTACCCAATGTTGAGGGGATTCGAGAGTTGATCTTAGCGGAGGCCCATAGTTCGCGGTATTCAATTCACGCGGGTGCCGCGAGGATGTATCAGGACTTACGACAGCAATATTAGTGGCGTAGGATGAAGAAGGACATCATTGTGTATGTCGCTCGGTGTCTGAACTGTCAGCAGGTGAAATATAAGCACTAGAGGCCTGGTGGTGTATTCCAGAGAATTGAAATTCCCGAGTGGAAATGGGAGCGGATTACAATGGACTTCGTTACTAGACTTTCTTTGACTCGGAGGAGATTTGATGCTATTTGGGTCATTGTAGATAGGCTGACCAAGTCAGCACACTTCATTCCAGTATCTATCTCTTACTCATCAGAGAAGCTAGCAGAGATTTACATCAAGGAGATTGTTCGCCTTCATGGAGTGCCGGTGTCTATTATCTCAGATTGGGGTACGCAGTTTACCTCGCGTTTCTGGAGAGCGGTCCAGCAGGAGTTAGGCACCCAGGTCCAGTTGAGTACAGCTTTCCATCCTCAGATGGACGGTCAGTCCGAGAGGAGTATTCAGATCCTAGAGGACATGCTCCAAGCCTGTGTCATTGGTTTTGAAGGCTCGTGGGACCAGTTTATGCCATTAGCAGAGTTCTTCTACAACAACAGCTACCAGTCTAGCATTCAGATGGCTCCATATAAGGCATTGTATGGTAGGCGATGTCGGTCTTTAGTCGGATGGTTTGAGCCAGGAGAGGCTCGGTTGCTGGGTACAGACTAAGTTCAGGAGGCCTTAGACAAGGTCCGGACTATCCAGGAGAGATTGCGTTCAGCTTAGTCCTGACAGAAGACTTATGTGGATCATAAGGTCCGAGATGTGGATTTCAAGGTTGGTGAGAGGGTATTGCTTCGGGTATCGCCTACGAAGGGCGTGATGAGGTTCGGAAAGAAGGGCTATCTGAGTCCTAGGTATATTGGTCCATTTGAGATTCTGGACCGAGTGGGAGAGGTGGCTTATAGACTAGCACTGCCACCTAGCTTATCAGCCGTACATCCAGTCTTCCATGTATCTATGCTTCGGAGGTACCACGCGACCCTACACATGTGTTAGACTTCAGTACTGTCCAATTGGACAATGATCTATCTTACGAGGAGGAGCTGGTGGCCATTCTAGACCGGCGGGTTCGACAGTTGAGGTCGAAGAGTTTTCCTTCTGTGCGTGTTCAGTGGAGAGGTTAGCCTCCTGAGGCATCGACCTGGGAGTCCGAGTCTGATATGCGGAGCCGTTACCCATATTTTTTCCCCGACTCAGGTACTTCCTTCTCTTGACTGTTCGAGGACGAACGGTGGTTTTAGAGGTGGAGGATATGACGACCCAAAGGGTCATCACCTGTTTTCCTCACTTGTTCCGCGCTTCCGAGGCCTTGAAAACCTTATTTTATATTGCCTCGATTTACGTGCATAGTCCGGGAATTTAGCCGGAAAGATTTTGAGTTAGAATATATGAATTCTATGAAGAATTTGACGAAATTTGATATTAATATTGATATAGTTGACTTCGGTCAATATTTTTGGCAAAGGGACCCGGACCCGAGATTGGACGGTCCCGGAAGGCCCATAGGAAAATATAGGACTCGGGCATGCGCCCGGAGTCGAATTCTGAGGCCTAGAGCCCAAGAGCCCAAGATATGAATTTTTCTGTTAAATTGTTTTTGCTAATATTATTAAATGAAAATTGATTAAAGGACCATGGTATCGGGCTCGTATTTTGGTTCTGACGCCCGGTACAAGTCTTAAATATTATTTAAGTACTTCCTGCAAAGTTTGATGACAATTGAACGCCGTTTGATGTGTTTTTAACCTTGAGTTTCAAATTTGAAAGTTTATGAAGTTTAAAAGAAGAAATCATAAATTTGAGGCTTGATTCTATGAAAACGATGTTATATTGCCGATTTGATCGCGCGAGCAAGTTCGTAATATGTTTTTGAGGTTGTGTGCATGTTGTGTTTCGAGCCCGAGGGCATGAGTGAAGATTTGATAGGCCTTACAGCTGATTTTGAAAAATAACACAACTGGTATTTCTCCCCAGCTGGTATCTTCGCAATTGCGAAGATATACTCGCAATTGCGAAAGTCCCCAGAAATAGCCCAGGTTCGCAAAAGTGAACAATAATTTGCAAATGCGAAGAGGCCCAGGAAAGGCCTTGGTTCTCAAATGCGAACAAGACCTCGCAATTGCGAAGAGGCCCAGGAATGATCTTTGTTCGCAAATGCGAACAACAACTCGCAAATGCGAGTCAGCCCCCAAACTCCTTAGCTTTGCAAATGTGATCAAAGAGTCGCAAATGCGAGGGCCATAGTTTTAAGCTTAGTTCGCAAATGCGAACTGATTATCGCAAATGCGAGGGCTACAGTCAGAACCTGCTATGTTTGCAATTGCGAACAAATGTTCACAATTCCCATATCCGCAGCTGTGCAATCTGATACTTAAACGAATTTAAATCCTTTTTAACCATTCATTCAAAACCCAACACACCACACACGTTTCTCCAAGAGCAATATCACTACAAATCACTTGTAAGTCACCTTTTAATTAATTCTTTCAATTCCTAACATCATTAAACACGTTTTCCAGGAGAAATCAAAGGTTTTTATGGTTGAAATTATTGTTTTTGGGTAGAACCTAGGTTTTTCATGAATTGGGGAATTGGACCTCGATTTGAGGTCCGATTTCGAAACAAATCATATAATTGAACTCGTGAGGGTATGGGTAACCGGATTTTGGTCCGAACCCCGAGTTTCGACCATGTGGGAATGGGGGCGTTTTGAGAAATTTTGGGTTAAACTTTGAGAAAACCATTTTTATGGATCCAAACCAATTTACATAGTATTTATCAAAGTAATTGAACCAATTGTGATTAGATTCGAGCAAGTTGAAGGTTGAAATTTGAGGTAAAGCGATAGTTGAAGGTTAATTGGACTTCAAGGCTTGAGGTAAGTGTTTGATCTATCCTAGCTTGAGGGAATATGATTGAATGTGCTAATTGCTATGTGATCAAGTGCGGTGTATAGGCTGTGGTGACGAGCATCTATCCACTTGCATCTAGCATGACCGTGAGTCGTTTGTTGACATATATTTTGAAGTTGATTATTGTTTCCCTTGCCGAGACTTTATTGTGAAGTTGATTATTGTTTCCCTTGCCGGGTCTTTATTGTGAAATTGATTATTTTTTCCCTTGACGGAACTTTATTGTGAAGTTGATTATTGTTTCCCTTGCCGGGACTTTACTGTGATGATTATTGTTTCCCTTGCCGGGACGGTTCATAATATTTGTTTCATTCTTTTTCCCTTAACTGTGATTGTTATTTGGGTGAGGAAGAGTGATAATGCACGAAGGGTGATGTCGTGCCATTTTTACTTATGTTCGCACGAAGGATCATTCTGTGCCTTGTTTTACTGATTATGCATGAAGGATCATGTCGTGCCTTGTTTTACTAATTATGCACGAAAGATCATGCCATGTCTTGTTTTACTGATTATGCACGAAGGGACATTTCGTGCTGTTGTTATTTGAACCATGCACGAAGGATCAGGCGGTGCCATGGATGTGAGGATGAGAGTAAAAGCACGAAGGGTGATGCCGTGCACTTTTATTTGATTATTTGGTGAGGATGAGAGTAAAAGCACGAAGTGTGATACGTGCACTTTTATTTGATTATTTGGTGAGGATGAGAGTAAAAGCACGAAGGGTGATGCCGTGCAACCATTTAAATTTCTTGTTTTGGTGATAGCTATTTTTACTACACTTTGATTCTCTTTACTGGTTTATTATATGTTGCTGATTTCCCCCAGCATGATACTCCTTTGTTAGTTGTGTTATTTGATAATCCTGTTATTTTGCGGTATATACATATATAGTACTGCACAGGTTTATGTAAGTGTCTGGTCCTAGGCTTGCCACTACTTCGCCGGGATAGGCCAGGCACTTACCAGCACACGTGGTCGGATTGTGCTGATACTACACTTGTGTGTGTTTTTGCACAGGTCCAGGTTTCAAGCAGGAGCAGCAGCAATAGAGTACTTGTGGGATTTATGTGCTTCCGAGACCG
>JASVEL010006218.1:0-34092 GCA_032618575.1 Nicotiana noctiflora
AGTACCATTATGGTGTACCCATACCCTTTCTACACATGTTTTTCATGTGCAGATCATCCAGGTACCTCTACTCAGGCGCACTATCCTTGAGGCGAGGAGACATACGGAGACTTCGAGGTATATCTGCAGCATCCGCAGACCGAAGAGTCTTTTTCCTTATTCTAGTTATAGAGCTGTTATCCTATCATACTTTTGATGTAGTTATTCTCGAGATTAGAGTACTTGTTGGAATTTTATTAGCCTGTGTTTCCTGTGAGTTTTTGGGTTTTGGAATTTAATTGTAGACTTCCGTATATACTTAGAGTTGTACAGGCCGAGCGGCCTTATACTCAGTTGTTATTTTTTATATGTTCAGTCTTAATTAATTCTTCCGCAAATATTATGTTTCTTTCTGCAATACTTGGCTTACCTAGCCGTGGGGACAAGGTTCCATCACGACATGATCACGATCTGTGAACTAGGTTCGTGACAAGTTGGTATCAGAGCACTAGGTTCATAGGAGTCACGGGATACATGCCGATTTATTAGAGTCTTGGTGATCGATGCGAAAATGTTCATATTTATCTATGAGAGGCTATGTAAATGTTTAGGAAAAATCTTCATTTCTTTTGAATTCCTTGTCGTGCGATATTTTGACATAAATTCTAAACTTTTGTCCTCTATTCTCTCACAGATGGTGAGGACACGTGTTACACGAGAGGACCAGGAACCTGCGCCCCCTACTGTTGCCATTAGAGGCCGGGGCTGGGGAAGAGGTCAAGGACGCATGCAAGGTGCAGCCACAACACCCGCGCAAGCTGCCGCTGAGGTACCACCAGCAGATCTAGCTGGAGCCCAGACACTTGGTACACATACTACAACTACTCCTACGTCAGCGCTCCAGGAGACCCTGACTTAATTCATGAGCATGTACACTACCTTGGCTCGGGCGGGGTTGATTCCCCTCAATGCAACCACATCTTAAGGCCCGGGGAGGGGCCCCGACTCTCGCAGCCCACACTCCTGAGTAGAGAATGTAGATGGAGAAGGTCCCAGAGGTTATTCCTGGATCGCCTACAATACCAGCACCGCCCGGGGACGGGTCAGCTGTCTCTAAGGACGAACAACGTAGACTAGAGGGGTTCAAAAACTATGAGCCCCCAGTGTTCAATGGCCTAGCATCAAATGACGCCTTGGGATATTTGGAGGAGTGTCATTGTATCCTTCATACCTTGGGCATAGTGGAGTGTAGCGGGGTTTCTTTCACTGCCTTTCAGCTTCAGGGAACCGCCTATGATTGGTGGCGTACTTATGAGTTGGACAGTCCAATCGAGTCTGCCTCACTGACTTGGACCCAGTTCTTAGACATGTTTATAAGGGAGTTTGTTCCCAAAGCCTCAGGGATTCATGGCGCGCAGAGTTTGAGTATTTGTGCCAGGGTGCTATGACAGTCTCAAAATATGTCATCCGTTATACCAGGTTGGCTAGACATGTACCGGCTTTGGTCGTCATAGTTCGAGAGAGAGTTCAGAGGTTTATCGTGGGTCTTATTCCACCCATCATGTCCAGCGTGGCTCGAGAGTTAGAGATGGATATTCCTTACAAGCAGGTAGTGAGCATTGCTAGGAGGATTGAGGGTATGCTCGCCAGGGATCGAGGGGAAAGGGGAGCCAAGAGGTCTCGAGAGTGGGGTCACTACTCTGTGCTCGTACCCTATCAGCAGGTCGTTATGGTAGGGGTTATTCTGGTCGTCCTGTACATTCAGCCTTGCCAGCAGGCGCTAGTACTCCAGCTCTGCCAGCACCTCCTGCGCCTTATTATGCGCCTCCAGTTTCTAGTGCGCCTCCTGCGTGGGGTACTTCCAGAGGTCAGTCCAGCGGACCTAACTCCAGTCAGTCATAGCCATCGTGTTCTCCCAGAGCTTGCTATGAGTGTGGTGATACACGTCATATGGTGAGGGATTGACCTAGACTTGGGAGGAGTGCACCTTCACAGACTGCTCAGCCACATCGTGCTCCTCAGAGTTCTCAAGCTATGATTCCAGCTTCCACTGCTACCCCACTTGCCCAACCAGCCAGGGGTAGAGGCCGGGGAGATGGAAGTCGCCCTTACGAGAGGGTTCGAGCCAGATATTATTGCATTCATGCTCGTACTGAGGCGGTTGCCTCCGATTCTGTCATCACAGGTATTATTTGGCTTGTCACATATAGGCATCGATTCTATTCGATCCAGTCTCTAATTATTCATATGTGTCCCCTTATTTTGCTTCGTATTTCGGTGTGCCTCGGGATTCTTTGAGTTCCCCCGTTTATGTTTCTACTCCTGTGGGAGATTCTCTTACTGTGGACCGCATATACCTGTCATGTTTGGTTACTATTCATGGTTTTTTGACCAGGGCTGATCTATTATTTTACTTGGTATGGCTGACTTTGACATTATTCAGGGCATGGACTGGTTTTCGCCCAATCATGCTATTCTTGATTGTCACGCCAAGACCGTGATGTTGGCTATGCCAGGTGTTCCACGTATTGAGTAGAGTGGTACTTTAGATCATACTCCCAGTAGGGTTATTTCTTTCATTGAAGCTCAACATATGGTTGAGAAGGGGTGTGCCGCGTATTTAGCTTATGTGAGAGATGTCAATGTTGACACCCCTTCTGTTGATTTAGTCCCAGTGGTACGAGAATTTCCCGATGTGTTTGCAGCTGATCTTCTGGGCATGTTGCCCAGTAGAGATATCAATTTGGCATTGATCTATTGCCGGGCACTCAGCCCATTTCTATTCCTCCGTATTTCATGGCTCCTCCTGAGTTGAATGAGTTGAAGGATTAATTGCAGGAAGTGTAGTTTCGCCATTGGGTGCCCCTATGTTGTTTATGAAGAAGAATGATGGTTCTATGCGTTTGTGCATTGATTATTGCCAGTTGAACAAAGTTACAGTAAAGAACCAATATCCTTTACCTCGTATTGATGATCTCTTTCACCAGCTTCAGGGTGCATAGGTGTTTTCCAAGATTTATTTATGCTTAATTTATCATTAGTTGAAGATTCGGGAGCCAAATATCCCGAAGACTGCCTTAAGGACTCGGTACGGTCATTACGAGTTCCTTGTTATATCTGTCGGGCTAACTAATGCCCCGATAGTTTTTATGCATTTGATGCACAATGTATTCATGCTATATCTTGACTCATTTTTTATTGTTTTTATTAATGATATTCTGGTATATTCCTGAAGTCGGGAAGATCATGAGCATCACCAGAGGATAGTGCTTCAGACTTTGAGGGAGAAGAGATTATATGCAAAGTTCTCAAAATGTGGGTTCTGGCTGAGTTTTGTGGCATTCCTAGGCCACGTGGTATCGAGTGAGGGCATTCGAGTAGATCCGAGAAAGGTGGAGGTCTAGCAGAGTTGACCCAGGCCCTCTTCAGCTATAGAGATTCGCAGTTTCCTTGGCTTGGTGGGTCATTACCTTCGCTTTGTGGAGGGGTTTTCATCAATTGCGGTCCTATGACTAGATTGACTCAGAAGAGTGCCCCATTTCAGTGGACAAAGGAGTGTGATGTGAGCTTTCAAAAGCTCAAGACAACTTTGACATCGACCCCAATCTTGATGTTGCCTACTAGTTCGAGGTCCTATACAATTTATTATAATGCCTCACGGGTTGGACTTGGAACGCTATTGATGCATGACGGTAGGGTGATTACTTACGCGCCCCAACAGCTGAAGGTGCATGAAAAGAACTACCCTGTACACGATCTTGAGTTAACTGCCATTGTTCACGCCTTAAAATTCTGGTGCCATTATTTGTATGGGGTTCCTTGTGAGATTTACACTGATCATCAGAGTTTGCAGCACTTGCTTAAGCAGAAGGACCTGAACATTCGTAAGAGGAGTTGGTTGGAGCTGTTGAAGGACTATGATATTACTATTCTTTATCACCTGGGCAAGGTCAATGTGGTTGTCGATGCCTTGAGTCGCCGGGCGAAGAGCTTGGGGAGTTTGGCATATCTGCCAGCCTCAGAGAGACCTATGGTGATGGATGTTCAGGCTTTAGCCAGACAGTTTGTGAGATTGCACCTTTCAGAGCCCAATCGGTTTCTAGCCTGTATGGTTTCTCGGTCTTCCCTATAGCGACAGTATAATGACCCTTATTTGCTTGTCCTTCAGGATAGAGTTTGGCATGGTGATGCCAGAGATGTTACCATCGGGGATGATGGGGTATTGAGGATGCATGGCCGAATTTGTGTGCCTAATGTCGATAATCTTCGAGATTTGATCTAGCATAGGCCCATAACTCGCGGTATTCCATCCATCTGGGTGCTGTGAAGATGTATCAGGACTTGAGGCAACACTACTGATAGAGGAGGGTGAAGAAGGATATAGTTGACTACGTGTCGAGATGCCTCAACTTCCAGCAGGTGAAGTATGAGCACCAGCATCCAGGTGGGTTGCTACAGCAGATTGAGGGTCCGTAGGAAAATATGGGACTCACACATATGCCCGGAATCGAATTTTGAGGTCCCGAGCTTGAGGTATAAATTTTTCAAAGAAATTATTAAGGAAACTGAGATAATATTTGATTGGAACATATTGGTATCGGACCCGTATTTTGGTTCCGGCGGCCGGTACATGTCTTATATGCTTTACGTCATTCTTGTGAAATTTGGTTGAAACGGATTTCGTTTGACGTGATTCAGATCTAAATTGGAAATTTTGATGTTTTATGAATTTTGAAAGAATTTTTTGAATTTTGAAGTTTAATTCGATGTTTATGATGCTATTTTGGTGATTTGATCGCACGAATAAGTTCGTAGGATATTTTTGAGATTGTGTGTATATTTGGTTTGGAGCCCCGAGGGCTCGGGTGAGTTTTGGATAGGCCACGGGTGAATTTTTAAACTTTGGAAATAATGTGGTATGCCTGCTCTGCAGTTTTCTCATTAGCGAAGCAGGTCTCGCAAATGCGAGCTTGGTATCGCAAATGCGTGAAGGGAAATCTGCGCAGCTGATTGCAAATGCGACCAAATGTTTCACAAATGCGAACAGGGTCTGTCGCAAATGCAATATATTTGATCGCAAATGCGAAGTCCCTCATTTTGCTCAGAGTTCGTAAATGCGAACTTCACTTCGCAATGCCCACATCTGAGGGTCAGGGTTCGCAATTGCGAACCCCTGTTCGCATTTCCCATATCTATGTTTCAAAAAATGGGAATTTGGACCTCAATTTGAGGTCCGTTTTTAAAATAAATTATATATTTAAGTTCGTGGGAGAATGGGTAATCGGTTTTTGTTTCGAACCCCGGGTTTTGACCACGTGGGCCTGGGGGGAAATTTTGACTTTTTGGGTAAAACATTAGAAGACACTTTTTCATGCATTGGGGTTGGTTCATTTAGTGTTTATTAATGTAATTAAGTAATTTGTGATTAGATACGAGCGAATTGACAGTGGAATTACAGGGTAAAGCTATAATTGAGGCTTGAGTTGTGTTCAAGGCATTGAATTAAGTGTTTGGTCTAACCCTAGCCTGAGAGATTAGGAGTTGAGTCTTATTTGTTAATTGCTTCTTCTTGAGTACGACAAATAGGCATGGTGACAAGTATCTATACATTAGTTTCGAGCATGACCGTGAGTCTTAAATTGATAGTTGTTATATTTTTAAATGACACTTCAGATGCTTTAAAATGATGACTTTTGATATTTTCTCGAGAACTTTATTTATGCTTGAGTACTGATATCAATCGAGCTTAGCAAGAGTTAACCTAGGATTTGGTTGTAGCTGATTCTCCGTTGCGGAGATGGTTAATGTGATATTATTATTCCCTTTCCGGGAAATTATTATCATGTTGCTTTTGTTTTCCTTGCCAAAAATTTATTGTGACTTTATGTTGAATTGAAATAGGAGCGGCTGATACACCTACCACAAGTTATTGATTGAAATGGGAGTGTGTAGTACGCCTACTACAAGATATTGATGAAATAGGAGTAGGTAGTGCACCTACCACAAGATATTGATAAAATGGGAGCGGGTGGTATGCCTACCACGAATTATGATGAAATGGGAGCGGGTGGTACGCCTACCATGAGAATTTATAAAATGGGAGCAGATGGTATGCCTACCATGAAAATATTGAGAAATGGGATCGGGTTGCATGTCTGCAACGAGATGTGTACTGACGGTAAAATCTGCCTTTATTTCCCTTATCCATGTTAGAGTTAATTTATTGATGCTCCTTATTATTCTCTTGAAATTCTCTATTATCTGCTATCCCCGAAACATGTTCCCCTCCTATTTAAAATATTTATTCTTGTTATTTTCCCGTTGTAGATGTATATATATAACTCCACAGGTTTATGCGGTAGTCCTGTTTAGTCTCTTTACTGCTTCACTGGGGTTAGGTTAGGCACTTACCAGCACATTGCGGGTGCGTAAAAGAGAGGTGTGACACTCTTTTTCACAAATCCAGGTACCGAACAACAACAGTAGTTCAGGAGTCTTCCTTTAGTCCACCGAGACACCGAGGTAGCCTTGCAGGCGCCCACAGGCCTGGTGTCTCCTCTATCTTATATTTTATTCTGTTATCTCATGTTTCGAGATAAACAGTGTTATGTTTCCTTCAAGCATTCGTATTTATTACTCTTAGTTGTCCGTGGATGTTGTGATACCAGTTCTTGGGTATAGACATATGATGATTTCGCATTATTGCTCAGTTTATGTAATTTCATATTTCTGCTGTTATTCTAACATTTAACGCTTGTAGTTATGATTGGTAAAAAGTATTTGAAATGAAAGAGTTAAGATTTTATGATTTGTGGCTTGCCTAGCTTCTACAAGAAGGCGCCATCACGACCCCCGAGGATAAAAAATCTGGGCCGTGCCACTTCGTAGGCAACTTTGTGAATATGTGTCATATACAATATCTATGTACCGTATTGGCGTCAATGCATTGATGGAAACCTTAATACTATCACATTGGTCAGTTATGATAGCTAGTGGATGAATTATTTGCCATGTAGATAGCACCATTTTGTAACTTGTTATATCGTCACTAGACATAAGAGCACATCTCAAAGTATGAACTGTCTATGCTGATTGACACCAATAAATGAAGCAAATGGTATATTGTATCAATTCACAAGGTATGTGGTATCAAGGCATATTACATCAATTAACTCCTTATATGCAACCTTAGAGTGTGAATGAACCAATACGATATTATAAAGTCTACTAAAACTATCCACATCTACGGAGTAGTAAAATTCCCTTTCTTTTTGTTGCATGTTACTGAAGAACTTGGGTAATGATTGTGCATCCCCTTCTTACAACAGAGGCCTTCTATTCTTTAAAATATAATTTCTACAGTCCTTTGGTGTACAACCTATATTTTCGGGGCCACCAGCAAGTACTTCAGTGACTCTTATATTTTTTAGGGCGTTAAGCCAGCAATATCTTTGATTGCAAGAGTTCTCTTAAGAGACTTACTAAGTGATGTATGTCCAGCCATCAATCACGATAGTGTTGGTTCCAATTGATTATGTTGTTTAATCACCTTTGAAACACGCGATGAACCATTCTTCTCTAAAATTTTATTTATTCTAGCCCGCTGTTCCTCCTCTTGGTAATATGCTTATTCCTTGGTTTCATAGACCTATCCCAACCATATTGCACATACCTAACAATATTTTCACCTTTTTTTTTTATGTTCTTTTGACAATGCAGAACCTCGATAATTGTCACGGCCCGAATTTTCCCCCAACATCGGGATCGTGATGGCGCCTACTCGCGGTAGCTAGGAAAGCCACTGTATTCATACTATCCTGTTTTTAATAAAATTTCATAATTTATTTATCAACAAACCATAACTTTAATTAAATAAGTGCGGAAGACTTTATCGAAATAGTATTAAGCAGTTTCAAGGTAAAACCATACTGAAATCCTCTACCCAAGACGTGGAGTCACCAACTCACGAACTACTACTAAATACTACACATAAAAGTCTGAAAGAAATATAACATAATCTGTTTGTCTCGGAACAAAGAGACTACAGCTAGTAACATAAGTAAAGGGAGAGACGTCGGGCATGCGGACGTCTGCAAGCTACCTCGGTCTCAAATATGATCAACACCCACGCAAAAGATTTACTGCTGCTGCTCCTGATCGTAACCTGGACCTGTGCAAAAACGCACAGAAGTGTAGTATCAGCACAACCGACCCCATGCGTTGGTAAGTGCGTGGCCTATCCCGGTGAAGTAGTGACAAGCCTAGGACCAGACACCCACATAAACCTGTGCAGTTCAATATATATGTATACCACAGAATAACGAGAAATAACCAAGTAATAACATAATAAGGAATATCTCAAAAGAACTCAACAATTAACAACAGTTAATAAGTTCACAAGGAAAACAAAGAATAATGGAAACACAAGTAATATCAAGTCAAGGAATAGCAAGTAGTTGCACGGCATCACCCTTCGTGCTTTTACTCTCATCCTCACCAAATAAGTAAATAAAGTGCACGGCATCACCCTTCGTGCTTTTACTCTCATCCTCACATCCATAGTACGGCATGATCCTTCATACATGGTTCAATAACAAGGCACGGCATGATCCTTCGAGCATAATCAATAAAACATGGCACGGCATTAACCTTCGTGCATAAATAATAAAACATGGCACGGCATTAACCTTCGTGCATAATCAATAACAAGGCACGGCATTAACCTCCGTGCATAAATAATAAATCAAGGCACGGCATCACCCTTCGTGCATTATCACTCTTCCTCACCCAAATAACAATCACAGTTAAGGGCAAAGAATGAAACAGTAATTCATAAACAGTCCCAACAAGGGCAATCAATAATCATCTTCACAACAAGTCCCGACAAGGGAGAATAATAACAATTCTACAACCTGGCAAAAGTTCAACAATTAATCTGTAATATATCTCAAAATAATCATTATTCAACGACTCACGGTCATACTAGACGCCGGTGTATGGATGCTCGTCACCACGGCCCATACACCGCACTCGATCACATAACACATAGCACATAATCATATTCCCTCAAGCTAGGATAGAACAAACACTTACCTCGAATGTTTATGAACAATTCAATCCGTGGAAATGCCTTTTCCTTTCAAATTTGGCTCCAATCCAATCGTATCTATACACAATTGATTTAATATCATCAATACTACTCAACAAACTAATTCATAAGGCCAATTACAACTTTTACAA
Source organism: Nicotiana noctiflora (assembly GCA_032618575.1). NCBI lineage: Eukaryota > Viridiplantae > Streptophyta > Magnoliopsida > Solanales > Solanaceae > Nicotiana > Nicotiana noctiflora. The sequence goes on from JASVEL010006218.1 coordinate 9,220, forward strand.
CATTCTGCCCGGAATAGTGAATTTCGACCCCGGGCCCACATGGTCGGAACTCGGGGTTCGGACCAAAATCCGGTTACCCATCCCCCACGAGTTCAAGTATATGATTTGTTTCAAAATCGGACCTCAATTCGAGGTCCAATTTCCCAATTTATGAAAAACCCTATATTCTACCAAAAACAAGAAATTCTACCATGAAAACCTTTGATTTCTATTGAAAAACATGTTTAATGTTGTTAGGAATTGAAACAATTAAGTAAAAAGTGACTTACAATTGTTTTGAAGAAGAGGTAGTCCGTGAAGAATCGCAAATGGGTGTTTTTGGGTTGTGAAATGTGAAGAATGAAGCTGAAAATCGTGATTTACAAGTCTCTGTGTTCACAATTGCGAACCCCGACCAATTTCTGGAGTTTGAAAAATAAGCTAAGGCTGGAGAGTTCGCATTTGCGAACTTTTGTTCGCATTTGTGAAGCCAAGACAAAACTGGGAAGTTCGCATTTGCGAGCTATTGTTCGCATTTGCGAACACAGGCTAAATATTGGGATGTTTGCATTTGCGAACTCAGGCAGGATATAGGGATGTTCGCATTTGCAAACACAGGCATGAAATGGGGATGTTCGCATTTGCGAACTATAGTTCGCATTTGCGAACACAGGCAGGATATGGGGATGTTCGCATTTGCGAACTATTGTTCGCATGAAGGGACTTCGCATTTGCGATCAATGGTTCGCATTTGCGAACCATGCATTGATCTGCCACCTTCGCAATTGCGAGAAACGCTTCGCAATTGCGAAGCCAACAGCTGGGTGAAAAACCAGCAGTGCAAAAATTCAGAATTTGATCCAACGGCCTATTAAATCTTTACCCGAGCCCCCGGGCTCCAAACCAAACATGTACACAACATCAAAAATACATTATGAACTTGTTCGTGCGATCACATCGCCAATAACACATCGTTTTCATCAAATCAAGCCTCAAGTTCATGATTTTCATACTTTTGGTTTTCAAAACTTTCAAACTTGGAACTCAAGGTCCAAAACATATCAAACGACATCCGAATGTCACCAAACTTTGCAGAAAGCACATATATAATGTTTAAGACTTGTACCGGGCATCGGAACCAAAATACGAGCCCGTTACCAAGGTCAATTAATTCATTTTCCTTTAACAATTACATCAAAAACAATTTCACAGAAAAATTCATAACTTGGGCTCTCGGCCTCAGAATTCGACTCCGGACGCATGTCCAAGTCCCATATTTTCCTACGGACCTCTCGGGACCATCCAATCTCGGGTTTGGATCCGTTTACCAAAAATGTTGACCGAAGTCAACCATATCAATATTAATATCATTTTTATCCAAATTTCTCATAGAATTCATATTTTCTATCACAAAATCTTTCCGGCTACATGCTCGGATCGTGCACGTAAATCGAGGCAACATAGAATGAGGTTTTCAAGGCCTCGGAAGCTCGAAATGATTAATAAAATAAGTGATGACCCTTTGGGTCGTCACAATCTCCACCTCTAAAACAACCGTTCGTCCTCGAACGGACAAAAGAAAGAAGTACCGAGTCAGGAAACAAGTGTGGGTAACGGCTCCGCATATCAGACTCGGACTCCCAGGTCGATGCCTCAGGAGGCTGACCTCTCCACCGAACACGCACAGAAGGATAACTCTTCGACCTCAGCTGTCGAACCTGCCGGTCTAGAATGGCTACCGGCTCCTCCTCGTAAGATAGATCATTGTCCAATTGGACGGTACTGAAGTCTAACACATGTGTGGGATCGCCGTGGTATCTCCGAAGCATAGATACATGAAAAACTGGATGCACGGCTGATAAGCTAGGCGGCAAATCTAGTCTGTAAGCCACCCCTCCCACTCTGTCTAGAATTTCAAATGGACCAATATACCTAGGGCCGAGCTTGCCCTTCTTCCCGAACCTCATCACGCCCTTCATAGGCGACACTCGGAGCAATACTCGTTCACCAACCATGAAATCTACATCTCGAACCTTACGATCCGCATAAGTCTTCTGCCTGGACTGAGCTGAACGCAATCTCTCCTGAATAGTCTTGACCTTATCCAAGGCCTCCTGAACTAAGTCCGTACCCAACAACCGAGCCTCTCCCGGTTCAAACCATCCAACTGGTGATCGACATCGCCTACCATACAACGCCTCATACGGGGCCATCTGGATGCTAGATTGGTAACTGTTATTGTAGGCGAACTCTGCTAATGGCAGAAACTGGTCCCATGAGCCTCCGAAATCAATAACACAGGCTCGAAGCATGTCCTCAAGAATCTGAATAGTCCTCTCTGACTGGCCATCCGTCTGAGGATGAAATGCTGTACTCAACTGAACCTGGGTGCCTAATTCCTGCTGAACCGCTCTCCAGAACCGCGAGGTAAACTGCGTACCCCGATCAGAGATAATAGATACTGGCACCCCATGAAGACGAACAATCTCCCTAATGTAAATCTCCGCTAACCTCTCCGACGAGTAGGAGACGGATATTGGAATAAAGTGTGCTGACTTGGTCAGCCTTTCAACAATGACCCAAATTGCATCAAATTTCCTCTAAGTCAAAGGAAGTCCCAGTAACGAAGTCCATAGTGATCCGCTCCCATTTCCACTCGGGAATTTCAATCCTCTGGAACACACCACCAGGTCTCCGGTGCTCATATTTCACCTGCTGACAATTTAGACATCGAGCGACATACGCAACGATATCTTTCTTCATTCTGCGCCACCAATAGTGCTGCCGCAAGTCCTGGTACATCTTCACGGCACCCGGGTGAATGGAATACCGCGAACTGTGGGCCTCCGCTAAGATCAACTCTCGAATTCCTTCGACATTGGGCACACAAACTCGACCCTGCAATTTCAATACCCCATCATCATCTAGATTTACCTGTGTGGCACCTCCCTGATGTACTGTATCTCTCAAATCACGCAAATGAAGATCATCAAATTGCCTCTCACGGATACGCTCTAATAAAGAAGAACGAGCGACCGTGCAGGCTAACACCCTGCTAGGCTCAGAAATGTCTAATCTCACGAACCGATTGGCTAAGGCCTGGACATCTAGAGCAAATGGTCTCTGACCGACCGGGATAAAGGCAAGACTCCATGCTGGTAGACTTTCTACTCAATACATCGGCCACCACATTGGCCTTACCTGGGTGATATAGGATAGTAACATCATAGTCCTTCAGCAACTCTATCCATCTCCACTATCGTAAATTCAACTCCTTTTGCTTTATCAAGTACTGTAGGCTTTTTTGATCAATGTACACCTCACATGTCACACCATATAGATAATGCCTCCGGATCTTTAAGGCATGAACCACCGCTGCCAACTCAAGATCATGAACTAGATAATTATTCTCATGTATTTTCAACTGCCTCGAAGCATACGCAATAACCTTACCATCGTGCATCAATACCACTCCAAGCCCTGTACGGGACGCGTCACAGTAAACTGTATAAGGCCTTGCACCCGTAGGTAGTATCAGCACTGGGGCTGTAGTCAAAGCTGTCTTGAGCTTCTGAAAGCTCAGCTCACATTCATCTAACCACTTGAACTAGGCACCCTTCTGGGTCAACCTGGTCATCGGGGCTACAATAGAAGAGAACCCCTCTACAAATCGATGGTAGTAACTTGCTAATCCCAAGAAACTCCGGATCTCGATCACTAAAGCTGGTCGAGGCCAATTCTGGACTGCCTCAATCTTCTTTGGGTTCACCTGAATACCTTCCACTGATACAATGTGACCCAGAAATGCCACCGAACTCAACCAGAACTCACATTTCGAAAATTTGGCATATAGCTGATTGTCCTTTAGAGTCTGAAGAACCACTCTGAGGTGCTGCGCGTGCTCTTCCTGGCCGCGGGAGTATACCGGGATGTCATCTATAAAGACTATCACGAACAAATCTAAGTAAGGCCTGAATACCAAATTCATCAACTCCATGAATGCTGCCGGGGCATTGGTCAACCCGAAGGACATGACCAAGAACTCATAATGCCCATATCTAGTGTGAAAGGCTGTCTTAGGAATGTCAGTCGCCCTGATCTTCAGCTGATGGTAGCCCGACCTCAAGTCTATCTTTGAGAATACCCTCGCTCCTTGGAGCTGGTCAAACAAATCATCAATCCTCGGCAGTGGATACTTATTCTTTATTGTCACTTTGTTTAATTGCCGGTAATCAATACACATCCGCATCGAGCCATCTTTCTTCTTTACAAATAATACGGGTGCTCCCCAGGGGGAAACACTGGGCCTGATAAAGCCTTTCTCAAGAGGGTCCTCCAACTGATCTTTCAACTCTTTTAGCTACGGTGGGGCCATACGATAGGGTGGAATAGAGATGGGCTGAGTGCCCGGTGCCAGATCAATACAGAAATCAATATCCCTGTCGGGTGGCATGCCCGGCAGGTCCGAAGGAAAAACCTCAGGAAACTCCCGTGCAATAGGGACTGACTCAATGGAAGGAACCTCTGCGCTGGAATCACGAACATAAGCCAGATAAGCTAGACACCCCTTCTCGACCATGCGTCGAGCCTTAACATAGGAAATAACAGTGCGAACGGAGTGGCTTGAGGTACCTTTCCACTCTAGTCGGGGTGATTCTGGCAAGGCCAAGGTCACGGTCTTAGCATGACAATCTAGAATAGCATGGTATGGGGACAACTAGTCCATCCCCAATATGACATCAAAATCCACCATATCCAAAAGCAACAGATCAACACGGGTCTCAAGACCCCCAAATATAACTACACACGAACGATGCACCCGGTCGACCACAATAGAGTCACCTACCGGTGTAGACACATAAACTGGAATATCCAGAGCATAGCTGGGCACGGCCAAATACGGCGCAAAGTAGGAAGACACATATGAATATGTAAATCCAGGGTCAAATAATACTGAAGCACCTCGGCCACACACAAGAATGGTACTTGTAATCACGGCATCTGATGCCTCTGCCTCTAGCCTGGCTGGTAAAGCATAGAATCGGGGATCTGCACCTCCCCTCTGAGCTGCGTCTCTAGGACGACCATCAACTGGCTGACCTCTACCTCTGGCTGGACGGTCTCCACCTCTACGGTCTCGACCTCCACCTCTATAATCTCTACCCTCGCCTCTGGCTGGCTGGGCAGGCTGAGGGTCAGCTGGGGCCGAGGACCCCGCTGCTGAGAGTTGCCCGCTGCTCGAGGGCAATACCTGATAAAATGACATGGGTCACCACAACCGTAGCAACTCTTAGACTGATAGGGTTGCTGGCCCCGACGACCCGAATGGCCTCCACGAACACTCTGAAGAGGCTGAGCATTAATAGGAGGCTGGTCTTAATATTGCTCACGAAACCCACGATCGCTTGGTCCACCCTGTGAAGCCTGAAGGGCGGAATGAAAAGGCCTGGAAGACTGGCCCCTCTCAAAAGATTCTCTGCCACCGGAAGAAGAACCACTAAACCTGCCCGAATGACGAGCCCTCTTGTCTGAAGAATAACCACCTCCCCGAGCAAGAGCCATCTCAACTCTACGTGCTGCATTAGCTGCCTCCTGAAATGATATATCACTCCCCACTCCCATAGCCATCTGGAGTCTAATTGGCTGATTAAGCCCATCTATAAACCTGCGGACCCTCTCCCGCTCTGTGGGAAGTATCACCACTGCATGACGAGCCAAATTGACAAATCTCGTCTCGTACTGTGTGACCGTCATAGTGCCCTGATGGAAGCGCTCAAACTGCCTCCGAAGTACATCCCACCGAGTAGCAGGGAGAAATTTCTCCATAAATAGTTCCGCAAACTGATCCCATGATAAAGCTGGGGACCCTGCTGGTCGAGTCAAGCAATAATCTCTCCACCAAGTCTTGGCGGATCCTTAAAGCCTAAATGTACAGAAGTCAACCCCATTGGACTCCACAATCCCCAAAGTCTTGAGAATCTCGTGGCAGCTGAATAAGAAATCATGAGGATCCTCTGATGTGGCTCAGCTGAAAGTAGTGGTAAACAGCTTGGAGAACCGATCAAGTCTCCATAAAGAATCAGAAGTCATGGCCGCTCCATCTCCGGCATGAGCCGTGGTACCTGACTGAGTGGCCACAGCTGGCTGAACCACTGGTGCCTGAGGCTGAGGAGCTACTGGCTCCGGAGTACGAGCAATAGGAGTCTGGGCCCCTCCTCCGGCCTGAGAAGCGGCTGGTGCAACTGATAATAAGCCTGCTCTGGCAACGCTGTCCATAAACCCCGCTATTCTGACCAAAGCCTCCCGAAGATCCGGGGTAAATAAAGCCTCTCCTGGGACCTGAGCTGGGCCCACTGGAGCTGCTGGGACTGGAACCTCCTCGTCAATCTCAATATGAGGCTCCACCTCTGGAGTAGCTGCCTGGGGCTGAGCTCTACCCCTACCACGGCCTCTGATACGACCTTGGCCCCTGCCCCTCACGGGAGCTGTCTGGGGCTCGGGCTGCTGGTCAGCGGACGAAGAAGCGCGTGTCCTCACCATCTGCGAAAGGACAGAATAGAAGTTCAATCAGTAATTGAGGAACAAGTCGCACGACAAGAAAGGACAAATGAGAGACTCTTTCCTAACTCAATAGACTCTGGAGGACAAGTACAGACGTCTTCGTACCTACCTCTCAAACTCTACTAAGCTTGTTCGTGAGTGGTGAGTCTTTTGACAATGCAGAACCTCGATAATTGTCACGGCCCGAATTTTCCCCCAACATCGGGATCGTGATGGCGCCTACTCGCGGTAGCTAGGAAAGCCACTGTATTCATACTATCCTGTTTTTAATAAAATTTTATAATTTATTTATCAACAAACCATATCTTTAATTAAATAAATGCGGAAGACTTTATCGTAATAGTATTGAGCAGTTTCAAGGTAAAACCATACTGAAATCCTCTACCCAAGACGTGGAGTCACCAACTCACAAACTACTACTGAATACTACACATAAAGGTCTGAAAGAAATATAACATAATCTGTTTGTCTCGGAACAAAGAGACTACGGCTAATAACATAAGTAAAAGAAGAGACGTCGGGCCTGCGGACGCCTGCAAGCTACCTCGGTCTCAAAGTGTGCAACTTCCACGCAAAAGATCTAGCTGCTGCTGCTCCTGATCGTAACCTGGACCTGTGCAAAAACGCACAGAAGTGTAGTATCGGCACAACCGACCCCATGTGCTGGTAAGTGCCTGGCCTATCCCGGCGAAGTAGTGACAAGCCTAGGACCAGACACCCACATAAACCTGTGCAGTTCAATATATATGTATACCACATAATAACGAGAAATAACCAAGTAATAACACAATAAGGAATATCTCAAAAGAACTCAACAATTAACAACAGTTAATAAGTTCACAATGCTTACCAGAGAATAGAGAGCACAGACCTTTGGCAAGTTTCGTTGGATTGAACTAGGGGTGTGCATTCGAATCGGTTTATCGATAAATCGAATCGATTATTTGTTATCGGTTCATCGATAAATGAAATCGAAAAAAATTGAAACCTTATTGAAACGATAACGATAAGCAGTTGTACAAATCGATAATCGATAAGTAATTATCGATAAGGGTCAAAATTGAATCGATAAATCAAATGCACACCCCTTATTATTTCACCACATTTAAGGAATGGTCATATTTAAAGCTGAAAAGAATGAAGTTCAAATTAATGAAAAATAGAATTAGCAGTGATGATGTATTTTTATTTTTTTAATACCGTTGGAGTGTTGGTGGCATATATTTGATCCCTTACTTTAGTTCTGTTGCACATGTGCTTGTTGACACAATTTTTATGTTATAAACGGTGTTCGTCTTATTTTAGCTTCTTTTTGTCCATATTAGTTAAGCGTGTTTATAGCGATATACTTCCCATGGAATCCCGCAAATTTTCTTATTGGTGTAATCGATAACCGAATCGATAAGCCCCAAAAATTAATAAATCGAAATCGAAAAAATCGAAACCTTATTGAAACGATAATGATAAGCATATGTACAAATCGATAATCGATAAGTAATTATCGATAAGAGTCAAAATCGAATCGATAAATCGAATGCACACCACACCCCTACGCTCAGCGGCCGCACACAACAGGGTCATATCCGCAGCGGCCTGCTCGCTTTGTTGCAACATATTATACCCGCTTGGGATCAGAATTCGGCGGTTCAATAACAGGGCACGACAAGATCCTTCGTGCATAATCAATAAAACATGGCACGACATTAACCTTCGTGCATAAATAATAAATCAAGGCACGACATTAACCTTCGTGCATAAATAATAAATCAAGGCACGGCATCACCCTTCGTGCATTATCACTCTTCCTCACCCAAATAACAATCACAGTTAAGGGCAAAGAAAGAAACAGTAATTCATAAACCGTCCCAACAAGGGCAATCAATAATCATCTTCATAACAAGTCCCGACAAGGGAGAACAATAACAATTCTACAACCTGGCAAAGGTTCAACAATTTATCTGCAAATATGTCTCACAATAAGCATTAACAACGACTCGCGGTCATACTAGACGCCAGTGTATGGATGCTCGTCACCACAGCCCATACACCGCACTCGATCACATAACACATAGCACGTAATCCTATTCCCTCAAGCTAGGATAGAACAAACACTTACCTCGAATGTTTATGAACAATTCAATCCGTGGCAATGCCTTTTCCTTTCAAATTTGGCTCCAAACCAATCGTATCTATACACAATTGATTTAATATCATCAATACTACTCAACGAACTAATTCATAAAGCCAATTACAACTTTTACAACATTCTGCCCGGAATAGTGAATTTCGACCCCGGGCCCACATGGTCGGAACTCGGGGTTCGGACCAAAATCCGGTTACCCATTCCCCCCACGAGTTCAAGTATATGATTTGTTTCAAAATCGGACCTCAATTCGAGGTCCAATTTCCCAATTTATGAAAAACCCTATATTCTACCAAAAATAAGAAATTCTACCATGAAAACCTTTGATTTCTATTGAAAAACATGTTTAATGATGTTAGCAATTGAAAGAATTAAGTAAAAAGTGACTTACAATTGTTTTGAAGAAGAGGGAGTCGTGAAGAATCGCAAATGGGTGTTTTTGGGTTGTGAAATGTGAAGAATGAAGGTGGAAATCGTGATTTACGAGGTCTCTGTGTTTGCATTTGCGAACATGGGTTCGCAATTCGAACCCCGACCAAATTCTGGAGTTTGAAAAATAAGCTAAGAGTCGGGAAGTTCGCATTTGCGAACTTTTGTTCGCATTTGCGAACACGAGCCGAATATTGGGGAGTTCGCATTTGCGAACTATTGTTCGCGATTGCGAACACAGGCGGGATATGGGGATGTTCGCATTTGCGAACTATTGTTCGCATTTGTGAACACAGGCAGGAAGTTGGGTTGTTCGCATTTGCGAACACGGACAGGATATTGGGTTATTCGCATTTGCGAACTATTGTTCGCATTTGCGAACAAGACTGGGCATGAGGGGACTTCGCATTTGCGATCAATGGTTCGCATTTGCGAACCCTGCCTTGATCTGCCACCTTCGCAATTGCGAGAAATGCTTTGCAATTGCGAAGCCAACAGCTGGGTGAAAAACCAGCAGTGCAAAAATTCAGAATTTAATCCAACGGCCTATCAAATCTTTACCCGAGCCCCCTGGGCTCCAAACCAAACATGTACACAACATCAAAAACACATTATGAACTTGTTCGTGTGATCACATCGCCAATAACACATCGTTTTCATCAAATCAAGCCTCAAGTTCATGATTTTCATACTTTTGGTTTTCAAAACCTTCAAACTTGGAACTCAAGGTCCAAAACATATCAAACGACATCCGAATGTCACCAAACTTTGCAGAAAGCACATATATAATGTTTAAGACTTGTACCGGGCGTCGAAACCAAAATACGAGCCCGTTACCAAGGTCAATTAATTCATTTTCCTTTAACAATTACATCAAAAACAATTTCACAGAAAAATTCATAACTTGGGCTCTAGGCCTCAGAATTCGACTCGGACGCATGTCCAAGTCTCATATTTTCCTACGGACCTTTCGGGACCAGCCAATCTCGGGTCCGGATCCGTTTACCAAAAATGTTGACCGAAGTCAACCATATCAATTTTAATATCATTTTTATCCAAATTTCTCATAGAATTCATATTTTCTATCACAAAAACTTTTCGGCTACATGCTCGGATCGTGCACGTAAATCGAGGCAACATAGAATGAGGTTTTCAAGGCCTCAGAAGCTCGAAATGATTAATAAAATAAGTGATGACCCTCTGGGTCGTCACAATAATCTTGCATGTTCTTTGTAAAAATCAAACATAACATCCTTACTACTGAATCGCATCCCAATAATTGGACTAATTATGAGATCTTCTTCATTGAACTCATTAGGCATTTTCGTGTCCTCTCCAACGTCTCTCTCTTCCTCTAAATAATGGTCGTCGTCGTCATCATCATCAGCTGTAGCAGCAACATCGTCAATATGATTTTCTCCATCATTGAAGTTGTCGTATGAATTAATGTTGATCGATTCATCTTTATTCATCAACCCGTCGTCTGAATTCAACCCGAATAATATATGTAATGCATTCCTTAGTTGCTCCGGCCTAATTTCTAGGCTGTTATTCGGATTGGATTCAAACTAGTTTCTAGGTTAGCATTCATGTTTAGGTTAAGGGAATGGTAGTGAATTATATATTTAATGAAAACTCTCTTAACATAAGTATATGGTATGACAAGGAACAACGTACTGAAAGAAAAAATAATATTTGGTATACATAATATATTTTTGATCTTTCCATCCGTATAATTGCATTTAAAAAAATACGTAATTATATTTAAAAAAAATACATAATTGTATATAAAAAAGAAAAACGTAATCAACGTATAAACAAAGGCTGTCATCCGTATATATGAAGGGTTTTTATCTTCCCATGCATGAAAGAATGATGATTTATGAGATCAATGTTTTGGGATAATCAAAATTTATTAACTAAATTTGGGGGGAAATATTTTAGAGGGAAAAATGGCCATTAAGCCAAATGTGAAAATAAGGGCTTTACTTGTATTTCACAGGTGTGGTCATTGTTGGGCCACGCTGAGTTTGGTCGAATAGTAGCACTCTTATTATTAAGGGTAAAAAAAGGGGAAAAAATAATTAATTTTGTCTTGAACTTATAAAATAATAAATAATACTTCCTCCGGTCCATAATAAGTGTCTCTTGTACTTTTAGCACGCCCATTAAGAAAATACTAAATCCTATACAAAATTCTCTAGTATGACTAAACTACCCTTATTAAATATTGGACACATAATTATAGTGGCATTTATTGCTCTTCTGCATAAAAGGGTAAAAGAGTAAAAATAAATTGAATATTTTCTTGATTACCTAACTAGACACTTATTTTGGACCAAAATTAAAAAGTAAAAGAGATATTTATTATGGACCTGAGGGAGTATTAGATAATTATTTTTAATAATCATGACTATGGAGGGAGTACAAACTATAATTTTGGCAAATCCATGTCAATATAATTTAGAAAATGTATGGAATCATCACCAATAACCTGTGACTACACTAATATCAATCTTGATTTTGGTGCTTCATGGACCACTTTATCTTGATCCAAAAAGAAATATTTGAAAAATCTCCAAAGATCTATAAAATTATTCAATGAAATAATTATCACGATCCTCTCCGCGTTAATGATGAAATTGTCGGAGGAGTTTAGGTACATTAAATGTTTTATTGTACTAGTTTTCTATAATTAATTATTTGATTAATTGCTTATATTAATTTTGGTTCATATTGACCAGAGTTATTAGAGTAGTTTATTACCACCAAAGGAAGTGACGCAGTGGATGAGACTTCTCTTCTCTTAACCGGATGTCTCGAGTTCGAGCCCTGAGTATAGAAAAATCCTTGGTAGAGAGCGGTTTCCTGCGAAATGGGTCATATACGGCGCAAATCTAGATATAGTCGGGCTCCAATGCGAGTATCGGACATCGGATAGAAAAAAAAAAGTTTATTTACTCAGCGTTGACCACGCTGTCAACTTTCGCCAGCTCGATTTCTGTTCCATTGAAGCTTATTCTATTGCTCCAATTGACTTTCCTACCCTTGTTAACATAATACGATATTTCCATTTTCATGGGTAAAATAGTAGTTCCGTGTACTTTTTTCTGAATTAATAAACCAATTGCTTATACGTCGTACAACATAATAACGTATAAAACAAGATTTGGGGGGGGGGGGTTAATTTGAATATTCTCGAGATATGAATTTGGAATTATTTATTTTCAAAGAACGAGAATAACTTAGGTAAGCCTTCATTTTGCCATGGCAGTGATGATAAGGTTTTTTAGTATTATTTATTTTCACATGATAAGGTGGGAAGGTATTGGATTCACGTCTCTTGCCTAATTCAACTTTGGTGCCCATAATGATGAATATGAAAGATTAATATTGTCATTCTGATTGATTGGTTTTATCTTTTACTTTTACTATTTTTAGTATGGAAATATTTATAAATTAAAATTTAATATTTATTAGGTCGAGGATTAAGATAAAAGTTATTAGGTAACTGATCGTTTTCTCTCTTATTCGTGGGAGATCATACTCTAATTTACAACATCTTATCTGCTCCATCTTTTCCCTATTATTATTGTCACTATATTTCTGATATTATCTTATTCTTCAAATTTATTACTACAGTTATTTATTTCCTTTGGTCATCTTACTGTTTTTGCTATCATATTTTCTTTTCGTTAGTATCTTTATTATAGCGTCTTAATTCTTCTATTTCTCAAACATATTTTAATTTTTTTTAAAATTAAGAATTTATTGAAAATAACCTCTCTATTGTATATGAGGTAAAATCTCGTCCCAGATCTCTTTTGTGGAATTACACAATATATATTGTTATTGTTGTTGTTGTTATTGTTTAAATAATTTAGGAGGAAAACTATTGCCAAATATAGAGGTCAAGCTAAGAAGTTGAAGAGTTTAGCACTACGATTCTCAGATTTGGACGATTTATGCCATATTTTTACTTTTATTATGCGAATGTTACGTTCCTCCTTTATTTTAGGAGATTCTATGTGTATTTATGCTTATCTATCACATAATTTGTGGAAAATTAGTTGTTTCTGCTACTTTTTAGCTGTAAAAATCTTTTAAAACATGGTTAATTATAGTAGGCAATGACCCATCCACATCCGATATATATAACAAACAGATAGTGTTTTGTATGTGCTTTTATATTGATTTGTCTCTTGCTAAATTATGATTAATTAATATGTATGCTCACCTTATTAAGAGTTGGTGACGTATTTTAAGTGATTTTAGGTCATTTTAAGTTAAAATGACCGGGCATAAAAAATCCAAAAATCAAAAATTAAAATTCCTAACGTATGATTATGCTTAAAAATCGCTTAATATAAATCCATCCAAAAGCTCTAAGTTAATTTAAGATATAGTTTGATCAAATACATTTTGATTTGAATTATACCTATTTTTATTAGTGAATCTCGTGAGAGCTAATCTATTTTCCTATGTAATACCTACTCATAGACGCGGAACATTTTTTACCAAAATGTTCTTTATTCCTAGAGTAAGAACTCAATATCTATGATTAAAGGAGGCAAAATGGACAGTCGAGTCATATACGGATTGGTTGAAAACGAGTATTTTAAAAATAAATAAATTATTCGATATTATCCATATTTAATATGGATAAAAACTTATCTAACCAATAAATAATAGGAATATCCATATTACTCATGACTTCTTAAATATGATAGTTTTGGGAGAATTCATAATCTACCAAACTTAAAGTAACCCCAAGTTGAGTCGTTACAAATATAATAGTTAAACGCATTAGTTATCCATTGATTATCAATTTTCTCGGTAGATAATATGATTCTTATCCATATTAGACTCATTTTAAAATTAAAAGAAAATCATTATCTGACCCTAATGAATAATATTGGGAATAATTATTTTCTTTTAACCATTAAACAATTTGATCAAAAAGTGGGATTATACTGGGTTGTTGTTGTTGTTGTTGTTGTTGTGGGTCCTGACAATATGACTAACGTTTAGACAGATCTAGTAGAGAATCGACAATAACATTCAATATATAGGTTTCGAAAGATATATATAATAATAGAGAAGTAACTAGCAATAAATAACAACAAATGTCATTTAAATAAATGGGACAAGAGATTCACCCAATAAAGGATAAACTAGGCGACCGTTCCTCCTCACAATGATGAGTGACGTATAGATCATAGAACATTCAAAATGTGAAAAAGTGTGGAATAATATGAACAAGAATCTTGATAAAAGATAGTCTTTGTATCTTTACAAGAGAGAGAGAATCTTTTAGCAACGACTCCTTTTATCACAATGAATATCATATGTCTGTATTCATTATCTTTTATCCCATTTATACGGGACATACCCCTAACAAATTTTAATAGTACAAGTACGCAATATATTCAATAGAATATTCTCTTTAATGTCCCACTCTAATAAACTAGCCCTTACTGCTCCTTTTGCGGTGCTCGTCTGCTCGACATCGACTATTATTTGCGTCTCGACCACGAACTTCGTTATCTCCTAATCGATTTTGACTGACTCTTTTCTCGATATTATTTCAACCTAAGTATTGAGGCAGATTTCGACCCATGCATTTACCACCACTACCTATGATTTACCAATCATGCTCATTTGTGGTCATCAAACTTTACTAATGTTTTATTAAATAGATGGAATACAAGTCATCAAATACTCGGTTATATATCATAAAAAAGGCTATGCAAGTGTAATTTTTTAATAAGTGTGTCTATGCCAAACCCAAGAAGAGAAAAATCAACATAGAGAGGAGAGATACAAGCACTAAAAGCGGTTGGCCGACGTCTTCTTCACTTCAAACTAGGGTGTTCATTATTCGATTTGGATTGGATTTTTTTTTTAAAAAAAAAAAAATTAAGTAAATCAGCTTTTCAAATATATGAATTAAACCAAATTAATTAAGTCAATTTTTTCTCGATTTGATTTATTTTGATTTTTTTGATTATTTATTGATTTTTTTTAAATATAAACAAACACACATTTCGATGATCACATTTTCAACGTAACATTATCAAATCAATTACCCTTTTAGAAATCTATTATATACCAAGATATATTGATGATAACTAAATCAAATAATAACGAATAATTTAAGGACACAATCAAAAATATATTATTTTTAATATAAAATAAATTCTTACACTTAACAAAAGAAAACTACTAATTAAACTAGAATGTAAAGGTAAAGAACTATACTAAAAGCGCAAATGATTAATATTTATAATAAAATTTTTAATACTTTGTATAAAAGTATACATATATATAGGTGTAATAATAAATTTTAAATAGCTACTTCTATATTCGGTTTCGTTCGGTTTTTTTTAATTAAAACCAAACTCAAACCAAATTTCATCGGTTTTTAAATTTCAAAACCAAAACCAAACCAAACAAAAAGTATCGATTTTTTGATCGGTTTGGTTCGAATTTTCGGATTTTTATGGACACCCCTTACTTAGAAAATGAAGTCTAGTCATGAAATGACATCTCAATCCTATTTCCCCAAAAAATATTCTTTTTGTTTTTCTTAAAAATATTCTTCCACACCAAGATAGCCACTCTTTAGTCCCACATGCTAATTATTTTTAAATCTCACTTGACGTGTTATATTTACTTTGTTGTTCCATCAATTCAAATTCGCACAAACAATTTCTTATTTAAAATATAATAGTTTCTACCAAAAACAATTTTATTTATATTTCGAATTCATATTATAATTAAGGATGGAAGCTGCTTAGCACTTCATAGTAACTTCTGGTGGTACATATAAAATATTACTACTAGTTTCATTCGTCTCACACTAACAGTTATTGTATTGTCATTTCTCGTATATAACACAAAAGTTAAAGTTTATTTTGTAACAATATATTTAATAGTATCATGAAGACTCTTTGTTCGCACTCAAATATTTCTTGCAATATTACTAGTTTTAAGGAATAATTTTTGTCCTAGTTTTGAAATTTTAAATTTTTTATTCAAAACAATTAAATTTTATTCTCCTAAAATCAGGCGATTGGTGTTCAAATCAAATTTTAATTAACTACTAATATATTCATCATCTAGGAACGGAAAGGATACTTATCTTACATCTTTATTCTTTAATAATTACTTCAAAACTGTTAAGTTTCTTAAATATAATACTAGTAGTTTTATGCTATGTAACCTAGGTTATACAAATAGACTAAAAGGGGTTTTCATTTTCCTTTTAATAATTACTTTAATCAAAATTTAAAGAATATTGCAAATTGATCCTTCTCGATAGGTGAGATTTGCACTTTTGGTCCCTATCTCAAAACTATAAATACCCCCTTCATCTCATTGTTTTAAACACACCAAAAACATTCAATAACTCAAGTATAAGAGTTAGAGAGAAAGAGAGAGTTTGTTTTTCTTTAGGAAGTTTTTCTAAAGGGGAGTGACAAAATAGTGAGTAAAATACTAGTCGGGTATTTTCGGGAAACACTTTTGTGTGCGCCACTATTTTGGGTAGAGCTCGGAAAATTGTTGTACCTCCAAACTATTGGAGAAGTCTCTCTTTGTAAGCCTACTAAAAGTTTTAGTGGAAGTTGGTGCCGGGTTTGTGGACGTAGCCTAAACGTTTTAGGTGAACCACGTTAAATTCTTTGTGTCATTTATTTTTCGTTGATCATTTATTTTTCCCGCTGTGAAGAAGTGTTTAGTGTCACCGGGTCCTAACAAGTGGTATCAAAGCTTTGGTTAGAATACTACTCATACGTACGGTACTATTCATACGTACGGGTACTATTCATCCATACAGACACTATTCATACCTACGGATACTATTCACCGTCGGGAATATGGAGGCAAGGACAAGCAAGATGGTCAACCTGAACGGCACAAATTACCACTTATGGAGAAATAAGATGAAGGATCTCCTGTTCGTGACGAAGATGCACCTGCCGGTGTTCAGTGCTCAGAAACCTAAAGACAAGTCAGACGAGGACTGGGAATTTGAGCACAACCAAGTGTGCGGCTACATACGGCAATTTGTTGAAGACAATGTGTACAACCATATTTCTGGTGTGACACATGCAAGGTCGTTATGGAACAAGATCGAGGAGTTGTATGCCTCTAAAACAGGTAACAACAAATTATTTTACTTGACAAAATTAATGCAAGTAAAATATGTAGAAGGAACAACTGTGGCAGATCACCTTAATGAAATACAAGGGATTGTCGACCAGTTGTCGGGAATGGGCATAAAGTTCGATGACGAGGTACTTGCTCTTATGGTGCTGGCAACACTCCAGAGTCATGGGAAACCTTGAAGGTTTCAATCACCAATTCTGCACCCAACGGTGTGGTAAACATGGAGACAGTCAAGAGTGGCATTCTAAATGAAGAAATGAGACGCCGATCACGAGGATCATCTTCTTCATCAGAGGTGTTGGCTGTTACGACCAGAGGGAGAAGTCAAAACAAGGGCCAGAGTAAGAAAGATAAGAGCAGAGGTAAATCCAACAAATTTGCACATGTTGAGTGCCATTACTGCAAAAAGAAGGGCCATATCAAAAGATTTTGCCGACAGTTCCAGAATGACCAGAAGAAGAACAAATGCAAAAAGGAGAAACCCGAAGAAAGCGGTGATGATGAAGCGAACTCCTTTGGTGAGTTTAACATTGTCTACGATGACGACATTATCAATCTGACAACCCAAGAGATGACATGGGTGATTGATAGTGGAGCTACCATTCATGCAACGCCACGGAGAGAACTCTTCTCATCTTACACACCTGGAGACTTCGGTCGTGTAAAGATGGGAAATGCCAATTTCTCAACAGTTGTAGGCAAAGGAGATGTTTTCCCAGAGACCATGAATGGGATGAAGCTACTTTTAAGAGATGTCAGGCATGTTCCAGATATGCGCCTGAATCTGATCTCCGTAGGCAAGCTTGATGAGGAAGGTTACTGCAATACCTTTCATAATGGTCAATGGAAGCTCACGAAAGGCTCATTGGTGGTGGTGCGGGGCACGAAGCAGTCAAAGTTATACGTGACCCAGGCGAGCATCTCCCAACAAGTTATAAATGTTGCGAAGAATGATAGCAATATGAAGTTGTGGCATAGACGTCTTGGCCACATGAGTGAAAAGTCAATGGCGCGTTTGGTGAAGAAGAACGCCTTACCAGGTCTAAACCAGATCCAGTTGAAGAAGTGTGCTGACTGTTTAGCTGGGAAACAAAACAGAGTTTCATTCAAAAGATTCCCTCCTTCCAGAAAGCAAGACGTGTTGGATCTGGTACACTCAGATGTATGCGGGCCTTTCAAGAAGTCCCTCGGTGGTGCCCGATATTTCGTGACCTTTATTGATGATCATTCACGAAAGTCATGGGTATACACGCTGAAGACCAAGGATCAAGTGTTTCAAGTTTTCAAACAATTTCTGACCTTGGTGGAAAGAGAGACTGGTAAGAAGTTGAAGTGCATCCGGACAGACAATGGCGGTGAATACCAGGGTCAATTTGATGCTTATTGTAAAGAGCATGGTATTCGACATCGGTTCACACCTCCTAAAACTCCACAGTTGAATGGCTTGGCTGAGAGGATGAACAGAACCTTGATCGAGAGAACCAGATGTTTACTCTCTCATTCAAAGTTACCAAAGGCTTTCTGGGGTGAAGCACTAGTTACAGCAGCCTATGTGCTAAACCATTCACCCCGTGTCCCTCTTCAGTACGAGGCTCCAGAAAAGATTTGGTCAGGAAGAGATATCTCTTATGATCAATTGCGGGTATTTGGCTGCAAAGCCTATGTCCATGTTTCGAAGGATGAAAGGAGCAAACTTGATGTCAAGACAAGGGAGTGTGTATTCATCGGCTATGGTCAAGACATGCTTGGCTATAAGTTCTATGATCCGGTGCAGAAGAAGCTCGTCAGGAGTCGAGATGTTGTGTTCGTTGAGGACCAAACAATTGAAGACATTGACAAAGTAGAGAAGTCCATTGATGATTCTGCTGAGTTTGAGTTGCCTCCAACAATGGTGCCGAGACAAGTTGGAGACGATGTTCAGGATAATCAACCTGAAGCCCCCGATCTTCCAAATGAAGATGAACCAGCAGATGCTGAAGGTAACGAGGATAATGGTGATGATGATGCAGACGAGGATGATCAACCTCAACCAGCAATCCTCAACAACCCTCCTTATCACACAAGATCCGGAAGAGTTGTGCAACAGTCTACCAGATATTCTCCACATGAGTATGTGTTACTCACTGACGGGGGAGAACCCGACAGTTTTGAAGAAGCTGTTGATGATGAACATAAGGAGAAGTGGATAGAAGCCATGCAAGACGAGATGAAATCCTTGCATGAGAACAAGACGTTTGAGTTGGTGAAGTTGCCGAAAGGCAAGAGAGCTTTGAAGAATAAATGGGTGTTCAAGATCAAGCATGATGAAAATAGTTCCTGTCCGAGATTCAAAGCAAGATTGGTCGTCAAAGGTTTCAATCAAAGGAAAGGTATTGACTTTGATGAAATATTCTCACCAGTTGTGAAAATGACCTCAATACGCACGGTGCTGGGATTAGTAGCAAGCCTCAACCTGGAGGTTGAGCAGATGGATGTGAAAACCGCCTTCCTACATGGTGATTTGGAAGAGGAGATATACATGGAGCAACCGGACGGTTTCCAGCAAAAGGGGAAAGAGGACTGCGTTTGTAGATTGAGGAAAGGGCCTCTATGGCTTAAAACAGGCACCAAGGCAGTGGTACAAGAAGTTCGAGTTAGTGATGGGGCAACACGGCTACAAGAAGACAACTTCAGACCATTGTGTGTTCGTTCAGAAGTTTTCTGACGATGATTTTATCATCCTATTGCTCTATGTGGATGATATGTTGATTGTTGGCCGGAATGTTTCCGGAATTAATAGCTTGAAAGAGCAGCTAAGCAAGTTCTTCGCCATGAAAGACTTGGGGCCAGCAAAACAGATCCTTGGGATGAGGATTATGCGAGACCGAGAAGCCAAGAAGTTATGGTTGTCTCAGGAGAGGTACATCGAGAAGGTACTTCAATGGTTCAACATGGAGAAAACTAAAGCAGTTAGCTGTCCTCTTGATAACCACTTTAGATTGAGCACCGAGCAAAGCCCGTCAACAGATGATGAGAGAAGAAAGATGGAGCGGATTCCATATACTTCAGCAGTAGGAAGTTTGATGTATGCCATGGTTTGTACACGGCCAGATATTGCTCACGCTGTAGGAGTGGTAAGTAGATTACTTTCTAATCCAGGAAAGGAACATTGGGATGCTGTTAAGTGGATTCTCGGGTATCTTCGAGGAACCTCCAAACTATGCTTGTGTTTTGGAGAAGACAACCCTGTGTTGGTTGGCTATACTGATGCAGATATGGCCGGAGATGTTGATTCTAGAAAATCAACTTCAGGATACTTGATTAACTTTTCAGGGGGAGCTGTGTCATGGCAATCAAAGTTGCAAAAATGTGTTGCATTATCAACTACTGAAGCTGAATTTATTGCAACAACGGAGGCTTGCAAAGAAATGCTGTGGATGAAGAAGTTCTTAACCGAACTTGGATTTTCGCAAGACGGTTATCAGCTATTTTGTGATAGTCAAAGTGCTATCCACCTTGCGAAGAATGCCTCATTCCATTCCAGATCCAAGCATATTGATGTTAGATATAATTGGATCGGGGATGTGTTAGAGAAGAAGATGTTGCGGCTAGAAAAGATCCATACAGATGAAAACGGATCAGACATGTTGACCAAAACTGTACCAAAGGGTAAATTTGAGTTCTGCAGAGAAGCTGCAGGGATAGGAGACTCTCCAAGTAGTCGGAAGGGGGAGAATTGTTAGAAGCTTCCTCCAACTTGGTTATTGATGTAAGCAATGACATCAATAGATGGTAGGTGAGGTAGGTGAGATGGGAATATTGCAAATTGATCCTTCTTGATAGGTGAGATTTGCACTTTTGGTCCCTATCTCAAAACTATAAATACCCCCCTCATCTCATTGTTTTAAACACACCAAAAACATTCGATAACTCAAGTATAAGAGTTAGAGAGAAAGAGAGAGTTTGTTTTTCTTTAGGAAGTTTTTCTAAAGGGGAGTGACAAAATAGTGAGTAAAATACTAGTCGGGTATTTTCGGAAAACACTTTTGTGTGCGCCACTATTTTGGGTAGAGCTCGGGAAATTGTTGTACCTCCAAACTATTGGAGAAGTCTCTCTTTGTAAGCTACTAAAAGTTTTAGTGGAAGTTGGTGCAGGGTTTGTGGACGTAGCCTAAACGTTTTAGGTGAACCACGTTAAATTCTTTGTGTCATTTATTTTTTGTTGATCATTTAAGTTTCTTAAATATAATACTAGTAGTTTTATGCTATGTAACCTAGGTTATACAAATAGACTAAAAGGGGTTTTCATTTTCCTTTTAATAATTACTTTAATCAAAATTTAAAGTACAATAACAATAATAATATACTCAATGTATTTTCACCACACCACAATATAAGATCTGGGGAATATAGTATCTATGTAGATCTTACCTCTATCTTGTTAAAATAAAGATGCTATTTTTGGAAATCAAAATATGAAGTACAACTTCAAACTTTTCTCACAATTATTTTAAGAAAATGGATTGAATTAAGAACAACTTTTTTAAAATTTCACATAGTGGACAATAATTTTCACTAATGAAGGACACAAAGAAAAGTTTCTTTTGTTATCCTTTTTCAAGTATTATTATAATTCATTTGATTGGCCCACCAAAAATGGGGTTCTACCAATCTTTTCAAAGATCAAATAATTTGTGCCAAGACTAAAACCCACAGATTGTGAATCATTGATTTAGACATAAAAGAAAGTGCTCGCACAGCTTAAGAAGCTATCACCTTCTAGCTCAATGGTCCATTGGTCCACACCTTTTTTAGTTTGGTGGGATATTTGGTTGCCAAAGAAATTTGGGGACCCATATGAATATGCTATAATATTAGTTGACGGGTATTTGATTAGGTAGATATACTCCGAGAGCTCTCCATAATAGTATCGTATTTATATATAACAACAATTTATTATTAAAATCAAGCTTTTTCGGAACCAAAATTTATGTTATATTATAATATATGTTCCATATAACAATACTTCGCTAATAACATTTAAAAATATTCAGAACAAACGAGATTGTTATAGAGAAGTTTGAATGTACTCCCTTCATTTACTTTAATAATTTTTTAATTATTTTCACACATATTAAGAAATTTAACTTTTAGCATTAATTAACAATGATTGACCGTATTAACCTTTATTTATTCACAAGAAACATAACAAATACTTCTAGGCTCCTTATTCCAAGGAAAACTTTGGAATAAAGAAGTTAAATCCTTCTGAAAAAATCAAATATAGTGGACCACAAAAAAAAAGATCAAAAAATTAATTAAAGTGGACCAAAGGAGTAGCATTTAAAAGATAAATGCAGTATGAAAGTTTTATAAGCTATTAAACGGATAAAGGATTGCTCGATGCAAAAATATATTATATTTACGCAAAGTTCAAAAAAGGATCGCATTCCAAGGTCATTGCCGAAGAAAATAAAAGTAGAAGATCCAAATGGAAGGGTTTTGGATCAAGAGGTTTGGTTTGATTGGAAGTCACTCTACTACCAACGTTTTGCAATTGGGACATGTATGTAACGAACCTATAGAGGAGAATCCACCACCTAAGCAACCAAAAACCAAATACCAGAAGCCATTACAAGAATGGAAGAAACACATGGCGAATGAGTGGAGAGAATCTGAGCATACAAGGGCAAGCACAAATTGCAGGAGGGGAGAAAATTCAAACAGTACAATCAAGTGCAATACAAGGGAAAACACAAATTCGCACTTCCAAAGTATTGAGAGTTCCATCAAGAACCTTTTCCCGAATAAAGTGATGTTCCACTTCAGTGTGTTTAGTTCTTGCATGGAATACTGGATTGGTTGCAAGCTTGATGGAACGTTGTTTATCTCTGTATATTGTAGTTGGCTTTGATATAGGTAGACTTGGTGAAGATATCCGCGATATTTTCCTGACTTCGCACTTCCAAAGTATTGATAGTTCCATCAAGAACCTTTTCCCGAATAAAGTGATGTTCTACCTCAATGTGTTTAGTTCTTGTATGGAACACTATATTGTTTGCAAGCTTGATGGCACTTTGATTAATTCCATAGATTATAGTTGGCTTTGATATATGTATATGCAAGTCTTCAGCAAGTCTTTGTAGCCATACACATTCTTGAGCAGTAAGAGCAGCTGCTTTATACTCCGCTTCCGTAGTTAATAACAAGGAAACTGAGTCTTGCTTCTTGCTACACCAAGAAACACTTGATCCATTGCATTGAAATATATAACCCGATGTAGATCTTCGTTCATCCAAATCCCCACCAAAATCAGCATCCGTATAACCAACTAACACCAAATCATTCTTCTTCCAGAAAAACAAGCTCATGTTTGATGTTGAGTTGATATATTTTAGAATCCTCTTTGCAGCTTCTAAGTAAGGCTTTCTTGGCCATTGCATAAATCTGCTTACATATCCCACTGAGAAATTAATGTCCGACCTTGTAATAGCCAAATATAGGAGACTTCCAACAAGAGCCCAAAAAGGCTTGGGATCTGCAAGAAGTGAGCATTCGTCCCGCCTTAACCTTGTACTTATCTCAAGAGGAGTAGAACATGTTTTGCTTTGCTTCAATCCAAACCTGTCAACAAGTTTCTTGGCAAATCCTTCTTGAGTGACAAAGATACTTATGTTCATGTTTGTCATCTCTAGGCCAAGAAAATGGTGTAGCTCTCCCAACTTCTTGATATCAAATCTTATGGAAAGCTCATCTTGAAGCCTATCAACTTCATATCTATTGTTACCTGTTATTATCATATCATCCACATACAAAAGAACAACCACATACAAGTCTCCTTGTTTTTTAACAAATAAGCTAGGATCTGATTGTGATGCGTCATAGCCACAGAAATATAGATACTGAGCAATTTTTCCATACCATGCTCGTGGAGCTTGCTTGAGGCCATAAAGGGCCTTCTTAAGTTTGCGGACATAACCAGGATGTAAATTAGAGACATATCTGGGTGGTTACTCCATATAAATATCTTTGTCAAGCTCTCCATATAAGAAAGCATTCTTCACGTCAAGTTGCCATAACTTCCAATTATGCGAGGCTGCCAAGGCTAGCACAACTCGGACAGAGATCATCTTAGCCACCAGACTGAAGGTTTCTTCATAATATTCATCATACTTTTGATAAAATCCTCGAGCAACCAGTCTTGCTTTATATCTATCTATGATTCCATCTGCTCGTTTTTTGATTTTGTAAATCAATTTACAAGAAATAGACTATACATCCTTCGTCTTTGGTACAAGGCTCCAAGTTTGATTTTTCATCAGATCCTCCATTTCATCATCCATAGCAAGCTCCCACTCTTTGACTCCTTTAGCTTCTTCGAATGGGGAAGGTTCTTCATCATCAATTGGTCCTGCAAAGAAACATGAATACGTACTGACAAAATTTTCATCTCTGAAGCGAGCTGGCTTGATAATAGTTATTTTTGGCCTTCCCAAACCACTTGAATCATCTTCTTGTTGAGTTTCATGTTGTTGAGGTCCAGGACTCCCCCTTTCTCTTCACTCATCGGCAACTATATTATCTAGAGAAACACCTGAGATAGGCAAGCA
>JASVEL010006219.1:0-44497 GCA_032618575.1 Nicotiana noctiflora
CTGAACCCCCACAATTAGCACGGGTACCCAAATTGGATCGGGCTACGTGCCGTAGCGGTCATTTCATGAATTGCATTGCATTTAGCTATATCTGCTAGCTGTTATACTTGTTGTTGATATTGTTGGCTCTCTACTATTGATATTGAACTGCTACAGGGTATTGGTTATAGCTTTACATTGTGCTTAACTGTGGATTTCTTATCTACAATGTCTTACCCTTGTTTATTACCATTGAGTCTGGCAGTACTCATTTTACTCCCTGCACCTTGTGTGCAGATCCAGGTACCTCTCAGCAGACCTGATTCGGTAGCCGCTCAGAGGCATTGTGCGGGACAGTCGAGGTAGCTGCAGCGTCCGCAGAACCTGACTCCCCTTCTAGCTATCATTTCATTTCGTGTTGTCTTTCTTTCTGTACTGAGTTAGTTGTAAACCTTATTACACTTATGATCTTTAGAGGCTCATGACTCTTGACCCTTCGGTCTATGGGAGTTGGTATGTTTTGGGACTTGGTTCCCCGTTTCGATATATTTATCACTGTTGTTTTATAATTTGATATGCTTAAATGGGATAAAGCGAGCTCCTAGCTCCGTTTTGTTATTGATTGGTCAGGCTGGCCTAGTAGTATGTTGGGCGCCATCATGACCGGGTTAAGGGTCGTGACAAGTTGGTATCAGAGCCAAGGTTTACTAGGCTTAATGAGTCTTGAGCCGGTTGGTAGAGTCTTGTGGATCGGTACGGGGACGCATGTACTTATCCTCGGGAGGCCGCGAACCTTTAGGAAACACTTCACATTTCTTGAAATTCTTATCGTGCGCACTTGATTCAGCTTGAGATATAATTTTTGAAATTCCTTCCACACGTCCGCGAGCATCAGGACGAGGTGGATGACCTCCATTGCCACCTGCTAGAGGCCGTAGGCGCGGTCATGCTAGAGGTAGAGGTAGGGCAGCTGGGGCAGTGCCAGCTGACCCGCCCGCTGTACCTATTCAGGAGCAGCCCCCAGTGGTTGATGCTCCAGCAGCCCCAATTTAGGCCCAGACTGTATCTATTGCTATTCCTGGCATTCAGGAGACTCTTGCACAGATATTATCGGTGTGTTCCGGTTTGGCTTAGGTAGTTTCAGCTACCGCTACTGCTGCGACATCTCAGATAGGGGGTGGTCAGCAGACCCCTGCAGCTCGCACACCCGAGAAGGTTGTTCAGGGACTTCAGACGCTAGAGGCGGTCCCCGCTCAAGTGGTTGCACCAGTCATTCCTCCAGCTGCACCAGCTCCAGAGCATATGGTTCAGGCTATGCCCGACGACGAGCAACGTCGTCTTGAGAGATTTGGTAGACTTCGGCAACCCCATTTCAGTGGCGTTGAGGGCGAGGATGCCCAGGGTTTCTTAGATAAGTGTTAGAGGACGCTGCGTACGGCTGGTATTCTTGAGTCCAGCGGAGTTTCATTTACTACCTTTCAGTTTACTGGTCCCGCATTTGACTGGTGGGAGGATTTTGAGAGGCGTAGGCCTGCAGGAGCGGCACCTCTCACATGGCAACAGTTCTCTACTCTCTTTCTAGAGAAGTATGTACCTCAGTCTCGTCGCGAGGAGCTTCGTCGCCCGTTTGAGTGGTTGGTTTAGGGCGACATGTTAGTGACCCAGTATGAGCTCAGATTTACACAGTTGGCTAGCCATGCCACATGGATGATCCCTACTGATAGGGAAAGGATTAGGAGGTTCATTGTTAGCCTCAACTACTCTATCCGCATTCTTATGACCAGAGAGAGAGTTTTGTCATCATCTTTTGAGCAGGTTGTAGACATGGCACGCTCCATTGATGCGGATCGTCGCCGAGAGATGGAGGAGCGGGAGGCCAAGAGGCCTCGTGGTTCTGGTAGTTTCAGTGGTGCTCCATCTAGAGGGCATTCCCAGCAGAGCAGAGGTCGCTCATCTAGACCTTCTCATTCAAGCCGCCCAGAGCAGAGCGGAGGTTCTTATGGTCGTGGTCGACAGGGATTTCAGCAGGGTCAGTCATCACTTAGTGCCCTCCCAGCCCAGAGTGCAGCACCTACTTCTTCAGCCCAGGGTTCTTCTGCAGCGAGGGGTTCCCTTCAGTCCCCTTCTCTAGCACCAGGTGCTTGTTATAAGTGTGGTGAGTTTGGCCACATGAGGAGGCAATGCCCTCAACTCCGTAGGGACAGGACTCAACCGAGGGATCATCCCTCCTCTTCAGTATCACCTCAGGCTAGTATAGGTAGAGGTCAGTCTTCTCGAGGTCGCCCCAGAGGCGATGAGAGATCCGGTGGAGGCCAGGCACGATTCTATGCACTCCCTGACAGGCGTGATGCAGTTGCCTCTGACGCAGTGATTACATGTATCATTTTTGTTTGTCACAGAGATGCCTCTGTTCTATTTTATCTAGGGTCCACATATTATTACGTGTCCTCTTATTTTGCACATCATTTGGGTGCGACTCGTGGTAATCTTGATTTACCTGTTCATGTATCCACTCCCGTGGGTGATACGATTGTTGTGGATCATGTCTATAGATCATGTGTTATTTCTATTGGGGGTCTGGAGACCCAGGCAGATTTGTTATTTTGGGGATGGTGGACTTTAATGTGATTTTGGGTATGGACTGGTTGTATCCGTACCATGCTATATTGGATTGTTATGCTAAGACAGTTACATTGGCCATTCCTGGTATTTCTCAGATTGAGTGGCGGGGTTCGACTAATTTCGTCCCTAGCCGTGTCATTTCATTCTTAAAGGCTTAGAAGATGGTTGAAAAAGAGTTTTTGTCGTACTTAGCCATTGTGAGAGATGTGGGAGCTGAGTCTCCTAGCATTGATTCTGTACCTGTTGTGAGGGACTTTCCAGATGTATTCCCCTCAGACCTGCAGGGCATGCCACCAGACAGGGATATTGATTTTGGCATTGACTTGGTGCCGGGCACTTAGCCCATATCTATTCCTCCTTATCGGATGGCACCAGCTGAGTTGAAAGAACTGAAAGAGCAGCTTCAGGAGCTTCTGGATAAGGGTTTCATCCGCCCTAGTGTGTCCCCGTGGGGTGCGCCCGTGTTATTTGTTAAAAAGAAAGACGGTTCCATACGAATGTGTATTGATTATAGGCAATTTAACAAAGTAACAGTGAAGAACAAGTACCCTCTACCGCGCATTGATGATTTGTTTGATCAGTTACAAGGTGCGAGGGTATTTTCTAAGATTGATCTTCGTTCAGGCTATCATCAGCTAAAGATCAGGGACTCGAATATTATGAAGACTGCATTCAGGACCAGATATGGTCACTATGAATTTCTTGTAATGTCTTTTGGGCTGACCAACGCCCCAGCAGCATTTATGCATCTGATGAACAGTGTGTTCAGGCCCTATTTAGATTCATTTGTGATTGTGTTCATTGATGACATTCTAGTCTACTCCCGTAGTCGGGAGGAGCATGCTCAGCATTTGAGTATTGTGTTGCAGAGATTGAGGGAGGAGAAGCTATATGCTAAATTCTCCAAGTGCGAGTTTTGGTCGAATCCGTAGCATTTCTGGGGCATGTGGTGTCTCGTGATGGTATTCAGGTAGATCTGAAGAAGATAGAGGCGGTGCAGAGTTGGCCTAGACCGTCCTCAGCTACAGAGATCGGGAGCTTTCTTGGTTTGGAGGGATATTATCGTCGGTTTGTTCGGGGATTTTCATCCATTTCTTCATCTTTGACCAAATTGACTCAGAAGGGTGCACCATTCGTGTGGTCGGATGTGTGCGAGGAGAGCTTTCAGAAGCTCAAGACAGCTTTGACCACAGCTCCAGTGTTAGTATTGCCATCAACTTCAGATTGATATACTGTTTATTGTGATGCCTCGACAATGGGGATAGGTTGTGTGTTGATGCAGGAAGGTAAGGTGATTGCTTATGTTTCTCGGCAGTTGAAGCCACATGAGAAGAACTATCCTATTCATGATTTGGATCTAGCCGCCATTGTTCATGCCTTGAAGATTTGGAGGCACTATTTGTACGGCGTGTCTTGTGAGGTGTATACCGACCATCGTAGTCTCCAGCACTTGTTCAAACAGAAAGATCTTAATTTGAGACAGCGGAGATGGCTTGAGTTGCTTAAGGATTATGACATCACTATTTTATATCATCCGGGGAAGGATAATGTGGTGGCCGATGCTTTGAGCCGGAAGGCGGTCAGTATGGGGAGCTTGGCATATATTCCAGCTGAGGAGAGATCATTTGCTTATGATGTTCAGGTACTAGCCAATCGGCTAGTGAGGTTAGACATTTCAGAGCCCAGCAGGGTGTTAGCTTGTGTTGTATCACGGTCTTCTCTATATGATCGTGTTCGTGAGCGCCAGTATGATGATCCACATTTGGCTGTCCTTAGGGACAGAGTTCAGCATGATGATGTTAGAGATGTCACCATTTATAGTGACGGCGTATTGAGGATGCAGGGCCGGATATGTGTGCCCAATGTTAATGGCCTTCGTGAGTTGATTCTGGAGGAGGCCTATTGCTCGCTGTATTCTATCCATCCAGGATCCGCGAAGATGTATCAAGACTTGAAACAACACTATTGGTGGAGAAAGATGAAGATGGACATTGTCGGACATGTAGCACGGTGCCTCAACTGTCAGCAGGTTAAGTACGAGCATTAGAGGTAAGGTGGTGTATTTCAGCACATTGATATTCCTGAGTGGAAATAGGAGAGGATCACTATGGACTTTGTTACTGGACTCCCTCGGACAGCGAGGAAGTTTGATTCTGTTTGGGTGATTGTGGATAGGCTGACCAAGTCATCTCACTTCATTCCCGTGTGTACTACTTACTCATCGGAGCGGTTGGCAGTGATCTTTATTCGAGAGATTGTCCGATTGCATGGGGTCCCAGTGTCTATCATATCCGATAGGGGCACTCAGTTCACTTCTCAGTTTTGGAGAGCATTTCAGCGGGAGATGGGTACGCGGGTTGAGTTGAGCACCGCATTTCACCCCGAGACAGACGGGCAGTCTGAGCGCACTATTTAGATTCTGGAGGATATGTTGCAAGCACGTGTGATTGACTTTGGTGGTTCGTCGGATGAGTTCTTACCACTTGCTGAGTTTTCCTACAACAACAGTTATCAGTCGAGTATTCAGATGGCCCCGTACGAGGCATTGTATGGCAGACGGTGTAGATCCCCCGTCGGATGGTTTGAGCCTGGTGAGGATAGGTTGATAGGGACCGAGTTAGTTCAGGATGCTCTAGATAGAGCAAAGTTGATCCAGGAGAGGCTTTGCACGGCACAGTCTCGCCGGAAGAGTTATGCAGACCGTAGAGTTCGAGAGTTGTCTTTCATGGTTGGTGATAGGGTATTGCTGAAGGTTTCACCCATGAAGGGTGTCATGAGGTTCGGGAAGAAAGGGAAGTTGAGTTCCAGGTACGTTGGTCCTTTTGAGATACTCAGGAGGGTTGGAGAGGTGGCATATGAGTTGGCCTTGCCGCCCAGCTTATCCAGCATTCATCCAGTATTACATGTGTCTATGCTCCGGAAGTACATTGGGGATCCGTCTCATGTATTAGACTTCAGTACCATTTAGCTTGATGGTGATCTATCCTATGACGTGGAGCCTATTGCTATTTTGGGTCGTCAGGTGAGAAAATTGAGGTCCAAGGAGATTGCATCAGGTTAAGGTTCAGTGGAGAGGTCGACCCGTGGAGGAGGCCACTTGGGAGATCGAGCGGGAGATGCGGAGCAGATATCCTCTCTTGTTTGAGACTTCAGGTATATTTCTTGACCCGCTCGAGGACGAGCTTTTGCTTAAGAGGGGGAAAATGTGACTGATAATAGGTGAATTTAAATATAATTATGCCCTAAATAATCACACTTTATTATGGTATTTATATTATTTATGAGGACAAAATGCTTTGATTAGTGTTTATTTGTGTATTATAGGTACATGTGATGCAGTGGATGCTAAGGAGAGCTATTTTGGAGTCATATGTTGATGAAAAGGCCAAGAGAAGAGCTAAAGTGAAAAGAACTAGAAAAAGCAGGGAAAAAGCCGCAGGACTGTTCCTCCGCGGTTCATTTGCGGTCGCGGATGAAGCGAATATTGAGGCTTTCTGAAGTTTTGTTGTTCGCGGTCAGCTCGCGACCGCGAACCAACCGCGGAAGGCGACGCACAGTTCTCCTAATTGGACTCAAACTTAGTTTTTTTAGCCCTAGAATCTCTATATAAACTCCTAGTTTGCCCAATGGAGGCATGTTGTCTTTATTTCACTACTTTTGCAAGATATTTAGTAAGAGAGAATCCTTTCAACTCCTTCTTTTTATTTTATATCAAGTATTTCTTTATGATTTCAATTATTATTCTTGTTTCTTCAAGCATGAGTAGCTAAATCCTTTTCTAAGGTTTTGATGGAACCTATCGAGTGATGAACTTATCGTTTATGTGATTACAAATTGTGACTTAGATTTCTATTTGTTCAACTTCATTCTTGTTGTAGTTAATTGGTAGAGCTCCCAATTAGCGGTGCCTATTTAGTGTGCATAACTTGGAAAAGAGTGCACATTTAGGTATATTGTTGATTGGAGGAATCTATAACTTTAGGCGTAAAGATGGGGTTAGGAATAACGAAGTCTTGGGTGCAATCTTAAGTGAACTA
Source organism: Nicotiana noctiflora (assembly GCA_032618575.1). Taxonomy (NCBI): domain Eukaryota; kingdom Viridiplantae; phylum Streptophyta; class Magnoliopsida; order Solanales; family Solanaceae; genus Nicotiana; species Nicotiana noctiflora. Next base: position 6,639 of record JASVEL010006219.1, read on the forward strand.
TTCAAATTAAAGCTAGCTAGGGTAGCTCGGGAGAGTGCACTTGTAAATTATTGTAATTGCTCGGGAGAGGGTTATGATACACATAGCGTTCATGATTTATAGAATATATTAAAAATTTGTATGAGCATAACGATAAGGGATTCCATCAATAGGGGAAATCAATACCTTAGTCCTTCTCCATATTATTTTACTCAACATTCAATTCTTTCTTTTAAGCATTCTTAATTCTTGCAAGTAGTTAGTCGAAAATCATACACAAATATACTCTAAATTTTGGGAACTTGATTCGGAAGTACTCTTGGGTTGTGAAAGTTGTGATTGATAGGTTAATTCTCTGTGGGATCGATCTTGGACTTATTAGACCAGGTTATATTGACTACGACCATTGCTTGGACGTGAATCAATTTTGGCGTCGTTGCCGGGGAATTAACGGAATTATCGATTGTCATTGACAGAACTTCAAGATTCTTGTGTATTCAGGTTCTTTCTACATTTTACATTGAATATTTTGACGGTTGTTGATTTGGGTCCTCAGGTGCATGCCTAGAAAATCTACAAGGACTGGAGAACTAATTGAAGGACTCTCAGGCCCCAAGCAAACTTTCCGGGCACGTAACAAAGCAATCAAACAAATCCAACAATCTCAATAACCAAACAAATTAGACTTCGATATGGGAGACGTAAATGAATAAAACCAACAAGCCGAGCTAAATATGCAAGAGGCACAGGAGGCACAGGAAGGTGCACTGTATGATTGGGCACAACCCACAACGGATAATTTGGCAACTGCCATTGTTGTGCCAGCAATTCAAGCTGAGTCTTTCCAGATTACCAACAACATGCTACACTTGTTGCAAAACAAGGGATTATTCTCTGGGTCTCAGGTTGAAGATCCACAGCAGCACCTAAAGAACTTTCTCTCAATATGCAAGACATAGAGGCAACCGAATGTAACTCCGGAAGCTATCCGATTATTACTCTTTTCGTTCTCTGTTACAGGAGAAGCACATATATGGCTAAACTCACTCCCAATAAACTCCATTGCAGCTTGGGATGAGTTAGTCAAACAATTCCACAACAAGTTTCATCCACCTAACAAGACAGCTCAACAAATTGATGAGATTGTGAGCTTCAAGCAGAAACCAATGGAAACATTACATGAAACTTGGGGCCGATTCAAGGGTATGCTTGTTTTGTGTCCTCACCATGAGATTCCTGAGCAGATGTTAGGCCAAAGATTGTATATGGGGCTTTCAGGCAGCATGAAGAACATTGTAGATGCTACAGCAGGTGGGGCTTTTCTGAGCAAGACTTGGAGAGAGGGCCAATATTTGCTAGACAAGATGGCCCAAAATTTCGGGTGGACGTCCAGAAATGCTCCTATCACATCAGTGGTACACTCTGTACCTCTGGATCCATCCAACACTCTGGAGGAGAACATGGCAACTTTGTTGACACAAATGAGCATCCTAACAAAGAAGGTGGAAGAATCAATGGTCAAGCAGCAGGTTCACATTGTAGATACTACCAATGGTGGTTTATGCACATCTTGCATTAGCCAACCCATAGGCAATCCATGGGCTGCAGACCAAGAACATCATCATCAGCATGAGGATATGAACTATGTGGCTAACTATGGAGGGCAGCAGCAAGGTAATCAAAACTGGGGCCAACAGGCTCCAATGCACTACAGACCTCCCCAGCCACAATTTAATGCAGCAGGTATGAGGCCACCACACAACATGGCCCCATATCCTAGACCTCAGAATTTCGGCAATCAGCAGAAGGGATATCATCCACCTCCACCACCACATGGGGGTAGACATGACGATGGGTTTGCAGAGTTGAAAGCTATGATGTAGCAGGTAATTGGGTCAAATGCCAAAACAAATGAGAGGATAGATGCCCATGATGCCGCCATCAAGAATATTGAAGTACAGGTGGGTCAGATTGCTATGTCGCTCAACAATCATCCTCAAGGGACATTGCCTGCAGATACACAAACAAACCCAAAGGACCAAGTCCCAAAGCAGATGATGGTAGTAAACCTGAGAAGCAGTAGAGATCTTGATGCTGAGAATGAAAGTGAGAAAATCGACAGACAGGCCTGAGACACCTACTCCATTGCCCATTGAACTGGATGAGTCCACAGGGTTGACAGAAGTTACAGTCCAGCCAGTTGCTGAAAATAAAGAAGCAGGGAATGAAGAAAGTAGCTGAACAGGTAGAGCAGTAGATTGAAGAAAAAGTGATAGAAAAAGAAAAGTCCCAAGTCACTAGGAAGAAGAGGCCTCAACCACCATTTCCCCAAAGGTTGGCCAAACACCAGAAAGAGGAGAAATACAAAAAGTTCTTTGAAATGCTCAAGCAGATCCAGGTAAACATTCCCCTAATTGAAGCTTTAAAAGAAATGCCTGGTTATGCTAAGATGATGAAGGATTTGATGTCGCAGAAATTTGATTTCCAAGACTTCGCCACCGTAACACTTACCCAAACATGTAGTGCAGTGGTCTCCAGATCCATTGCTGAGAAGCTATCTGATCCAGGTAGCTTCACCATCCCATGCACTATAGGGAATTATGCCTTTACTAAGGCTTTGTGTAATTTAAGGGCAAGCATTAATCTCATGCCCTTAGTCATTTATAAGATGTTAGGCATTAGTAGAGCCAGGCCTACCTCTATGCTTTTACAGCTTGCTGACAGAACGGTTAAGCATCCATTTGGTATTATAGATGATGTGCTTATCCAGGTTGGGAAGTTCGTGTTTCCCGTCGATTTTGTTATTCTTGATTGCAAGGTCGACGAAGAAATTCCCATAATCCTAGGAAGACCATTCCTAGCCACCGGGAGAGCCATAATTGATTGTGAAATTGGGGAACTCAAGATGAGGTTGAATGATGAGGAGATCATCTTCAATGTGCAAAAATCCATGAGGCACCCTAGTGAGTTCGCAAATTGCTCTCTCATTGATGCGGTTGATGTGATAGTGGAGACCGACGATGCAGAGTTGACCATTGAAGATCCACTTCAAGCATGCTTGATGAACATGGAAGAGGTAAATGGTGAAAGTTTAGCTGAATGGGTACTATCTTTGGAAGGCAAGGGATTTTGGCAGAGAGAGCTTGAGTTCGAGCCTCTACACTTAGAGAAAAGAGAGACCCCACCAGCAAAGCCATCCATAGATGAGCCACCAAAGCTCGAGCTTAAACCACTACCATCACATCTCAGGTATGAATTTCTAGGTCCTAACTCCACGTTACATGTTATTATCTCATCTAGTTTGTTAGATGTGCATGCCCAAAAGCTTATACAGGTACTCAAGGAATGCAAGACTGCCATTGGGTGGACCATGGCAGACATAAAGAGGATTAGCCCAGCCTATTGCATGCATACAATTCTCCTGGAAGATGGATACAAACCTTCCATGGAACATCAAAGAAGGCTGAACCCCAACATGAAGGAAGTGGTGAAGAAAGAAGTAATAAAGTGGCTAGATGCGGGAATCATCTTCCCAATCTCAGACAGCAGCTGGGTTAGCCCAGTCCAATGTGTGCGAAAGAAAGGAGGCATGACGGTAGTGAAAAATGAGAACAATGAATTGATTTCAACAAGAACCGTCACCGGATGGAAAATATACATGGACTACAGGAAGTTGAATCTAGCCACCCGCAAAGATCACTTCCCACTCCCCTTCATTGATCAAATTCTTGACAGGTTGGTAGGGAGGTCCCACTTTTGCTTTCTGGATGGATACTCGAGGTACAATCAAATCTCCATAGCCCCCGAAGATAGAGAGAAGACCTCCTTCACATGTCCATATGGCATCTTTGCCTTCAGGAGGATGCCATTCGGACTATGCAATGCGCCTGCTACATTCCAAAGGTGCATGATGGCTATTTTCACCGATATGGTGGAAGACATTATGGAGGTGTTCATGGATGATTTCTCGGTGGTAGGGAATTCATTCGATGAATGCCTTGCCAATCTGACAAGAGTGCTGAAACGGTGCATGGAAACAAACTTAGTGCTAAACCTGGGAGAAGTGCCATTTTATGGTACAAGAAGGTATAGTATTGGGGCACCGGGTTTCAAGCAAAGGCATTGAGGTAGACCGTGCTAAAGTTGATGTCATTGGAAAGCTGCCTCCACCAACATCCGTCAAGGCCATAAGAAGCTTTCTTGGACACGCCGGTTTTTACCGGAGGTTCATCAAAGACTTCTCCAAAATATCAAACCCTCTCTGTAAGTTACTTGAAAAAAATCACCCTTTTGTTTTTTCTGATGAATGCAGGATTGCTTTTGAGGAACTAAAGAAGAGGTTGGTCACAGCACCCATCATCATTTCCCCCGACTGGGAGCAACCTTTTGAGCTAATGTGTGATGCAAGTGACTATGCAGTGGGGGCAGTGCTGGGCCAAAGGAAAGACAAGTTGATGCATCCAATATACTATGCAAGTAGAAATCTGAGTGCAGCACAACTAAACTACACAGTGACGGAAAAGGAGATGCTTGCGGTCGTGTTCGCATTCGACAAATTCCGGTCCTATCTCATAGGATCAAAGGTAATCGTGTACACAGACCATGCAACTTTAAGATATTTAATTGATAAAAAGGACTCTAAGCCGTGCCTGATTCGTTGGGTGTTGCTTCTCCAAGAGTTCGACCTCGAAATTAGGGATAGGAAAGGTACTGAAAATCAAGTCGCTGACCATTTGTCACGACTTGAAGGAGCTGAAATTGTCAAAGAGAGTGGGAAAATTCTGGAAACCTTTCCAGACGAGCAGCTACTCACCACCACTCTCCTTGAAACACCATGGTATGATGATTATGCTAATTACCTAGCCAGTGGTATTGTTCCTCACGACCTCTCATAGGTCCAGAGGAAAAGAGTTTTTCGTGAAAGTCAGCTTTATTATTGGGATGAACCATATTTGTTTAGGATATGTCTAGATAACATGATCCTGGAGATACGTCCCCGAGATAGAACAATCTTCTATTTTGCAGGCATGTCACGCTTCAGCATATGGCGGTCACTTTGGAGGAATACGTACAGCGGCCAAAATACTTGAGGCCGGTTTCTATTGGCCAACGGTGTTTAAAGATGCACACTTGTGGGTGAAAGGTTGCAACGAATGTCAACGCACCGGGAGCATCTCCCGGTGTCATGAAATGCCAATGAACCCAATCCAGCAAGTTGAAGTGTTTGATGTCTGGGGAATAGATTTCATGGGGCCCTTTATTAGCTCATACGGCAATAAGTACATACTTGTTGTAGTTGACTACGTGTCCAAATAGGTGGAAGCTGTAGCATTACCCACCAATGATGCTAAGGTGGTGGTGGGGTTTTTGAAGAAGAATATTTTCACCCGGTTCGGGACTCCAAGGGTTATCATCAGTGACGGGGGCACACACTTTTGCAACCGAGCTTTTGAGAAATTATTGGCCAAGTATGATGTTAAACACCATGTGGCCATTCCATATCACCCGCAGACTAGCGGGCAAGTTGAGGTCTCCAACAGGGAGATAAAAAGTGTACTGACTAAAACAGTGAACGCCACGAGGACCGACTGGTCCAGAAAGCTTGATGACGCACTATGGGCTTATAGAACAGAATTCAAGACACCAATTGCCATGTCTCCATACAAATTGGTGTTTGGGAAAGCTTGTCACCTACCGGTTGAATTAGAGCACAAAGCTTGGTGGGCACTGAAACAATTGAATCTCAACTTGGATGAAGCAGGTAAAGCAAGCCTAACTGGGTTGCATGAATTAGAAGAACTTCGGTATCTGCCATTTGAAAGTAGTAGATTATATAAAGAGAGAATGAAGCGGATTCATGATCAAAATATCGTTGAGCGGAACTTCAAAAGCGGGGACAAAGTACTACTATACAATTCAAGATTACGACTGTTCCCAGGTAAATTGAAATCAAGGTGGTCAGGACCCTTCAAGGTAATTGAGGCATTTGAGTCAGGAGCTGTGGAAATTCAAACTATGGATGGATCACGTACATTCAAGGTAAACGGACAGCGGTTGAAACCTTACATAGGCCTGGATGACACCGAGGACAAGGTAGAATTGTGGTTGGATGAACCTCAAAGGTCTAGCAATCCTTAAAATGCGCTAAGTTGAGTCGTGCCGCGACGTTAAATCAGGCGCTACGTGGGAGGCAACCCATGAACATGTTGTAAGTGTTTTCATTATAGTTAGTATTTAATAAAATAAAATAAAATAAAATAATAATAAGAAAAAACAAAATTTTTGCTGAACAACTGAGAAAAATTTCAAAGAAGGGCACTGTACGCGGTCCATCCGCGACCGCGGATGAACCGCGGAAAAGTGACCTCTCTGAATTTTCTCTGTTCGCGGTCCATTCGCGACCGCGAACCAACCTCAAAAAAATGTCCCTTCTGAATCGTGACTGTTCGCGGTCCATCCGCGGCTACGAACGAACCGCGAACAATTGCGGCAGTTCCGCGGTCAGTTAAAAATAATGTTTTTTTTATTATTTTCTCCCCCCCCCCGTTCTTTAAACCCTAAAACCCAACCCCTCTTTCCCATAACACCATTCAGCCCCCCCCCCCCCCTCAAAACTCTCTCTCTCTCTCTCTAACTCCAAATCCTCTCCCTTCTCTCTTCAAATCCCCAACCCCTTCTTCTCCAAATCATCCTCTTCTTCCACCTTACTCCTCCATTGCTATAACTAGTAAGTCTCTCTACTTTTTCTCTTTTATTTTGTTTTTATTTTTTGTTTTTGATTGTTTATTTTGTAGAATTAATTAGATAATGTTAGTTTAGGGTAATTCATGAATATGGCTTGGTTTCTTTTTCCACATTACATGTTTCCATGAATTTCGTCTAAGGAACCTTGTTATATGATTGAAGTTTGGTAAAGAATGGGTTGCTGGGTCTTCAATTATGTTTATGATGCTTATTTTATGATTTGGAGACCCAAAAGTATTTTGACCATATATGTTGGTTGGTTAGCCAAGTTGGGCAAATTATCTTTGATCATACTTGATTAATGTAGTTTTAGGAGACATACTGCCCAACTCATGAATTGGTTATTGTGTATTTTATTGGGGATGGATTAAGTCGATTGGGTAATGTTAGAAGTGTTCAAATAACTAAGTGTGGGGTGCTTGAATAGGCATGTGTAAAATAGTTAGATAAAGAAACTAAGTATAGGAGTATGAGGTGATTGCACGAAAAATGGTCAATTGTGATATTTCACGGATGGCGAAGTCTGAGTAGCCTTCCGATGACTAACGGTTTACAAAATTTTTGGCTATCTTATTTGTGCAGGATCATGGACCCAATGAGAGCTCGACATGGTGCTAGCTCTTTTAGGCAACCAACTTATGATGAGTCTAGGTTTGCTTGCGAAGAAGCGGAGAATGGATTTCACATTAAAGCGGCCAAGAAGTGGCTCCAAGAGGTAGAAGTAGACCGGATAGCTATCTGCTCGGAGAAGCCTGAAATATATGATGAGATTCACAGGCGCGAGATGGAGTTCCTCTTTGACTCACCTCCTAATGTGAACAAGATGCTTGTCCGGGAATTCTACGCCAATGCTCCTTATGCTATGGTCAGACGGGTATTCGTCAGAGGTAAGCATGTTGATGCCCATATTCCTACTATTAGGCAGATACTTAGACTACCAATGCACACTAGTCATGTCGACTATTACCATGATAGGCCAGGTGTCACATGGGACATGCTTATTGAGGCCTTATGTGTAGACGGCATCCCGTTGTGGATTAGAAATAAGACTCTGCACTCTAACTGCTTTACACACACTGCCAAATGTTGGTTCTCTATAATATGCAACCGTATCTTGCCCTCGAGCAACACCACAGATGATAACTTTAATAGGGCACTTTTGACTTGGTGTTTTGTAACACAGCGGGATGTTGATATCTCCCGCTTAGTTAGTGATGAGATGGTATTGAGGGGATCCCTCACTGCCAAGGGCTTTTATTACCCATCTTTTGTCATTACGCTGTGTCTCCTCCATCAGACCCCAGTAACTGCAACTGATGGTGAGCTACTACGAAGAGCTCCATTTAGAGCTGCTCAAATCCGGGTTGGACGAGACACAACCCCAATTGACTTGGATGGGGAGGACGATCCTGTACCGGTTTCCCGGGCCAGGCACTCCACGGATTCAGCCGGACCTTCCAGGCCTACTCCTCGTGGAGCAATTATGTCTAGGTCCGAGTCCACACGACCTATGCTTAGGTCCATGGAAGAGGAGGTTGCTGATCTGTGCACCTCCGTTGATGGCTTGCACACACGGCTAGACGCCATGTCTACAAGGCAAGCCCGGTCAGAAAACAGGTTTATGGCATGGTTTAGAGCACTTGGACGAGCATGTCATGTCGACCCATCCACCGTCTCCGACTCCAAGTGAGTCTCAGGTAAGTTTTATTGCCCCTCTTGTGCTTTAATATTTATTTATGTCATAGGGACATGACATATTTTTAAGTGTGGGGTGGGTGAGTTATCTTGTACACGATGTATATATTAGTTGTAGTAGTTAATATAAAATAAAAACACAAAAAAAATCATAAAATTTTAAAAAATCCAAAATATGAGTAGAGGACTCTTCCTGATGACGGACTATTTAGGACAATTACTCTTGATTGAAGTAGTCCACGTAGGAATTTTTCTTTCTTTTATTTTCTTTTTATAGGCAGTGTATCATCTCCCCCTTGGTTTTTCTTTTGACCACGGTTCTTTTCTAAGGGTTTTATTTGAACTGGGTTAGGTAGATTTTTTTTTTCTTAGGATTAAGAGGTAAAAGGGCAACATGTAACCCCAAATATGCACATTAACAAAAGCCTAAATTGAACTTGAGAACTGTAGAATCTCAATATGCCTTAAATTGCACAATAATGCTTGCTTGAACATCGATAGGACTTTGTAGATGAACCGGATTCCAAATGAGTTGCATGCTATGTGTGTGTGAGGTTTTATTTACATTGTATGCTTTACATAATGCCTAGAACTTGCCCTGTGTGTTTGCAAAGTGAAATAGAAGTTGTTTGGTTGTAGAAAGGATAGAGGCATTTCTTTGTGTAACCCCATATACCAATAGACAAGAATTCACCCGTACATTATATCTTAGTTAACCCCTTTGAGCCTAAAGCCTATTCTTTGATAACCCTTGAATGTTCATCAAATATGTATAATGTTCTACTTTACCTCCTAGAAGCACTTGTATTGTAATGAATATGCAAAAGTTTAAGTGTGGGCTGAAGGGAAATTGAAAAAGGGAAAATCAAGAATTAATGATAGAAACTAGTGGACTGGTCCAAAATAATGTGCAAAGTAATGAGACAAAGAGCTATATCAATGAATATGTAAAAATTAGAAAGGCCAGTTACATCAACAAAAGAAAAGTGGGGGTTAAAAGTAAAGAAAGGTGAAGGAATGTTTATGAGAGACATAAGGAAGATGTGAAAAGGAAAAAGAAAAGTGCTTAGGGAGGCTAGTCACTATAACCAAAACTATCCTACCAGTCTCATAGCCAATATTACAACCCTTAAAGACCTCTTGATCTATGATTGAATAACTCGATTAGTGGAGTATTACACTAGGGGCAAGCCTATGGTGTGTCTGTATGCATATAAATGTTCTTTGTTGAGAGTGAGTGAATTTTTCCGATATTTATAAGTTCCATATCTTTGAATTGTCAATGTGTGGGAACTTCTCTCAATAAATTTTGTGAGCGCATGTAATTCAAGAGGAAGAAGGTAAATTTGCAAGTTTTTGGTAATAAGTAGAGTAAGTAATAATGTGTGGGCATGAGAGTTTGCGGTTAGGTAAAGATTGTGCATATCTTAGGTTGTTCATGTATAATAGCTTTTGTGACATATTTTGGGGGAGATAATTTTTTTTTAAAATTGGCCTAAAGTGTGATTAAGGTTGCTCGAGGACGAGCAAAGGTTTAAGTGTGGGATATTGATAATAGGTGAATTTGACTATAATTATGCCCTAAATAATCACACTTTGTTATGGTATTTATATTGTTTATGAGGACAAAATGCTTTGATTAGTGTTTATTTGTGTATTATAGGTACATGTGATGCAATGGATGTTAAGGAGAGCTATTTTGGAGACATATGTTGATGAAAAGGCCAAGAGAAGAGCTAAAGTGAAAAGAGCTGGAAAAAGCAGGGAAAAAGCCGCATGACTGTTCCTCCGTGGTTCATTCGCGGTCGCGGATGAACCGCAAATATTGAGGCTTTCTGAAGTTTTGCTGTTCGCGGTCAGCTCGCGGCCGCGGACCAACCGCAGAAGGCGACGCACAGTTCTCCTAATTGGACTCAAACTTAGTTTTTTAGGCCCTAGAATCTCTATATAAACTCCTAGTTTGCCCAATAGAGGCATGTTTTCTTTATTTCACTACTTTTGCAAGATATTTAGTAAGAGAGAATCCTCTCAACTCCTTCTTTTTATTTTATATCAAGTATTTCTTTATGATTTCAATTATTATTCTTGTTTCTTCAAGCATGAGTAGCTAAATCCTTTTCTAAGGTTTTGATGGAACCTATTGAGTGATGAGCTTATCGTTTATGTGATTACAAATTGTGACTTAGATTTCTATTTGTTCAACTTCATTCTTGTTGTAGTTAATTGGTAGAGCTCCCAATTAGCGGTGCCTATTTAGTGTACATAACTTGGAAAAGAGTGCATATTTAGGTATATTGTTGAACAACACCACACCTAGGTTATTGGAGGAATCTATAACTTTAGGCGTAAAGACGGGGTTAAGAATAACGAAGTCTTGGGTGCAATCTTAAGTGAACTATTCAAATTAAAGCTAGCTAGGGTAGCTCGAGAGAGTGCACTAGTAAATTATTGTAATTGCTCGGGAGAGGGTTATGATACACATAGCGTTCATGATTGATAGAATATATTAACAATTTGTATGAGCATAATGATAAGGGATTCCATCAATAGGGGAAATCAATACCTTAGTCCTTCTCCATATTATTTTACTCAACATTCAATTCTTTCTTTTAAGCATTCTTAAATTTTGCAAGTAGTTAGTCGAAAATCATACACAAATATACTCTAAATTTTGGGAACTTGATTCGGAAGTACTCTTGGGTTGTGAAAGTTGTGATTGATATGTTAATTCTCTGTGGGATCGATCTTGGACTTATTAGACCAGGTTATATTGAGTACGACCGTTGCTTGGACGTGAATCAGTGACGACCCGGCCCGTCACCACGGTAATTACCACCCTGTTAAGTTGTAATTATATGTTTTATGCTGTTATATCAGTGTTAGAGTCTATTGGGTGAGTTAGGAGTGAATTGGATTGAAAATGAGGCATATAGCCTTTTTGAAGGAAACTTGAATGTGGAAAGTCAACCTGGAGTTGACTATTTGGTTAGAGGGTTCAGAATCGGATTCTGATGAATTGGTTAGTTCCGGGAGGTGATATGTGACTTAGAGGAGCGATCCGAATTGAATTTGGAGGTCCGGTGTAGAAATAGGCTTGAATTGGCTAAGGTTGAATTTTGGCGAAATCCGAACGGTAGGTGAGATTTTGATCCGGGGGTCGGAATGGAATTCCGACAATTACTGTAGCTTTGTCTTGTGATTTTGGATATGTCCGCAAATTGTTAGGTCATTCGGACGTCGTTTTGGTTGGGTTTTAGATCGAATGTTTAATTCGGAAAGTTTTAAGGAATTTAGGCTTGAATTCGATGTGAATTATGGGGTTTGATGTTGTTAGATGTGTTCTGAGGATTGGGACAAGTTCGAATAAGGTATTAGGATATGTTGGTGTGTTTGGATGAGGTCCCGGGGGAATCGGGGTGTTTTCGGAATGTTAAACGGGAGAAAACATGGAAAATTGCAGGTTTTTGATTCTGTTCTGTTGTTTTCGCTCCTGCGGAAATGGGGGTGCAGGAGCAAGTCCGCAGGAGCGGACAAGGGGGCGCAAAAGCGGAGGCAACCGCTGAAGCGAAAACTAGCTTGCAGGGGCGGCGTCGCTGGTGCGAGAGGGCGATCGCAGAAGCGGTCTTGAGGCGTGATGGGGAAGTCCGCAGAAGCGGATTATCGATCGCCTAGGCGAGTCCGCATGAGCGGACTCTTGTTCGCAGAAGCGGGAAAGACCACAGGGGCGGAGGAAAATCCGCATGAGCGGTCCGTGGCTCACAGGAGCGGAAATGGCCAAATAGGCCTGGGTTCGCAGAAGCGACCAATTGGTCGCAGAAGCGGTTCCGCAGAGGTGGAAATGGTCCGTAGAAGCGGAAGTCGCAGAGGGTTAATTGTATCAGAAGTTAGAAAATTTCAGAAACATTTCAAACATTTGGGTCTCGGCTTAAGAGGCGATTTGGGCGATTTTGAAGAGAAACTCAAGGGAATTCATCAGGTAATCAACTATGGACTTAAATTATGATTAGTATTGATAATATTATGCAATTATCTCATGAAAATGGAGGAATTTGGGGTATTTTATGGAGGTTTTAGCCCTAGGCTTGAACTTTAGAAAATCAAGGTTTTGAATGGGAAAATGGAGTCCGAATTTGGTAAAATTGATATGCTTAGACTCGTATTGAGATGAAGGTTCCGAATATGTGACTTTCGTAATTTTTCGAGAAGCGTACCGAAAGTTGGGTTTTGGCAACTTTGTCATTTTTGGTGTAAATTGAGTTGTTTTGACTGGGTATCATTCCATTGGCCTGATTTGATGTGTTTCTACCATATTTGATCAGATTCTACACGTGCGGAGCTTGATTCTCGTGGCAAGGGCATCGTGGAGTAGTCATCGCGCCGTATTGAGGTGAGTAATAGATGTGGGTGATGACCAGCGGGTTCGAAACCCCGGTATACCACTTTGTGATGATGTATAGCAGCGAGACACGTACTCTCTTGTGAGTGCGGGGTCGATTGTGATTGGGGACTATGACTTAGTCCGACTTGTTGATACTGTATTATGATATTAGGCTATTCTTGAGCCGTCGAACCTCCTTCTCGGATGGTTGCATATTATATATTGTGATAATGGCTACTCTTGAGCTGTTGAACATCCTTCTTGGACGGTTGAGTATACTTATGGGCTGTGAGCCAGTTATTCGGATCCTGCGAGGATCGTTAGCATTGTGCTGTGATATTGACATGCTAGTTTTACTACCAGTCCGTAGCTATTACTGTTATCATGATATTTCCATTCTCTGGAACTTGACATTTACTCTTTTCAACTGAAAAATGATAAAAGAGTTTTCAAAAGTACTTTTGAGCCTGCGAGGCTGCATTTGCATATTAGCTGACTGGTAGTGGATCGGGCTGTGCGCCGCATCGTATATTCATGATATGGTGCTTATGCTGTAGGAGCCCCTCCGGAGTCTGAACCCCCACAGTGAGCTCGAGTACCCAAATTTGGATCGGGCTACGCGCCGTAGCGGTCATTTCATGCATTGCATTGCATTTAGCTATATCTGCTAGTTGTTATACTTGTTATTGATATTGTTGGCTCTCTACTGTTGATATTGAACTGCTACAGGGTATTGGTTATAGCTTTACATTGTGCTTAACTGTTGATTTCTTATCTATGATGTCTTACCCTTGTTTATTGCCACTGAGTCTGGCAGTACTCATTTTACTCCATGCACCTTATGTGCAGATCCAGGTACCTCTCAGCAGACCTGATTCGGTAGCCTCTCAGATGCATTGTGCGGGACAGTCGAGGTAGCTGCAGCGTCCGCAGGACCTGACTCCCCTTCTAGCTGTCATTTCATTTCATGTTGTCTTTCTTTCCGTACTGAGTTAGTTGTAAACCTTATTACACTTATGATCTTTAGGGTCTCATGACTCTTGACCCTTCGGTCTATGGGAGTTGGTATGTTTTGGGACTTGGTTCCCCGTTTCGACATATGTATCACTGTTGTTTTATAATTTGATATGCTTAAATGGGATAAAGCGAGCTCCTAGCTCCGTTATTGTTATTGATTGGTCAGGCTGGTCTAGCAGTATGCTGGGCGCCATCACGACCGGGTTTGGGGTCGTGACAGAAACTGTTGCAAATAAAAAGAAAATCGTTAAAGGCAAGCTGGCCAAATTGACATGGGGTCATTCATAATAATGAAAATGAGAGTGTTGCCCAACAGTGCTTTAAAGATATGACGAATATTCATTGTGTTGTTTGCACTTGGCATGTTTTGGAGATTGGAATGACGAAGGGATTTTGTTCTACTACCCAAACACTTTATCCATCGTTAACCCTTTGAGCCTTATTTATTTTCTTTTATACCCCTCCTTCGGAATTAGTCGCAAAGACTAGAAACGCAAATTTGAAAAGACAAGAGAAGAAAGGGATATAGAAAAAGAAAAGAAAAAAAAGATGTAAAGAAAAGAAAAGAAAAAGAAAAATGAATGAAAAACAGAAACTTGAAAAAATAAGGAATTGGGAACTACATTTGACCTGATTCCTCAAAGAGGATACGTAGGCGCTTCACAGCTCGGTCATAGTGTAAATAAAACTAAAAAATCCCCAAGCAAGAAACTGGGGCAAATAATTGTGTTTATTATAAATAAATCTGGGTCCGAATGTTGTAAATTATGAACCCAAAGTTGAATTGTTTTGAGCCTTTAATACCCTTTCTTTCTAGCCCTATCCAAATCCCACATTACGGTCCAAAGAAAGACCTTCCGATCAGTCTTCAAAAGATGCCACGTCAGGCGAGTGAGAGAGTCCTATCAGAATATAACACTCTGATTCTCAGCAGAAAAGACTCTGATTTCTAGCAGAAGAAATATGACAGAGTCTTAGCGGTAACACCCCCAATCCCCAGCTGAAGAGTAATACAAATGAGAGAGTCTTATCAGTAAAAACCTTCACGGGCACCATAAGGCGATGCAAGCTTGAGAGGAAAATCGAAATGAGAGAGGCTTGATAGTGAAAACCCTTCGAGCACTACAAGTCGAATAAAGATTAAGAGTCAGATGGAAATCACCAGATGGAAATCTTGAAAGACGATTGACGACGAAGGATAGGCCATGTGCGCATGTCATGACCATTAGAGTCAGTATCCGCGTTTGATAGGGTTTTATTTTATAGTTTCTTTTGTTAGAAAGTCATCTTTTCTTTGTCTTCTATATTGGTTTCCTTTTATCTTTCTCCTTTCATAAAAATTCCCAGTAGAGTCTGTTTGGTAAAAACAAGTTAGAAATGGCTTCAAAATATGCCATCGGCTTTCAAATTATGCAAGACGAGGCCTGATTGGTACACCCAAGTGGTATAAGTCAGGAGGGAACAAGCACAAGGCCGGTGTCAAAAAGACATTTCCCAAAAAGGGGAAATTAACAAAGGGATGTATCAGTGTCACGGAGGATATCTCCAGCAAAAAGAGAAGGTTGATAACCTCGAGGCCAAGGCCAATGAGACTCAAAGGTCGTGAAAATGCTCGTTCCTGAGCCATGCCACAAAAGAAGAGGGATATCCCCAACGAAAAAGAATTTTTAGTGACATGGGTGAACGAAAAAATGTTTCATCTATAAAACATGCAAGATCCTCAAGCAGAGTCACTGACATAGGAATTTGGGTGGTCAAGATACCAGTGGAAAACAATGGTGAAAGGTTTGTGAACAAAAGTCGTCAAGGAAGGCGAGAAAGCAAGAAAGGGAAAAACTAATCCCCAGCAGGAATATCATCCCCAGCAAACAAGAAGTTTTGACAATGAAATGTAGAGCAGAGAAAGAGGATGAGAACTGTCCCGAGCAGGAACATCACAACCAACCATCGTGTTTTAAACTAACAAGTTTTCTTTGATTTGAAGCAGGAAAAGGAAATGGTGTTGATGGCGGGAAGGCATGCCACAAGGAAGATTATCAAACTGGGGCAGAAAATTTTTCTTTCACTTGGAAAATGTTCTGGAAGACAGGTATCCATTTGAGGAAGAAGAAAGATAACACTAGTTTTAAGGGAAGTGGCCCTTAAACCTGTATTATCCCCAGCAGTGCGGAAAGAAAGAAAATAAAAAGTTTTCAATGAAAGGAGTTGTATCCCTAGCGGACATAACAAAAGGGATGAAACTTGGATTCAGAAAAGCAAGAAGCCAGTGTCATCCCCAGCAGCTTTCAAAAGAATAATATACCGATTTTGAAGGAATAAAATTCCCAGCAGTGTTATCCTCAACAGCGTTATCCCCAGCAGATAACATTTTGATCCTCAATAGTATTGAGAGACAATAAAAGTTTTGAAAAGAGTAGTTTTGAAAAAAAAAGAATAAGAAAAGAAAAGAAGAAGAAGGGGAAGGAAGGAGATTCCCCAGCAGTATTAACTCCAGCAGGAACAAAGCAGTGCAAAGTTTCTCCTAAGATAAAAATCTCAGTCTGATGAATTATTTCTCCTAAGATGAAAACATCTTAGTCAGATGAATTTCTCCTAAGATATCAAAATCTCAGTCTGATGAATCTTTCTCCTGAGATCATAATAATTTAGACCTAGTCTGAGGAATTATCTCCTAGCGTCAAAGTCTTAGTCTGATGAATCTTTCTCCTAAGACATCAAAATCTCAGTCCGATGAATCTTTCTCCTGAGATGGTAATCATTCGATCTATACATTTCAAGTTTTGGTAGCGTCAAAATCTTAGTCTGATGAATCTTTCTCCTAAGTCATCAAAATCTCAGTTTGATGAATCTTTCTCCTGAGATCACGTCAATTTAGACCTAATCTAAGGAATTATCTCCTAGCGTCAAAATCTTAGTCTAATGAATCTTTCTCCTAAGACATCAAAATCTCAGTATGATGAATTTTTCTCCTGAGATCACAATAATTTACACCTAGTCTGAGGAATTATCTCCTAGCGTCAAAATCTTAATCTATTGAATCTTTCTCCTAAGATATTAAAATCTTAGTCAGATGAATTTTTCTCCTAAGATGGTAATCATTCAATCTTTAAATTTCAAGTTATAGCAATTAGGCGCCCACCTGTATAACGAGGGAATACATTTCATGTCTTAGCAATTAGGCGCCCACCTGTATAACGAGGGAATACATTTCATATCTTAGCATTAGGCGCCCACCTGTATAACGAGGGAATACATTTCATGTCTTAGCAATTAGGCTCCCACTGTATAACGAGGGAATACATTTTCATGTCTTAGCAGGGGAATACATTTTCATGTCTTAGCATTAGACGCCCACCTGTATAACGAGGGAATACATTTCATGTCTTAGAAATTACGCACCCACCTGTATAACGAGGGAATACTTTTCATATCTTAGCAATTAGGCGCTCACCTGTATAACGAGGGAATACATTTTCATGTCTTAGGAATTAGGCGCCCACCTGTATAATGAAGGAATAAATTTCATGTCTTAGCAATTAGGCGCCCACCTGTAGAACGAGGGAATACATTTCATGTCTTAGCATTAGGCGCCCACCTGTATAACGAGGGAATTCATTTTCATGTCTTAGCATTAGGCGCCCACCTGTATAACAAGGGAATATATTTTCATGTCTCAGCAATTAGGCTCCCACCTGTATAACGAGGGAATACTTTTTATATATCTTGGAATTAGGCGCCCACCTGTATAACAAGGAAATACAGTTTTATCTTTATGATAATAGGCGCCCACCTGCATAACAAGAGGAATATTGTTTTTTAGTCTTTACATTGTAGGTCTTGAAACCAGTAACCCACCATAAAGTAGAAGGTTATGACAAGAGTTCCCAGCGCGAATTCAAGCACATGAGTCAAAGGAAGAGAAGACAAATCATGAGAGAATTGACCTTCAAGCATCTGTATCCCCAGTGGATTAAGCAGAACGATGAAAACTGGTATTCGGAAAGGCAGAAGGCCAGTGCCACATCCAAGTTCTCGAAAGAAAGCACTGGAAGAATCAAAAGATGACAAGAAGGCAAGGCGACATGAATAAAGATAGATGAGATCATGTGATCCGTAGGATAGCCTAGCTTCTTGTTTTAGTTTTAGCACGGTGTAAGAAGGAGATCGGTAAGCAGTGGTAGCAGCAACAACAGCAGTGACAGTAAAACCACAGTTCTACGGTAGTCCCAGTTGCCAAAACTTTCTGAACTACATTGACCTGATTCCCTTTTAGCCAGGGATGCGTAGGAGACCTTTTGAAGCAAAGGTTCGGTCAAGTTTTTCAAAATGCTTCACACGGAGTGCTCCAACGGGCAAAAATCGCTCGTATTTGCTCATTATTCTTTGCACAAAAACTCTTCGCATTTTCACACAAAGAGGGGCAGCTGTGAGCACGTGACTTTTGCCCAGCATGAGAACTACTCCCAAAAATCCAAAAATAAAATAATTTTGTGCTGTGTGTGATTTTCTGTGAATTTTGTGTGATTTTCTTAATTATTATTTGCATTTTTATGTGTGCATGTTTATTTGTCAAATTAAGAAAATACCAAAATATGACATTTGCATTTTTAGGATTTAATTTTACGATTAGAAGTAATCAAGTGTGCTTTACAAAAATAAAAATTAAAAAATTAATGTGCTTTGCATTTTTTTAGTGTTTAATGTCAAATTGTGTGATTTTCTTTTAATTTGATATTAATTATTTTTTAGGATAACTACTTATAGTTAATAATATTTTTTAGGATAAGTTGATTAAGAAATAATATAGGATTGTATTTTATTTTAATTAAGAAAGAAAATTGAAAAGAAAAGAGAAAAATTAATTAAAAGGAAATCACAGTTGGGCCATCTTTCACATTAAATCAACCAAACCCAATTCAAATTCACCCAAAACCAGCCCATACCCACGCCCAAACCTGCCGACCCGCCCCGACCGGGTTGCCCATGACCCAAAACCCCTCATTTCATTACACACCTAACACTAAAAAAAAAACCTAAAGACCCAACTCCTTCTCTTCTCCTAAGCCGCCAGCACTTACACCCCCACCCCCTCTTCTTCATCTTCCTCACAACACCCACACCCATGGCTACCAACAACCATGCCAAAAAGCCCCTCACAGCCGCCAGCAACTCCAACCAAACAGACCCTAAAGTTGTCGTTTCTACTCCTGCACACAGTCGCCGGAAAACGCGCCGCTGCCACCTTTCTCCGACCACCACGTCCAGCCACGACAACCACCCCTCCACTTCATCAAGCAGCCGTCGCAGACCATGAGCTCACCGTCCCCCCACCAGCAACGCCGAACGACCAGCAACCGCCGGACAGCCCACCAACCCGACCCCAAGGACCTCTTCTCTTCTTCTGCTTCCGTCAAACCACTAACCACTCTCATCACTCATGACCACCGGCTTCCAAACTACCACCCTTCTCCATCATCTTCTCTTTTCATTTAAAAAATCCAGCGATTGTTTTGTTTCCATTGTTGAACCGAGTTTATTGAAGATCCGAGGTTGATCGATTGTGGTGTTGTTCGAAGATGTTTTGTTCAAATTCTGTACGTCTCCAATTTTGGCGTTTATGATTGACTTATTTTGCTTGAGTTGATGGAAACTTCCGTTAATTGAAGTTTAATTTAAGGTCTGTTTTTCGTTTGCCCTATTACTTACTTTGATATTGAAGTCTAATGTGACTGAGTGCCTTGTTTGTTTGGTGAAAGATGTTATGAAATTACTGCTTTGTTTGCTTGGCCAGTTGATTGTTGGTTTTGTTCGTCTAGGTTCCTCTTGGTCGAATTTGAATTAATCATAGCTGGAAATTGCCTCAATTGGCATGTCTTCTTTGTATATTTTGTATATCCTAGGTAATTCAGAGATGTTCATTATAGGATACTTGTATGAGGTTTTTCCCATTCAGTTCCCATCTGATTTTCGAGCTACTCATCAGTTAAGCTATGGTTCACTTTAAGAGTTTCATCTTCCATCCTTTTTTTCTTGTATTTAATAGGTCATAGTTAATTTTTTTATGTGTGTTTATGTGGTGATATGTGTAATTATTATAGTTTGTTTGGGTGTTATCTAATGTGATTCGAATTTCAAATTTGAATTGTAATTTGTCATGTTTAGGGTCTCATATGAATCTAAGATTAGTTTAAATTCAGCTTTGGTGTGATAGTGTTTGGGAGTTAGTTTCATGTGGTTAATTAGTAATTTGTTATGGGAATTGGTTATAGCTGATAGGTAATAATCACTGGGCATCAGGGGGTATCTTTGGAATTGAAAACTTGAAAGAATTGTTTAACTTGAGAGCTCTGTCCACTAAGAACGAATAATGTTAAAGTAAGAAATTATTTAATAAAAAGTGGGGAACAAAATATGGCGGTATGGGGAGATGTTAAAAGAAATAATTAAATACTCATTTCATAACTTTTGAATTAAATAAAGCAAACACAAAGGTTAGTGGGAAGAAAACATATGATAGTAGAGTTGATGGCAAAAAATACTTAATTAATGGGTCTTAATGCTCTTTTGAGCTGTAAAAAAGGGTTTGAATTAGGATAAATAGAGGAAAGTTTTCAACATTGAGAAGAGGTCAAAAAAAAAGAGAATCTGGAGAGGAAAAAGAGAACACACAAAGAGTAAAGTTTCTGGACAGGCTTTGGGCATCTCTTTGATATAGAAACATAAAAAAATAAATTTTTTTTAAAGGAAAAAAGGCTAATATACACTGATATACATTGTTGGAACCATGAGCTTTAGTATTTCTTCTGGCCATTAGTTGGAAGTGTTTGGAAAAGGTTTAACGAAAAGAGTCTTGGGTCTGTTTTGTTACTGTTGTTTCGGTCTATCAAAGTTCATGTTTTAGTCATTTGAACTCTTTGTCTGGTTCAAGTTACTCCTGTTTTGATCTGTTACTGGGCTATTGCTGTTTGCTGTTTGTTATTATTGTGTTACTGAGGCCGCTGATTATTTCTTCTCATCTTCTTGTACTGTCATTTCCAGGTATATACTCTGTAGCCCTCAAGTTTAGGATATAAAGCAAGTGCTGCTTGAATGGATCTTGGAATTTATTTTATTCCTGTTTTTGATTTAGAAATGCAAAACATGTTAGGTTGATTATAAACTTTGTATTATTTGTATAAATTGGACTGCTAGAACTCGAATTGGTTGATTGTTGTTCCATTAGTTGATCTTGGCGTAGCTTAATTCCTTGTAATTAATTTCAGGATTCAAGTACTTTGAAGACATGAGTAATTTTTTATGTCTTAGGTATCCTTGATGCACTTAAATAATAACTAGAACTTAACAGACGGAAAACTTTTGTGTTAAGATGAACCGTTAATCGTTAGGCCATCTAGGATTTTTTTTTTTTTTTGAGTTTGAACATTAAATGTAATTGGCTTCATATTATGTGAGTTTAATAGTGAGTAGCTCCAGCTAATGTAATGTTAATAGTTTCATGAGTTTATTTGAAAAGTGACTTAACAATGATTTGAATCCTTAGTAGCTATTTACATTGTAAATTTATAATCAAGTAGGATTGTTTAAGGTTTATATTCAATTGTGTTCATTTTCCAAGGCATAAAATAGGGATGTACTTTGAGCTTCATTCCACGCCTATTTTGATAATTAATAATTAAAAGAGTTGCGTTCTTTGTCTTTAATTAACCGAAACCCTGTCTTATTTGGAAAGTAACCTCAAATAAATAATTCACGAATAATCGTTATTTTCTTTAGGCCCGATTTAGATTAATGTTACGATTATATATACTTTCGCGTAATATAATTGTAAGTTCAATTCTAAAAATCAACTTGGAGTATGCGTTCGCGCAATTTCGATCAAACTTTTCTTAATAATAGAATAGGTTATGGGTTATGAATTAATTATAGCTTGAGGGGCGCCACTCACCATTAAATCGCATATGGCCCTTGTACTAATTTCTTATGGATTAGATATAAATAACAAATATTTCGTAGAATATCCTTTCGGGCCTTTTAAAATACTAAGTATTATTATGTATACGTTCGCGTAACATAATTACATCCGATAAAAATTGGAGTATGCGTCAACATAAATTTGACTAAACTTTTTCTTAATAAATAAACAAAATGATATTAATTGTGGACACGTTCGCCTGGCATAATTTGATGCGTCAAAAAGAATGAGTATACGTTCACGTAATTCAATTCTTTAAATACGAGTAGTTCAAGTAATTAAAAGCGGTAAAAAGATAAATGCACATAGGTTCTAAAATCAGATGATTAAACCAAATACGACAGTTGAGCGACCGTGCTAGAACCACGGAACTCGGGAGTGCCTAACACCTTCTCCCGGGTTAACAGAATTCCTTATCCGGATTTCTGGTTCGCGGACTGTTAAATAGAGTCAAACCTTTCCTCAATTCAGGATTCAAACCGGTGACTTGGGACACCATAAATCTCCCAAGTGGCGACTCTGAATCTCTTAATAAATGAATCCCGTTTTGATTGTCCTTTAATTGGAAAAAACTCCTTTTTACATACCTCGCGCCCTCGCGGGTTTGCGGAAAAAGAAGGTGCGACACCTTGGAGAAAGAGACAACCGGGATTAATACGTTTCTATAGATGACTTTTGTTTAGCCTCGAAATCGAATAACAATTTAATTTATAAATAAATTTAAAAATAAATTCAAATCATGCACGTAGGATAATATCAGCCTTAGTGAAATCTTATCCATCGATCCAAGTTCACTATGGCTAGCACTGATAAACAAGATAAGAGGTATGGCAGAGAAAAAATATAATATGTTACCTTGGGAAGCGTGTTACAATGTCTTTAATGGATTGTTAGACCCCCTGTATATAGTAGGGAAGTCTTACTTTAGGTACAACTTTATAAAAAGTAAAAAATCTCTGATTAACTGATTTCCGGCTCTTTATCAATATGTGTTGAGATCTCCACCGTGATATCCGGCAAGTCACAAATATTTTGGCCTTTCGTTGGCTATGCTTGATTGTCCGATAGTGTTCATCAAAGTCGTTCATGGTTAAGACCAGTCCGGAACCATGACCTCGATATTCTCGGGGGAAGCGTCATGTTCTCGGATTTTGACTCGATGAGACTTTCACCTCGATATCGGCCCCTTATCATCATGTCTTGAGACTGACTTATCCTATGGGAGGTGAGGGTGCACTATGGGCTCGATTTCACCTGTATACAGTAAGTTTATAAAAAGTGAGATTACTAACTTGGTAAATAAAGTAAATTAACTGGTATATATGGAGAATTAAAATATATTGATAGTCTAAATTAAAATTCCCTAAAATCTAATTCCAAGATTCAAAAGGAAAACCATTGGTATAAATGATTGGCTGGTTCTTTATTCAATTCTCGGAAGTAGTAGCTAATAAACGTGGACGAATAAACAACAGAAATATTACCAGTAACATAGCCAAAAAACCCTATTGTTGCAGTGCCATGAACTAAAATATAGTCAGAAATCAGAATAAAATCAGTATATTGAATGTACTACAAATAAAATATTGGAAATAAAGAGAAAAAAAAACAAAATGTCTTTTCTGGAGTCAACTTTCTAGGCTTACATATGTGTCTTTAAAATAACCAATAAGTACACCTACTCATGACCTGACAATAGGAGTGAAGAAGATATTATTTGAATGCACGAAAAGGGGTCAAATATATCCTTATACTATTAAAAAATATTTAATATTATATTCCGTTATAATATTAGTTCAAATATATCCGTAACGTCATACTATGGGTCCAAATATATCCCCGACATCATAAAAACGATACAAACCTACCCTTCCTCCGTTAACTGCCTCCCCTATGAACACATTTTATTGCTAAATCACCATTTCTCCCTGTTTGAGCTGCCAAGTTCAATTACTTTGAAGTTCTATCATTATTTAGAAGAATTCACTCCCTATACTTCTCTCTTGTTGCTTCTCCGGCCGATCCTGGAGTTGTACGTACCTTCACTTGACCTTAAAATTTTGCGTTTTATTGTGCATTTCCTTGTGTTGTCTGAATTTGTAAGACATATTTAGGAAAAATTTAGTAGCACTTTTGTTTTAACATAAAACGTAAAGAGAAAAAAAATGGTAGCCTTCCAGAAATGTGGTTGAAGAGAAAAAAACAAAAAAAAAAGAAAAAAAAAATAACTCTCGTGTCTAGGTTGTTTTTCATTCTCACCATGGTCAATATTGAAACCTTAAACTAGTTTGCTCATATCTTTGCTTAGTAATAAAACAAAATGTATTTTCGTTCGTATAAGCATGATTTGAATAGCAAAATTAGAATTTTCTCGGTTCACATTGTTTCATATTATCTTTAGTTGTTAGCATTTCTTTTGATATAATTTGTTTGTATATTCTGTGATCTGCGATTTTTTTCAAATGAACTGGAAAAAAAAGTTATGAGAAAGGAATGAAAATGGGAGTATAATGGTGAGGTGGCAATGAAATGTTGTCATAGGGAGGCAGTTAACAGAGGAAGAGTAGGTTTGTACCACTTTTATGATGTCAGGGATATATTTGTGCCGATAATATGATGTTAGGGATATATTTGGACTGATAGTATAACGGAGGATAATATTAATCCTTTTTCAATAGTATAGGGACATATTAACAAAAGGTCCAATCTTAGTAAGGACGGCAAGTGGTGTGGTGATGTAGTTGTGGGCCAAACTCATGTTAACCTGTAAAGATTTCAACCCGGTCCGCTCCGCTCTGTTTCGCTTTCCCGTATAGTATTTTCACCTTCATACATACGTATCTACACAGACTCGCGTCCACCTGTCCTGGCTAGCCCTATTAATTTTTTTTCATTTTTGCTTATTCTACTTTTATATTTTTGATGGAATTCAATTTAATCAACCAAAAAATGAAAAGTTTTTTGTTTCTTAAGTATTGTAATATTATTTATAATACTCTTACGAATGTATTTGCATCACAATTCAGTGCATCATTATCCAAACATTCACATTTATCGATAAATAATTATTTATACGATTGCTGTGTATAATCAGTATAATTGGTAGAGTGAGAAACCACCAATAAAATTATCATTTATGACAAAATCATTCATAGAAGAGAAAGATAAAATCATCCGTTGAGTATTAAATTAGCAACGAAAGGCTATTAAATGCTTAAGAAAGCATGTGACCTGCTTCCAGTTGGATTATGTTATATTTGTAAATATATAATTGCCTAAAAATGTTAATTATGTAATTATGCTAAGATCCTGTAAACGTTTTAAAATGTTATCCAGTAATTATGCCAAGTTTTATGGGTCATATGGTGGTGATCACAGGAAACTTCAAAATAAGAAGGAAAATCCGTACACCCGCATAGACCCGGCGACCCGCCCCGCCCCGCGTCAATTTTTATAAAAAGTATTTCAACCCGCCCCGCCAAACCCACCCCACATAGTCTTAGACACGCACTGCCCCACACCCGCATCGTCTCGTTTGCCATCCCTAAATCTTAGACCTTTTGAGCTACAATATTTCCCTAGATATCCATGCTATATTAATATATAATATTACCATAATATAAATCTTTCTTTTATATTTAGAATCTGAAAAAATAGCTTACTAGTTGTTTCTAGCCGTCAAATAAAACATAGTATAAATGTACTACGTGAATTAGTTGAAGAACGAGCAAGTTGACATACCACATATATATATATATATATATATATATATATATATATATATATATATATATATATATAGCAAAAACTGCATTTTCATGCCTTGTCTTACAAATTCAATAAATATATCAATTCATATCTCCACTTTCTACAAAAAGGGGCAAGTAGTGTAATTTCATTCCCACGTGAGAGTCGGTACCTCACTTTAAAAGACAGTCTCGACATGATAGTGTACACCCACTCTATAGCTAATCTTATCATGGGCTAAAGGGCGACTGATCGGCCAGCCCGGGGGATTTAGGGGGCGGAAGGGGATTCGAACCCCCTTAGCCGGAAAATTGCACTATACATATGAGACAACATTAGTCTTATGTCTCTATATATTACTAGATGAAGGAAACCCGTGCCCAGCACGGGCCCGAGTCCAACAATAGATAGAGCTTTGAGAATATCTGTAAGCATTCAATAGTTATATTTCATTATTTTCGATCTTATGAAAGTGTAATTACTCGATAATAAGCTTATTCAAAATTGCTGAACTCTTCATGAGTTCTACTACACGTCAAATGACGACATCAATATCTCCCAGGCCTGTGAATTGGTGCTTATTTTTTACTACCAGATTTTGATATTGCAACTCAGTATCGGTGGCTAAGTATTACATAGATGTCAAAATGATATTGTATAAAATACAAGACCATAATCTCATGGTAATACACAATAGAGATGTTAAGATAGTCAATAGATATACAGAATATTATAAAAGATGGGAACGACTAAGTTAAAAGCAGACATCAATAGAATAGATATGTGGCTTGCCTAATGCAAATCACAAAAGAACAAAGTAGAACTAAAGAAAAGATTCAATAATTTGATAAGCGCATATCCAAGTTTCAGGGCACAGCCATGCTCTTTCACTTCTGCCTTAGTCCACCACTTTCAATGTACTGCTTTGGCTGTTTATAAGCTACAAGGATAATGAAGCTTGTAATAAATGGCATGTTATGACTCTGACAACCATACTAACTTGAATTCTTCTTCTATACAATCCATAGAAGCCTTAGAATCTATTGCTTGAACAAACCAAATCCACCAAAGTCAATTGCCTTTTCAAGAATGTATATAAACTTTCTTGTTATAAAGAAGCAAAGCCCGAGTAATAAGAGCACCACATCCTTTTAAAACATGTGCGAGCTCATCCCATTTCGTTTACAATTAAGTAAATCATCCCCTCAAGGCAAAAGAAAAATAATTAAGATAATCAATACAAATCATATCGTTACCAAGTGAACTTCACTCCGAGTTCTACTTGCTCGTCATTTGCAGCAACAAAAGATTTTCTTAATGGATCCACCTTTGATATTTGTAAAATATTTATGCGTGTTTCATTTCAACTGTAAGACACATGCTAAGATCTAGTTTATTAAAAAGTACAGATGTTTAATTCAACTGCACGAATCATATGAATAACAAGTAACAGTAAATTTGACACTTCCCTTAAAAACACAAGTAGTTAAACATACATTTCATGTCCATGTGGTATTTCACTATTTGAACATAGTGGATGCTTTCATATTACTCTTAAATTACTTGAAAAACTCAGATATATTTCATAAATATTCATGAACTTTGATAGCAAGATGAAAAAAAAAAGCTACTTTAAAAATAACAATAACCACAATACAATTTCTAATTTCTAATTTTCAAGATTTGCACCAACTACATGTTGGTGTGAATCTATCGCTCTCTCGATTTATCAAATATGGTCTTTCATTCACCTTAAAGATAAAATAAAGTAGGAGACAGAAATGGATAATACACCTTGTGTGTCAATACAACCAACTTTACCAACCACTATGCACCTTAATGAATAGAGTAATTTAAAATTTTGTCACTTTGTGTATCATTCCAAGGGGAATACAATCATATTAACACAAAGTCCTTAAAAAATAAGTTATAATGATCATCATTATCACACATGTTCCCCAACTGCTTCTTTCTTAGAAAAGAGGACGTCGATCAGCATCATGGTAAGTTGAGTTTTGGAGCTATAGAGCCTCAACAATCACTAAAAGCACATGCTTGTCAGAAGCTATTAATTAAAATTATACCAACGACAAAGATTTTAGGATGAATGTCACCAAGAGTGTAGAAACATATGATTTGCTCAGAAGTTCAAAGAGGGAAAGATATGCCTCTCATTTTGAGTGAAATCAATATCTCTTTTAATCTAGCAATGGTAAGTACAGACATGAAAATTGAAGGTTAAACTAAAAAGAGATAATCAAATATAAAAACTATAAAGCATGTTTTCTCTTTCATAAAGATCATATGTTTGATTCCTAAGTGATATCATAAGATGATCGAATCAGGACCTAAAGATATGCAGAACCCACAACATAATATAGCAATATCAAGTACTAAATACTTTTCAAGATACACCAAATAATTAATCAATAAAGAGAGTGAAAGGTAGAATTGACACATGACGTATTGACATCATAACCAATCAAGATGACAATTATCATCATTCACCAGAAGTATTTAGTTGTGGATTAAGTAGAAACTTGGATTTAATCACCCCTTTCACAACATATTCTCAAGCACCAAACTTGACCATTTATGCTTGTCATCTCTGCACCAATGCACCATCAAAGTGTAATAGAATTAACAGAGAGAAGCACCTGGTAGCGCCATCACAAATATTGAATCTACTTAAAGAATTATACATGTATTTGCATATCTTTCACCAACTCCTTGTGATTTAACCTCCTAATAGAGAAATCAAATATATTTTTTTTATCAGAGCTTCTCAAAGGCCTAGCAGTCGCACAAACATAAACAGCTCTGACATGAAGGGATAAACTTGCTAAAATCAACCAAAAAAGAACATGAGTATCTAAAGCGCCTCACCAACTCCATTGGGGAGAGTACAATTACACCTTAATATCACTTTTCCTTCAAATGCATGCGAAAGTTCTTAGGTGATATATAATTCAATTGAGATTTATTTAGGAACCACGAATGTAGTTTTCTAATAGTGCTAGCATATATAATGGTGGAAGCACAAGAAAGATAGGTGAGATCCTCAACAGAAAAATTATCAAGCCAATATAAATGATGTTCCTTAACACAATTTTCACCAATGTAGTTGGACGGAAGTAATAGAAGCTCACTCCTAATATGTCTATCCTTGTTTAAATAATCCCTATTTCTCACGACCCTAGTTCACCAATTGTGAACATGTTGTGATGGCACCCAGTCCCCACGACTAGGTAGGCCTAACACGTTGCGGAATATACAAGTTATAAACACTTAAATAAGAAATAGCGGAAAAATAGCATAAAAAGATATGTAATCCGTGCCGCTTGGCACATACATCCGTCACACAATGAATAAAACACTACCAAGATCCGGAATCCCACGGTAACACAGACTAAAAGAGAATATACAACTGTGGCTCTATGTGTAAAGAGTATCTAACAACGAAATGAAGGAAAAAATGTCAACTAGTTCTACTAGAATAGAAGGAAAGCCTCCGGATCTGCGGACGTAGCAGATCATACCTCGAGGTCTCCAGAAAAGCTGCGGAAATCACCTAGCACGAGCCTGCTCTGATGTACCTGGATCTGCACAACAAAAGTGTGTAGAAGAGTAGCATGAGTACACCACGGCGGTACTCAGTAAGTGCCAAGCCTAACCTCGATGGAGTAGTGACGAGGAAGGTTAGGGCCCTACTGAGAAGCAATAATATAGTGATAATAACAATAATAAACAGTTTAAATGATAATAATTTCCGCAATAACAAAAATAAAATGATTACTACAACCGTCTACAATTTAGCTAACAACAAATAACGTACTCAATAAAAACAAGTCCAGAACCTGTGGGAATTGAACCCACAGTTCCATTAACAGCACCCCTGGGTCTCCGGGAATCGAACCCGCAGCCCATGTCTCAACAATATCTCAATAACTTAGGATCTCCGGGAATCGAACCCGTAGTCCACATCTCAATAAATCTCAGGATCTCTGGGAATCGAACCCGCAGTCCACATTTCAATAAATCTCAGGATCTCGGGAATCGAACCCGCAGTCCCTACCAATAACTCAGGATCTCGGGAATCAAACCCGTAGTCCCTACCAATAACTCAGGATCTCGGGAATCGAACCAGTAGTCCACATCTCAATAAATCTCAGGATCTCCGGGAATCGAACCCGCAGTCCACAACCACAGCAGTAAAGGAATATACAGAGAGAAGTATAATATGCTTAACGATAACTTCGCCGATAAACAGCGCCAGCGATTACCAAGAAAACTCAAGTAAGTCAATTAGGCAACCAGACAGTTAAATACTATCTAATCATGCTTTTCTAACTACTACCGGGTAGGAATATCGAATTTAACCACTAAAAACAGGAATATCACTCATTGAACATTTTGAGTAAAGTATGTGTTCAACAACCAGCGCATGTACACGCCCGTCACCTCGCGTACAAGGCATTTAAAGTATCACAATAATATCCTAGGGTGAAAGTCCCCCACACGAAGTTAGACAAGCCACTTACCTCAATTCCGGTACAAAACCGCTAAGTAATAACCCTCTTGCCACGAATGTCGGCCTCCACAAGTGTAGTATCTGATAAAAATCAATAGAATCACATCAAAATAGGCCAATTGGGCATTACCCAATCAAAATAACTCAAAATGCACCAAAACCCACAAGTTTCCAAAACCCGACATTCGGTAGACTTATCGAAAAATCACGAAAATTATATTTTCGGTTCCTTATCTCAATACGAGTCTAGGCATATAAAATTTACCAAAATCGGACTCCATTTGCCCACTCAAATCAGAGATTTTCTAACATTTAGGCCTAGGGCTCAAACCCACCTTTAATCCCCCATTTTCAATGAAATAATCACGGATTTCATGATAAACCAACGAATTAAGGTCAAGAAACTTACCCCCGATAATTTCCCGATGATATCCCAGCGTTTCCCCTTCAAAATCTTCTCTTGGAGCTCAAAAATGGCGTTTTTGTGTATGGGGGTCGCAGGTGTCATGTTCTGAACTTAAGCTCACCGCCAGACCCCATTGCTCATCGCGTTCGCGTTACTGTTCACGCGTTTGCGATGAACAACTCAACTTCTTCTACGCGAACGCGAAGTAACCCACGCGTTCGCGATGACCTGCAAAAATTACCTATCGCGAACGCGACGCTCCACACGCGTCCGCGAAGCACAATTTCCCTTCCTCAACGCGAACGCGACGACTCCCACGCGTTCGCGAAGAACAACCTTCCAATCGCCCGTTTTTCTTCTACGCGTACGCGACACCTGGGACGCAAACGCGGTGCTTTCTCTTTCCCTTCTACGCGATCGCGACTCAAGGGACGCGAACGCGATGCTTTGCCCTACCATGCCTACGCGAACGCGGCCATTGCCACGCGAACGCGTAGGCTTAACGTCTGCTGCACTGCTGCTGCATTTTCTGCAGAAATTTCCAAGTTCCAAATGCCGCTTGATGGTCCGAATTCATCCCGAGGCTTCCGGGACCCCAACGAAAACCACCAACATACTCCAAAACACGATACGAACTTATTCCAATCATAAAAACACGTCTAACAACATCAAAACCCATAATTCACATCAAATTCAAGCCTAAATTCCTTAAAACTTTCCGAATTGCACATCCGATCTAAAACCCAACCAAACGACGTCCGAATGACCCTGAAAATTTGCGGACATATCCAAAATCACATAACGAAGCTACATAAATTGTCGGAATTCCATTCCGACCCCCGGATCAAAATCTCACCTATCGTTCGGATTCGCCAAAATTTCAAACTTCGGCATTTCAAGCCTAATTGAGCTAAGGACCTCCAAAATACATTCCGAACGCGCTCCTAACCCCGAAATCACCCAACGGAGCTAATGGAACCATCGAATTTCCGTTTCGAGATCGTCTTAACACTGTTCCGGCTACGGACCGTTTTCTAGCTTTAAAGCTCTCATTTAGGGACTAAGTGTCCCAAAATGCTCCAAATTTCAAAACCGACTCTCTCGGCAAACCACAATAGCAGAAATGAACTTAGGGGAACAGTTAAATTGGGGATTGGGGCGTAATTTTCTAAAACGACCGGCCGGGTCGTTACATCTTCCCACCCTTAAAAGATTTGTTCGTCCTCGAACGAGCATAGAAAACATACTCGGAGTAGTGAAAAGATGAGGGTACTGGCTGCGCATATCCTGCTCAATCTCCCAAGTTGCCTCCTCGACCGGCTGGCCCCGCCACTGAACCTTTACCGAACCGATGTTCTTTGACCTTAGTTTTCTGACCTGCCTGTCTAGAATGGCTACTGGCTCCTCAACATAAGACAGATCCTTGTCTAGTTGAACAGAAGTGAAATCCAACACATACGACGGGTCACCATGGTATCTCCGGAGCACAGAGACATGAAATACAAGGTGAACTCCGGCTTGGCTGGGAGGTAAGGCCAACTCATAAGCAACCTCCCCAACACGCCTCAAAATCTCAAAAGGGCCAATTAACCTAGGACTCAGCTTTCCTTTCTTCCCAAACCTCATAACGCCCTTCATGGGCGAGACTCGAAGTAGAACCTGCTCACCGACCATAAAGCCACATCGCGAACTTTCTTGTCCGCATAACTCTTCTGTCTAGACTGGGCTGCACGAAGTCTGTCCTAAAATGATCTTGACCATGTCCAAGGCATCCTGCACCGGATCCGTACCCAACAACCGAGCCTATCCCTGCTCAAAACTTCCAACCGGAGACCGACACCGACTACCATATAAACCTCATAAGGAGCCATCTGAATACTCGACTGGTAGCTTTTGGTTGTAGGCAAACTCTGATAAAGGAAAAAACTAATCCCATGAGACTCAAAAGTTAATGGCACAATCTCGAAGCATATCCTCCAAAATCCGAATAATCCGCTCGGACTGCCCGTTTGTCTAAGGATAAAATATTGTGCTCAACTCAACCCGTAAGCCCAATTCCCACTGAACTGCTCTCCAAAAATATAAGGTAAATTGCATACCTCGGTCCGTAATGATAGAAACTGGAATACCATGCAGCCGAACTATCTACTTGATGTAGATCTCCGCTAGTCGCTCCGACGAATACGTAGTGCTCACCGGTATGAAATGGATGGACTTGGTCAGCCGATCCATAATAACCCAAATGGAATCAAACTTCCTCCGAGTCAAAGGAAGTCCAGTAACGAAGTCCATAGTGATCCGCTCCCATTTCCACTCGGAATCTCAATCCTCTGGAATACACCACCAGGTCTCTGGTGCTCATATTTCACCTGCAGACAATTTAGACACTAAGCGACATACGCAACGATATCTTTCTTCATTCTGCGCTACCAATAGTGCTGCCGCAAGTCCTGGTACATCTTCGCGGCTCCCGAATGGATGGAATACCGCGAGCTATGGGCCTCTGCTAGAATCAGCTCTCGAAGATCATCTACATTGGGCACACAGATGCGCCCCTGCATCCTCATAACTCCATCATCCCCGATGGTAACATCTCGGCCATCACCACACTGAACTCTATCCTGAAGGACAAGCAAATGAGGGTCGTCGAACCTGACGCTCCCTGATGCGGTCAAATAGAGAAGACCGAGAAACCACACATGCCGTAATCCGGCTGGGCTCCGAAAGATCCAGTCTAACAAACTGTCTGGCTAAAGCCCGAACATCCATCGCCATAGGCCTCTCTGAAACCGGTAGATATGCTAAACTCCCCAAACTCTCTGCCCGACGACTCAAGGCATCGCAACCACATTAGCCTTGCCCGACTGATTGAGAATAGTAATATTATAGTCCTCTAGCAGCTCCAACCATCTCCTCTCGACGCATATTCATGTCCTTCTCGCTTAGCTGCGTCGCAAGCTCCGCGATCGCTGTAGATCTCACGCGGAACCCCATATAAGTAACGACGCCAAATTTTCAGCGCGTGAACAATGCCACCTAGCTCCAAATCATGAACATGGTAATTCTTCTCACGCACCTTCAGCTGTCTCGACGCGTAGGCAATCACCCTACCGTCCCGCATCAATACCGCACCGAGTCCAACTCGCGAGGCATCACAATATACAGCATAGGACCCCGAACCCGTAGGCAACATCAATATAGTGGCCGAAGTCAAAGTTGCTGTCTTGAGCTTTCGAAAGCTCACCTCACACTCGCTTGACCACGGAAAGGGGCACCCTTTGGGTCAATCTAGTCATAGTGTGCCGCAATCGAAGAGAACCCTCTACGAAACGACGCGTAATAGCCCGCCAAACCAAGGAAACCGCGAATCCCAGTAGCGGAGGAGGGCCGGGCCAACTCTGCACGGCCTCCACCTTCCTCGATCTACTCGAATACCATCACTCGACACCACGTGGCCCAAAAATGCCAACTGAACTCAACCATAATTCACATTTAGAGAACTTGGCATAAAGTTGCTTCTCCCTCAGAATCTGAAGCACTATCCTCAAATATTGCTCGTGCTCTTCCCGCTCCGAGAATATACTAGAATATCATCAATGAAGACAATCACGAACGAGTCCAGATAAGTCCTGAACACACTGTGCATCAAATGCATAAAGGCTGCTGGGGCATTAGTCAGCCCAAAAGACATCACGAGGAACTATACCGAGTCCTAAAGGCAATCTTCGGGATATCTGGTTCCCAAATCTTCAGCTGATGATACCCAGAGCACAAATCAATCTTAGAAAACACTTGTGCGCCCTATAGTTGGTCAAACAAATCATCAATGCGAGGCAAAGGATACCGGTTCTTCACCGTAACCTTGTTCAACTAACGATAGTCAATACACATACGCATAGAACCGTCCTTTTTCTTCACAAACAATACAGAAACACCCCAAGGCGAAACACTGGGTCAAATGAAACCTTCACCCAATAACTCCTATAACTGATCCTTCAACTCCTTCAACTCAGGAGGAGCCATACGGTACGATGGAATAGAAATGGGCTGAGTGCCCGGTAACAAATCAATAGCAAAGTCAATATCTCTGTCGGGCGGCATGCCCGGAAGATCTGCTGGAAACACATTGGGGAAATCTCGTACCACTGGGACGGAATCAATAGAAATGGTGTCAACACTAACATCCCTCACGTAAGCTAGATAAGTAGCACACTCCTTCTCAACCATACGTTGAGCTTTAAGGAAGGAAATAGCTCGGCTGGGGGTGTGATCTAGAGTACCACTCCACTCAATACGTGGAACGCCTCGCATAGCCAGCTTCACGGTCTTAGAATGACAATCAAGAATAGCATAATGGGGCGACAACCAGTCCATGCCCACAATAATATCAAAATCGACCATCCCAAGCAGCAATAGATCCGCTCTGGTCTCAAAATCACAAATGGTAATCAAACACGACCGATATACGCGGTCCACAGCCAAAGAATCACCCACCGGAGTGGAAACATAAATGGGGGCACTCAAAGAATCCCGAGGCACACCCATATGAGAAGCAAAGTAAGAAGACACATATGAAAAAGTGGAACCAGGGTCGAATAGAACCGATGCCTCCCTGTGACTAACCAGAATAATACCTGTGATAACAGAATCAGATGCAACAACCGCAGCGCGATCAGGAATAGCATAGAATCTGGCCTGTCCCCCTCTCGAGGGCGGCCTCTGGAACCCTGACCCCCACCCCTGGCTGGCTGGGCAGATGGAGTAGCAGCTGGGGCTGGAATGATAGCCTGCTGGCCCTGAGAACCACGCGGATGCCATGATGACTGATGAGGGGCTCCTCTCCTGCGCCTGGGGCACTCCCTAACCAGGTGGCGAGTATCCCCGCACTCAAAACAAGCTCTGGGAGGACGCGGTGGCTGTGACTGACCGGCCTCACCCCCACTAGTCTGACCCCTGGAAGTACCCCGCGCAGGAGGTGCACTGGAAACTGGGGGAGCATAATAAGGCTCCTGGGGTGCTGGAAGACCTGGAGTACTACCAGCTGCCGGCAATGTTGAGTGAACTGGTCGGCCAAAATAACCCCTGCCAAAACGATCGGCTGCTGAAGTGCGGGCACCAGAGAAATGGCCCGACTCACGAGACCTCTTGGCCTCCCTCTCTCCCCGCTCTCTAGGGAGCATACTCTCGATCCTCCTGGCAATGCTCACTACCTGCTGATAAGATATATCCGTCTCTAACTCTCTGGCCATGATGGACTGGATCGGCGGAATCAGGCCCTCAATAAATCTCTGTACCCTCTCCCGGACCGTGGCTACCAAGGCCGGTGCATGCCTGGCGAGATGAGTGAAACTGATAGCATACTCTG
This sequence comes from Nicotiana noctiflora, assembly GCA_032618575.1. Classification (NCBI taxonomy): domain Eukaryota; kingdom Viridiplantae; phylum Streptophyta; class Magnoliopsida; order Solanales; family Solanaceae; genus Nicotiana; species Nicotiana noctiflora. Next base: position 42,473 of record JASVEL010006219.1, read on the forward strand.
ATACTGACATGGAGCCCTGTCGCAATCGCTCAAACTCTGAGCGCCAAGAATCCCTAAGTCCCTGGGGAAAAAACTCCCTCAAAAATAGATCTAAAAATAGAGTCCAGGTCAACGAAGCAGACTCCTTCGGACTATCCAACTCATACGTGCGCCACTAGTCATAAGCGGCCCCACAAAACCTGAAAAGCAGTGAAGGAAACCCCGCTGGTCTCCACAATCCCCATAGTACGAAGAATACGACGACACTCCTCTAGAAAACCCAATGCATCATCTGAAGCCAAACCACTAAACACCGGAGGGTCATATTTCTTGAACCTCTCCAATCTACGCCGTCCTCAGAGGCAGTTGGTCCACCTCCGGTCGAGCCGGGGCGATGCAGTGAGGCATAACCAAAACATCCGGAACATGTCCCACCGGCACACGTTGCTCCGGTGTCGCTGCCGGAGTCCGGGCCCCTCCCCCGCCCTGAGATGTAGCTGCGACAGCAGAGTGCCAGCCCCGCCCGAGCTAAAGCGGTATACATACTCACGAACTCGGGCCGTGTCTCCCGTAGTCACCGAGTAAGAAGCACCGTAGCTGCGTACCGTGTGCCCGCGCTCCAACCTCGGTCTACCCGCGGCACCTCGCCGCAGCGGCGCGCGGGCGTCGCGGCCGCACCTCGGCGCGTCCCTCGTCCCTCTACCTCGCCCCGCCTCCGACGCGCGCAACAGGGGCGCGGCACTCGATCATCGCGAGTAGATCGTGTCCTCACCATCCGTGAGAGAATAAAGCAGTAGTTTAGATTTTCGATGTCAAAAATGTCGCACGACAAGTGAATCCAAAAGAAACGAAGAAGTTTCCTAAACAGCTACATAGCCCTCGTAGATAAATACGTACGTCTCCGTATCGATCGGCCGAGACTCTAAGCAACCCGGCTCCGTGTCCCGTGACTCCTACGAACCTAGAACTCGATACCAACTTGTCACGACCCTAGTTCACCAATTGTAAACATGTCGTGATGGCCACCCAGCCCCCACGACTATGTAAGCCTAACACGTCGCCGGAATATACAAGCTATGAACACTTAAATAAGAAACAGCGGAAAAATAGCATAAAAAGATACGTAATCCGTGCCGCTTGGCACATACATCCGTCACACAACGAATAAAACACTACCAAGATCCTAACCCCACTAAGAATACGTACTCAAAAGAGAAATACAACCGCGGCTCTATGTGAAAGAATATCTAACAACGAAACGAAGAAAAATGTCAACTAGTACTACTAGAATGAAGTGAAGCCTCCGGATCCGCTGACGTAGCGCATCATACCTCGAAGCCTCCCATAAAGCCGCGTAATCACCTAGCACGAGCCCTCGCTTCCGACGTACTCGGATCCGCACAACAAAAGCATGCGTAAGAGTAAAGCACGAGTACACCACGCAAAGCACTCGCAGCAGTTGCCAAGCCTAACCTCGACTGAGTAGTGACGAGGGAAGGTCAGGGCCCTACCGAGAAGCAATAATATAGTGATAATAACAATAATAAACAGGTTTAAATGATAATAATTTCCGCAATAACAACAATAAAATGATTACTACAACCGTCTGCAATTTAGCTAACAACAAATAACCAACTCAATAAAACAAGTCCGTGACCTGTGGGAATTGAACCCACAGTTCCATTAACAGCACCCCTGGGTCTCCGGGAATCGAACCCGCAGCCCATGTCTCAATAATATCTCAATAACTCAAGATCTCCGGAAATCGAACTCGCAATCCCCACCAATAACTCAGGATCTCGGGAATCAAACCCGTAGTCCCTACCAATAACTCAGGATCTCGGGAATCGAACCCATAGTCCACATCTCAATAAATCTCAGGATCTCCGGGAATCGAACCCGCAGTCCACCTCTCAATAAATCTCAGGATCTCCAGGGATCGAACCCGCAGTCCACATCTCAATAAATCTCAGGATCTCCGGGAATCGAACCCGCAGTCCACAAACACAGCAAGTAAAGGAATACATAGAAAGAAGTATAATATGC